>OZ022266.1:51224674-51587174 GCA_963978885.1 Nemotelus pantherinus | reverse complement strand
GTTCACGGGAACTCACGAACCAATAATCAGATACAGCTGAAATTACAGAATGCATTGGACTTAAGTAGTACCAGATTTGATAGAAGCGATTTTAAATTGTGGGCAAGTCTGTGCCAGTGGTGCCATCTTGAAAAATTACAAAGAAAAAAAACTGTTTTTTGCCCTATGAAATGTGAATTAGTTACCAGATTTTCATGAAATTGACATAATAGCTGAACCTTACTCTAATCTCTGTATGGTGGAAATTTGGTTGAAAAATTTGATTGGTGCTACCAGCTATGGTAATTTTTGTGTCTTTGGTTTTGAAAATTCGCTCAGGAAAATAAAACGTTTTGCACTATAACTTCCAGTGCAGTCAATACGAATTTCATACAATTAATGGAACTTATTATAAACATTATTCAGGTCAAATTTGGTTGAAAAGTCACGATAGGGTTGCCAGCTATTGTTGGTTTTGTATTTAATTGCAATATCTTTATTAAGCGGTTTTATCGTAGAATTTTCAAATGATAATGATATTGTAGTGACAATAAACAGCAAATATTAAGTTTTCGATTATTTGAAAAAACTCGCTGCAGGTAACCCTACATTTTTTTATACTCCTATAACTTCGAATGTAATAAAACAACGTGAAGCAGATGTGATATATTCTTGGCTTTGATACTGGTGAAAGGTTGCCAGCACGAGTCGGTTGTGCTACTTTTGTGTCAATAAATGCTTACAGATAGTATTCATACCGGAAACATTTACAATGAAAATAAATAACCGATGTTTCAATTCCCAATGCTCTGCAAATTTTTCGGATCGCAGCCCCAAACACCAACTTCAGTTACAGTGCTGCAGGCATTGAACATTTTCTTCATTGATGTTATATGAGATGCTGCTTTCAAAATTTTGTGAAATAAGCAACTGATAACGAATATAATTAACCCGTGTTTTGCTCTCATAAACGTTGAAATTCATGCCAGTGGTAATATCTGAAACCTTCCACCATATGAGTTATAATGCATTCTTGAGCCCAAAGTAAAGCGTGGCATTTGAAACAGTTTGGCCGTAATAAGCAGCACATGTGGTGGAATATGCACTCAAAACCTGCACGATTCTTCTACTGTTCTTCGAACATTAGTGTTTCTAGCGGTTCAGGTGCGCTAGAGTTTTTTTAGTATTAAATCAACTGTAGCTTCGGATTAAAAATCTATTATTAAACTGTTCGAACGCGAATCTGCCGCTTCAATATAGTAGAACGTTCGAGACCTTACTTTTTGAAAACATACGCTTCTTACATGTTTGATGAAAGATATTATGATTCATGAAACTTGTTATTATTTTTATTCGAGGATTCATCAATAAAGCCAAAATTTACGAAACAAATTACGATTCGTGAAATAGGACATTTGATTTCGTTTCTTTTTGATGTACCATATCTTATGTTTTTGGCATGAGTTAAAGTGAAAATTGGTACCAATGAAAATTCAAAAAATAAGAAAGTATTCCATTTTCAATATTAGTTACGACTTTTAGATCTACTTCACAGCCAGTGGAGGGTTTCTCTATCAATTATTATTTTCATTTTTAAACTTTTAATTTTAATAATCTTACGCATATAATTATGTTTTCAATATATGCAGATGAAATAATCTTGCGATTATGGAAGTCTAACGGAAAAAATGTCGTAAATATATTTTTATATTGGGACTAACTGATGAATGGTAACCAATGAAAAAAAAGTTCTACTACACGGTGAAAAATATTCGGATAAAATTGATCTTCACAATGGTGTACGATTATGTATCCTAATATTCGTATAGATCATATATGTTGACGTTGGATAAAATTGTTCTATCCTATTTTGGAATAACTTTTGTACGAGTTTCGTATAAACGGGTGGTTTATACCAAGATCGGATAATATTTATCATAAATTCATGTTAAAAATTCATAAAAAATAAAACGAATTATTTAGAATTACTTTTGCGTTGCAAGTCGTAAAGTTCGTGTTTAAAGTTTGTAAGTGAACTGCATTGGACGCAAAAATATACTCGGGAGGGTTTTCGTGAAACGGATTGTTTAAAATTACTTTTGCGTCGCAAGTCGTGCAATTAGCATTTAGAGTTTGTAAGTGAACTTAATTGGAAGTGTTTAATAAAGTGTTTATTAAAGTTATTTGTGAAAATTATTTGGTAGCCATAAGGAACAACTTTAATCACTACAGGAATATTGTAAAACTTTGATTTTGGTGAATAAAGTATATATGAATAAAATCTATCGATTTTTTTTTTCAAATAATAAAACAAATAATCGTTATCCATCTCACAGTACATAATTGAATTTAATGCTCGAAAGTTTTACTTGGTGTACTTTGTCAAGTGTTTTCACAACACCTACTTTTATCTTTGAATGCATAAATATTCAATTGTTTTCATTCTTTTTTCATCTTAATGGATAATTGTTCCCAATATATATATTCATAATAAAAAGGAGGGAAAAAACCAGACTAAGATTTTGGGTTTTCGAAAATGGGATAAATTTGTGACCTCGATATTAGAATAATATATTTCTTATTCTAAATGGTGTACATTTAATAAGAATGTGGTGTATTCATTTATATGCGATTCGGATACCGTTTATAAGAGCGTCTTATTCAATTTATATGAATAATTGGTATTGATTTTATCTTATCAGATAAAATTTATCTTATCAGATTAAATTGTTTGATCTTAAACAAACTTATTGGATTGATACTAACTTTCGTTTGGACCTATATGCATTCCAAAATTTATCAAATTTATCCGAAAATTTCTAACCGTGTAAGGGTATCAGGATATGACGAGCCTATTAATAAAACTATTTTGACCTTGCGAGGCGCAAGAATGGCTCTAAATCGGCTTGGAGTGGTATCTTGAGGCAGACGTAAGGAATGAATGATTGGAGAATCGTTCCATGACCACAATAACCACCGGTTCTCCAAAAAAGGCTTTTAACTTTCACTATGCAAGTACTCATTTGTAAATACTTCTGCGAACATTCTTACAAAATTAGACTTCATTTCAAATACAATTTACAGCTCTATCCACACTACACGTTCTATATAACAACAAAATTTGAAAAACTAAGTAGGCTAAGAACAATGAAAATAACAGTTTTGTAAAAAGTTTAAATGTCAAAACTTTCAATAGAGAATTAAATTTCAATATTTTGTGATTTGAAATAAAATACGAATTATCTAAAAAAGGACATTATTATTCCCAAATTGGTGACCCCGAACAAGGTCGTAGACGAGGAAGAAGCGGGAAGTGAGCTACGCAAGAAAAGCAGGTCTTACCCTGTACTGAAATTCAAAGCTTCGAATCAGCAGACGAAGTTTTAATAAATTAATAATGTTTAAAATATGTTTTCTTTTTTTGTTATACAAGCTTTTAATAAAATTTAATAGAAGGCGGGAGCTGCTGATGTTGTGATATTTCAGGCAAATGCGATTGAACACTTCATTGAGAAGCTTCAAAGATCTGAGTCAGCAACACATAACAACGATTCAGTTGATTTTAAGATCCAGAAGGACTGTGGATTATTCGGAACAAATATTCTTTTAGTTTTTTTTTTTTGAATGGGTGGCGAAAATCTTCATAGATATCCTGCGAAGGATGCAGGGTTATCAGAGATTCTACTCACTAAAAAACGTCACCCACTGACCACAGGAATTCGATTCGACTGTGCCACTACCACCTATCAGGTGCCCCCACGACTATTTTCGTTCTGTCACGAGGAGTCCGTTGGGGAACACTATACTCTTTTCAGCCGCAATACCGTCTATTTATATACTAAGCCACGTACCCAAGCGTCTTCTGAATGCAGCATCTCCTCGACAATCGTCTCTGGCGTCGCAAGGCCGTTTGCAGACCAGAGCGCTTCCCTTTCTCTTCTGAAGCACAGGAACTTGAAGAAAGTATGCAAGGCATCATCAATTTCTTTAATGCAGTATTTGCAGCATTCAGTCCTGGCTTTCTGCATTTTATGAAGGTATTTCCTAAAGTAATCATGGACTGATAGAGATTAGCCCAGGCAGAAATTTATTTCACCGTGGTCACGACTAAGCCAAGGTTTTATGGCGTGAATGCTCGCGTTGTGCTCGTAGCCCAGTGCTCAAGCGTTCGCGATCGTGCTCGAGCGGCTGCTGCCTCTCTCCCCACTTCTGAGCGATTCCGAAAGATCCCCCTGCGCTCGTTCGGCAATAGATTGACTGTGATGACCTTTGCTATGACCAACACGGCGTTACCTGATACCGTACGGTAGCTGCTGGTGATTCGTAGCGACCCCCTGCGTTGAACGCTTACCATTATAGCTCGATACTTTCGCAAATTTTAAAGCAGTGGCCCATATCTCCGCACCATACAGCAGGGTTGAATGAGCCGCGTCATAAGCAGTTCCCGTTTATTCGTACTAGGACTGCGAACGTTCGCCATGAATCTACTTAGCGAGATTACAGCCCCTAATGCCCTATCGCATGCTTTCTGGATGTGCTCCTCATAAGTCAGCTTGGAGTCAAGAGTCACTCCGAGATTCTTCGCAGATTTTTTGGTCTCGACCACTTCGGAAGCGACTGTCATGAGTATGATGGGCTAGTATCCTTCTTTTCGATGACAAACTCAATTTTCGAGATCGCCAGCTGGAGACTATTGTTTTCCATCCAGCCTCCACCTCTTTTCATTACTTGATTTAATTTGAGCTGAGGTAATGATAGCTGCTACATCATCAGCGTAACCTACCAAGAGCACATTTTCTGGCATTTTAAAGCGCAGGAACCTGTCGTACACAATATTCCAAAGATCTAGCCCCATAATAGACCCTTGTGCTGCTCCGGCAGTAATATTTTTCCGGATACTTTCCGAATATTTTCCGGATATTTCCCTGCTTCGTTTCATATATAAGACAACGGTTCTTCAGATAGTCTCGAACCATGGCTAACAGGTAGTCATGTATTTGAAAATTCCACTCAAGTATCTCTAAAATATATGTCCATCTCGCTGAATTAAAGGCGTTCCGGATATCCAATGTCACTAGAAACACGATTGGCTTGGCCTGGTCACAAGCAGTCTCGGCGCATTCTACTGCGCCGATTACTTCGTAGATGGCAGTTATTGTTAAGTGAAAATATTCCTTTAGTAGGTATGTTAAATGCATTAAATCAAGAAGTATATAAACTGATCTAGGTGGTAAAATGATATAGCATCAACCATTTCAACAAGCATAGCAAGACTTAAACCTGGCTCATCAAGACACAATCGGCAGAATTCAACGAAACCCCACATATGGTACTTCGACAAGGAACAGCTGAAACAGGCGCAACAAAGAATCGTTCAGCAGTGCCATACAGATTCAAGATAAACTACACAAATGATTCGGGACATTGGAGCCCCAAAAAAAAAATCGAACAAATTTCAAGCACAATAGACCTGAAACGATTGTTCCTGTGAAATGCTAACAAGCTCAAAAACCTTACCTCAACAATTGTCCCATGCCTGACGTGGAATGGACGGGGGCGTGATTGCGACCTTTAATCCGGAGACACCCTATGAGGCATTCAAAACGCTGCCAGATGCTGTGGGAAGTGAAGCAGTTGAAAGTTTTTTGACTGGGTGATAATTTGCGCGGTATCTCTAGCTACAGCGGCTTTCTAAGCAAACACAGCTTATTTTAGTCTGTTCACCGGAAACTAACCTTAATAAACTTGCAAAAATGATTGACGAAATTTCTGAAGTTTTTGCACAACCAATACAAAACACACCACATCACAGTTAGATGTGGCTGGGCTCACAAAAAAAAAAACGCCATCCTCGCATAGCTGATTAATCAGCAACTACGGACATGACCCACTCTGAATTCCGTGCGAGATCAAGCGATCAAAACTTAAAAACAATTACAGAAAGTTTGATTTTAAAGTTAAAAGTTCGGCTCAAAGGCATTCAAGTGCACTCCTCCACGTACCTACAATGCTGGTTCCACGTGACCAAAAAAACTATGTTATCGTTTTCTTTAGACGGCTATCACCTTAGCAATCTTTTTACTATATATGACAACTTGTCTTAACGAAAATACCTTGAGGAAAGACGTGTAGATATTTCAGTGCTTTATGCACGCACAGATGGAAGACTATCTTTGTTTTGTCTTCGGCTTACCGCGGACAACCAATCGGCCGTTCGCACTTCATTACCCTGGAGGTAAAACTCCGTCGTGAGTTCTCATGGGATTTCATCATTGCCATTTCTGACACTATGGGCTAGTCATCAGGTTTCCAATCGCTATCCTGGTGACTCCTCTCACCACATTCTAAGAAATGAATGTACAATCCAGCAAACTTCCAAAATTTGGCGTTTTGATTGAGGCATACACCATGTCAAAAATTGGCCTTGCTGAAGCCACTCTATTATTCTTCCTGGTCTTAAACACTGAGCCTGGTCTACTTGTAGGGGGATCCAATACCACTTTAAGGGCTGCTCCGCAGCAAAAATATCAACGCTCTTCGCAAACCCTCAGTTATGGCTTGGTCAAACCAAGCGACGCCCCACAGAAGTACAGTGCAAACGACAGTAAACTCTTAGAGATTTATCAAGGTATTCGCTATTTCCGATAGTTTTTGGACACCCAGAGATGTACACTGTAGACAAACCAATAAATTTTGCATTCGAAATGCAAAAAAGGTCACACCTCGTTAACTTAGACGTCTAAGTTACATAGGTGAGTTCACTTCTGGCATTTGGCATGTGTCTCGTTGCAAAATCGTTGTTGTAGATACACTCTAGAAGAAATCATTTTTCCAAGTACTCTTGACTTTGGCACAATAGCTTTGTCACAAAAATTGGACAAAAAGTTTTAGCATATCCACAGCAACTAAAAACTACCAATCTTTGATGCCAACGTTGACATTTTTTTCTAAAGTGTCTGGCCAAACCATACGACCTTAAGCCCAGTCCAGACGCTAGGTTTTGCACAACGTTATATCTGCGCAGTCAAAACGTTGCAAAAATAACGAGCGTCCAGATGATGCAAATCTGTATTTATTTTAGCGCAGTTTTAGTGGCGTCACCATGGGGGAAGTACTACTCTGGTCAATTTTTGCATGTTGTCTCGTGAAGAAAAAGAAACAAATGGAACATCTCCAAAGAACCCGGCGTTCACAGTGGTCGAGGAAATGGCTTCTAAAAAGACAGCACTTTTCTCACATTAAATTACTGCGTGAATTAAGTGATGAACCTAATGATTGGCGGAACTACTTGAGAATGGACATAGACACATACATTCATTTATTGGAATTAGTGAAACCATATATCACAAAAGAAAATACTTGTATGTGTAAAATACTTTCGTACAAGGCAATAAACTCAGTCGAAGGTTTGCCATTTGCTAAAAATGAATAAGAAACGTAGCTAATCGTCCACACGTAACGACTTGTCGGCACAATTCACGGATAACTATGCCTAACCACCTCAGTTATCGCTGCAACTGTACCGTCTCCGTGCAGTTCTCAAAATTGCACAGTTTTCCTATCCACACGCAACGTTTTATCTGCAACGTTTAAGACTGTGCAGATAAAACGTTGTACAAAACGTAGCGTCTGGACCGGGCATTACATCCCTCTCACGTTCAAGAAATAGGTGTTTTGCTTGGAATAAATCGCTAGAGAAGCTAAACGAATACTAATAACTGAAATAAAATACTGAACTTGACTAAATACTGAATAAATAAACTAAATAAGAAATTTTAAAACTGCTAAAAAGTATGGAAAACCGTTTGAACTACAAAGCAACTACATTTTGAAAGACTTACAAAGTACAACTTCAATTTTCATTCATTTGGCAGGCAACTCCCAGTTTGTTTGAGCGTGAAAAAATTCCTAGAAATACAACGTGGATTTTCGTTTAACTATTTAAAGAAATTTTCTAGCGATCTCATTAGAGCCAATTTTTCACTTAGCATCCATTTTACGGAAGTCACTTGAAGTTCAACACTTCAATTTACGTTTATCCACACAAAACTCACCATATACAGTGCTAGCACCAACGTTAACATTTTGTCTGCAAAAACCCCAGATTGCAGCTATGTACCAATGCACTCGGTTTATAACAGCAACAAATATCGAAGAAAACACTTGGCATTGATTCATTTCCATTGACATTCGCCTGTAATTACGTCTTTTTACCTTAACCTGTCTGTTGTCGTTTCGCATTAGCCCGTGATCATTCCAATTGATCTTCAACAATTTTCTTTTGCCCGTCGACTGGTAGTTAGGTGGCTAGGTATGTAGATAGTTATAGGTATCTAACAAATAGCCTTAAAGCACGTAGCTTCGCTCGTACAAGTCTTTGCTAGCGTATTTAGACATATTATCTTTTCGCCGCAACTCCGCGCGCGACTTTTCCTCTGGGACATCAACTTGTCGCGGTTGTGTGTCCATTCATTCTTCACTTTTTTCAACAACGAGGTCTCGTGAAATTCCGTAACTGCAGACTTGTCAGAAATTCCTGTTTGCCCGAAGAGTTCTTCTGACAACTTGTCCCAGGGGTTATCCTATGACGGTGCTGATCGATGACGACGACGACGACAGCAACGAGTATGCAACAAAATGTCTTCAGATCTTGGAAACTTGTCAATATATGTTGAATTTCATATAAATAAAACGAAATGATGTAACAAGCTGCACCGATTCAACAACAAGCTGCCGAAGAAGTTTGCAATTGCAGTTCAAATAACAGACGATCTGGAGCCAGGCAAAAAGGTTGCTGTCGTTTGGTGAGAGGATTATGGGGCTTTAGGTGAATTGTGGTGGCAAGTCAATAACTCAACAGCATTGTGCAAATTTCAATGAGGCCAACTCAAAGTGCATGTCCTTGGAAAGGATTAATGTTTTTGCCGCGTCTAATCGAAAAGGTAGACCGACTGCAAATGGGTCTAGTGGAAATATGTTAATTAAAAATCAAAACGATTCCATGGACATGAAAATATGCGCAGCATCGGACGTATCTACTTGAGTGAGGCATTCAAGTTACCGATCGACGTGGCGATAAATTACTCATTTACTCTAAGTGCACTGTTGTAAATGTTTCCTACCAGATGGAAATTTTCTCATGGCAGATGCAGCCTGATTTAACATTTACTCTCGAGGTCCTTTGGTATGTTTGTAAAACGAAACCTTCTCTAGGTATATTATATTTTATATTCTTCAAAATGCATGTGATCAATCATTGTAAGTCCATTTGGTCATCACCTCAGTCTGGCGCTGCTTACCAAAAGCAAACTAACTGTTGGTTTCGACGATAGATTCCACTTAAATTTCTCACATGTATTCTTTCAAAACGTGTATAGCTGCTTCTGCTTGCAAGGTAGTTGTTTCGATTACTGTTCGAATTCAATCGATGAGCAAAGCAACCAGGTACGAGTCGGTGGCGATTACGCGATTTCTCACTATTTAATCTACGCTCATCAATTACAATATTCTTTCAGTAAACCGATCCTGAATCGTGTTAAAATTACACACGACATTTATATGAGAAATAAATTATTGCGCCTATGATCGAACCGAACGTACGCCAAGTGCATTTGGCTTCCTAGTTGCATGCGATTTCTAATTATATTTGCAGGCTCGTATGCGCATCTTGTACGAGCATACGACCTGATATTATGGGAAAGCGTAGTCTTTGAATGGCGGCAACTAACGCCACAACGCGCCACGGTTTCTGCCCCAAGTAATGACATTCCGGCGCATTGGAAGATGGCAAACCGATCGAATGGAATTCAGTTCCACATAAACTTTTCTAATTAATTCTATTGCGACACACCGATTACTCAGACCAATTACTAAAATAAACTGATCATAAATTGTCCAGTTCAAAGAAATCGCTATACAGCAACCGCAACGGCGAAGCAACAAGTTGGAGTCGAGCTGTTGCGATTTAATGGAGGAAATGATAAACAGTCAATCAGTTCAGAGGACTCATAAAGTTACGGAAATGTGTTGAGGTGTTAATGTGGCAAGGAAATTAATTTCCATATGTTATTATTCATAGTAAAATAAATGAAAGAAGTTCATAAAATTTTTTATCGTTTTAGGTAGACTCTTAGGCATACAAAAATTAGATTCGCGAAAGTAGTTCAGCTTTTTGAATAAATTGTAAAATAATTTAGACTTGATGCTGTGGAAAAATTCAAGCGAGCTAAGGATGTATCGTAAGATGAAAATAAATGTTTATGATAATTTTCCACGCGTTACCATAATTAATTCTGAATGTCTAATTAGCCCAGAACTATTATCAGCGAATTTATCAAATACCTAGAGAAGAAATGCTTCCCAGGTCTCTCGAGGCACTGCCCGATAAGGACATATATGAACTTAAGTGTGAAATACTTAAAGAAATTCGTTCCACAGCTCAGGTTCAACACTGGTAAGTTAGTACCTCGACCGTTTTAGGAAATTGCCAAAGAGTGTCTAGTTCATTATTTTTTATCATTATTCATCAACAGTAGAAAGAGCGATGGTGTCATCTATCCTGAGAACCGGAGGGGAAGAACCGGTTTCGATCTGTCTAAAGTAAATATTGGGCCATCACCGAGATACCTTAATGTCGAGTGGCATGTTGACTGGGTATAAAAAAGTGTAGCACTTGATTACCTTGAAAAAGAATATTAAAATTGGTTTCTCCCAAATGTATCTTTCTACTACCATAGCTAATCTCTCGCTACAAATAGTAATCTCCTGAGCTTTGGCATTATAATTTAAAAAAACTCCCTGAAATTTGGCCAGGCATAAAATCGTACGTAGTGCTAAGGCACCAGATTCCAAGCAAGTCCAGATCCAGAGCATGAGTCGCTGCCGTGACTTTTTCACCTGAAAATATTATGGAGACCATAAAACTGAGTAACAGTGACATTTCTGTAAGCTCTCGTCATCATCAATGAAGAATTCTTTTTTACGTAAAGGACCATTTGGATGCGATTTCATTCATCTGAATGTAGCGAGCTGACCTAAAGACCTTCACACCGTAGAAATTAGTCCTGTTAGAAGATGGATATTTGGGGTGTCAATGGAATACCCAATGCTTCTTAGTTGTGTTCAGGAACATCTGAATGAGGGAAGTGCAGTCACGACTTCTGAGATAAGTGACCATCTTGATTTCCGGATGTCAAATCGGGCAACGGCGATGAAGAGGCTATCGGAATCAAGGAGAATCTGGATAGTACTGCAATAAATAAAGGGGAAGGCACGTGAAATTAACCTTCACTACTCCAAGGTAGTGTCGACTGCTCTTCTCCACCACCTCTGTAGAGACGCGGAGGAGGCAGTTCTAATCAAAGGACAATGCCTTACTAAGAAATGGGTCTGCGGAATTGCACATGGATGGATACAGACTAGTGTCATCTGCAACCTCATCAAACAGTCTGGAAATATCTTTGTCCTTTCGAATTTGAGCTACAAGGACAATGTTTCTATTACAGTCGATACGCCTGCGAGGTAATTTTCTATCGCTTTGTGCTACATGGAGCAGGATGAAAGCTTATTACCTGTCAACGACACTTTTAGCTAGTTTACAACAGTCGTAAATATACGTAAATATACACATGATGAGCAGTAGGATAGTGTGGACGCCAATGGAAGAGATGAACCATTATATGAGATGATGAACCATTATTTTCTCGTAATCTTGCTGCAAAAAATATTAGTGATGAATCTACTTTTAGTACCTTCAGCAGGAATTATATTTTATATATTCTTATATGTACACTGCGCACCTTCTCACGAGATAGACCTTTTCTGGCCACCCGTATGTATCATTTGACATTGAGAGGATTGTAGCAAAAAGAAGCAATCCATCACCCAAACAGGAAAATGACTGATTGATAGAAATTCCAGCCAAGTTGATACACAGAGCTGGACAACGGCTTGGTGCTCACCAATCGGGAAGATCTGACTAAAGCAGTGAACTCTCTAGCTGCTGAGTTCAACAACTCAACTAAATCTACGGGAGAATTGATGCTCCAGTGGTGGAGCAGTGAGATAGCGGCTGTTCGAAGTGAATATAACAATCTTGAGAAGAGGGTCAACAATTGGACTAAATATAGAGTTAAATTAGGGCTGTTTGAAAATGCTGTTCGTAAGGCAAAAAAAACCTTCATGGAAATCTTTCTGCGCAAATATTGCAGGTACTAATCAAGCCTGTCGCCTCCAGAAAATTATAAGTACTTGTCCTTTTACTCCGAGTTGCATCCTTTTGCTTCGGGTTGGAAGTTGTGTGTTGAGTTCCTGGTAGTGACAAAAACATCTCCAGTCTGATTGTTAGCACCATACAGGAATGTAAGGTCGATTTCACACACAAGATGAGTCATTAATTCTCTTGGCACTTGCCAAATTAGAGGGCACTATGTCTTGGCTCATAGCCATACACGAAAAGTGGTCAAAAAATATGTGGAATTTTTACATATCGCCGGCTGTACAAGTGTATTTGTCACAAGTTTTTGTTGTGTTTTGTTGGTACACTAGCATCAAACGTATTGTGGAATTATTAGCCATTTTGGATGAATAGTGTGGTGTTGGCAGTCGAAAAGGTCAGCTCAGCTATTTTAACCAGTGACAAAAATGGAAATAAAAAATGGTATTTGCATTAAATTTTATTTAATAATGAAATAATGTGCACCACTGCATTGAAAATATTGAATATTGCTCTTGAAGAATAAACAAGCGTTTACAATTGGTACAACGTTTCCAAGAGGGCCATGAAAACGTTGACAGCATCGTCCAAAAAGTGAAGGAAATGATAACTGTTCACCTTTTTACGAAATATCGTGACAGGAACTCTGATGGCCTCAGTCAAAATGACCATCAAGATGCGAGAATGCAGATGTGATGCGAGAAAGAGGACAAAACTGTTTTCACCTCGGGATCTTGCTAGAAAACGGATGCAGCAAGCCTAACCTCAATAGCTTCAGTGGACTGAAAGAGCATCCACCCAGTTTGTTAAACAAATGGAGTGATTTTTCATTTTATAATGGTTGTGCGCTAAGCAATGCAGTATCACAATAAGCCCGTATGCGTCCAAATGAGCATTGGCTAGAGTCTGCCTGGAAGAGGCACTCGCTGTACCTAACTACCTTTAGTGAAACAAGTAGTAATCGGAAGAAACAATGACCAGTGAATACCGCGGATGCGGTGACTTCTCATTTGAACGTTTCCAAGTAAGTTTTGACAAGTTTTGCAACATTGACATGTTTTTTCCACAACTTTTTTAAAATAAAACATATGTTTTCACGAAAAAAATTGTAAAAACTTATTCAAGTCGCCAATGTTTCAAAATTAAATTTAACATGTTGGTTTGTCAGTCATTAAGCACGTACATTAAACATTAAAAATTGTAAACAAATTGTAAACATTAAGCACGAAATGTTCACTGAAAAATTGTTTTTGAAAATTTCATCACAATACGATGACCTTTTGAATATATATTTTTTTTTAGTATTTCACATAGTACAAATATTAATAAAAAAAATCAATTCACGCGATTTTAGATTTCGCAACAAGAAAAGAGGACTTCAATATTTTACAGCTCAATAAATTCAGTATTAATGACTATAAAATCAAGCGGTTTTCTCAAAATCATATAACACTATAAATCATTTATCTTCCCACGTATTTTGTGATGATCTTTTTCCCCACGACATACCCCCAACTGCACCTCACTAAGATACTTGTCCGCAATCTTAAATTTCATGACTAATTAGTAAACATCTTTGAAATCGTCAAATCAGAACTTCCCACATTACTTTCAACTCTCAGCACGATGTGAAAGGATCGAATAACGGACAACAACAACATAAAATCTGAATTGCACAAATATATTTTCGTATTCTTGTCACTAACTAGAAAACAAGACCATAAAATTGCTACAGAAAATATTAAAACCATTCGTCGGTACAGTGAGCCAATCTAACCCGGCTAACTGGCTAACTGACTGACCTAACTAGCTCGCCACCGCTAGGTACAGGAATAATTTGTTAGACTAATCAAAAACAGTGTGCACTCGTAGTTGTAGCAAAATCGAAACTTAGATAGAAATTTCGTAAGATACCCGGAAAGATACAACGTGGTCGTGAGGTTCACACGGATATGTAAATCAAAGGCGAAGGTGGTAGAAGAATTTTATTTGCAATGGATACGATTTGGAGGGGTATGTGAAATCGGTTGAGTAAATCGGAGAAGATATTATGAATTACATATGATTATTTCAATTGTTTAGAAATGCAAACAATATGAGTTCTTAAAGAAATTCAGAGAATTCTAAGTTAACTAATGCATACTATAATAATAAAATTTGTTCTTAAGGCGGGTAAAACACTAATTATTAGCGATTCATTGAATTAACCAAATTCAATCTTATTTATAATTTGAGATACCTTTTCAGCAATATTGTAAGTGCTATAATTTTGTGGAGCTCATCTAAATCAGAAACCTGAGAATCACAGCACCAATTTAATGGTTATTCCCCATGCAACTCCAAAATAGCCTCCAGCATAATTTCACTGATAGAAACAAGTTCCAAAGTCAAGCCAGCAGCAAGGTAATACAGTCGTTCAGAGATACAGAGACAACTAGGAGACGTCCAATGTCCACTTGGCATTCAGTCAGTTTTCCCTTGTCAACGCACCGGTAGCATTCGTTGCAGAAATAAAACGAACAAAGCAAATGAGGCAGCTTCTTCTTGGCAATTAAATATTCACCTCAGTATCTATTTGACGCTCACGTTAATACAACTAGATACTGTCTTGGGCTAGGTACTGTCTATCTGCTGAAAAAAGACCTGGAGTGAGTCAATCTTGCTCTGTCACATTCATATATGTATGTGTCCTCCGAATATCTGCGAATTCTTCGCGACATCAGTAATTGGGCGACGTTGCCGCAGATATATGTTTATGTACGAACTATCTTACGCATGTGTGTTAAACCAACTTTTAAGCATGGGTGTTAAACAGTGCGTATGACTTTCCTTGATCAAAGACTTGAACTATCTGATAGTTCCCTTTTCGATCATTTGGTTTTCAAAATGAAAACCAACTCAGACAGCTTTTGATTTGAACTTTTATTTTCCCTGTCCATCGTAGCCAGGAAAACTCTGTGAGATCTTTGACAACAGTATGTTCTATGAGAAAATTTCAGATAGATTGGACCCAGAAACTTATGATACGCGAGAAAATTTATATTCCATGTTCTCTTTAGTTCTTAAAAATATACAGAAATTGCTTTGATCTTAAATTGTCTTGAAGCTATTCAAAACAGGGATAGAGAAGCTGTTTATTTTTTTAATGATCAATTTGATGATAAACTTTTAATTCCATACATTATTATACAAAATATTGTTCTGGGCTCATCACTTTCTGTATGCCAGACACTAGCACGCCATATAATATTCACGCAAAAAGTTCGTTATTATGCACAAAAGTATCTGTGATTCGATGACAAATTGCCACTGCAAGAAGAGCAATGTAAGTCATCGTCTAGCCTAACGCATTGCAGTGCTGCAATCAAAGGCGTGCACTCAATTCTGGCAGTTTGTGCGACAGCATTTTGGAACCGTTCCAACTGAGCTTGGCTACGAAATTACTCGAAAATTATATCTGTCCCAAAGAATATTATGAAATCGGCGGTAATTCAAACAGACACAGATAGGGAACCATGCAGACATGTGAGCACTTACCTTCGCATCCAGTCGCTGTCAATCCATAGAACTCCTCTCGACATTCGCCACAAGTGAGTCCCACGACACCAAATTTACACTCGCACTGACCCGACACTGATTCACAGAACGAACTTAGTGATCCATTCACATTACACTGGCATGGAACACAATCGAATTTACTAGACGTGGACTTAGCAAAACCAAGAGCGCACTCATTACATTTCTTCCCGGTGAAGTGATCATGACACGTACACTGTCCTGTTTCCGGATTACACAGATTACTCGTAGATCCTTCGTAATTGCAATTACAAGGTTCGCAAGCAATATTTGGATCGCCCCAGAAACCGGTCTGGCATCGTTCGCAACGCCAGCCTTCAGTGTTGCCACTGAAAAAAATTAGAAATAAATATTATCAAAGCTTTAAGGGCAAATTAAGGACGATTTTCAAAATTACAGTTTTATTTTTTAATAATACATAAATTCAGATTTGCGTATGATTCGTTTCCACTAAATAAGAAGAAATAAAACTAAGAAAGAATTATCATTATAACTGTTTAAATTGTTTGTTACAGCAAAAATGGCGGCTCAATGAAAGAAATGGACCCTAAACTTGTTTTGGGTGATTAAAAAATTAAAAAAATTAAACTAAAAAAATAATTTATGAGCACTAGCTTTTAACTCCCACGAATTAACGGCTGATTCCTTATATATTCCCACTAACATGTTCAATGCGATGTTTTATTTTATTGTTCAATAGAACAGTTGTGTCTCGATTGGACGTGTCGTTATAGCTCTCTTTTTCCATATGTAATATCCCTTCACTTTCCATCTTGTAAAATTTAATTTTTTTAGCATACCATTGATTGTAGCTTCCGCTGTGTGTGGCTATTTTGAGCTTTTTGGCTCAGGGATCTAGAGGCTGACTTTGGATTATTGGGTTTCGTGATATACCTCCATTCTCAGCCTAAGCCATCCAAAGGGCCGCTGCTCCTTTTTATATGGAAGCAGCACCATAATTTATAACTTATCGTTGCTGTTGAACTTGTCACGTTTTTCGGGTGTGGTTTAAATTATCGTTGGGTTACGTGGGGTAGGCGCGGTGCCACCACGACTTCCGTTCAGGTTGGCCAAGGTTAAGGCAATTGTTGAGTTTAGAACGAGTAACAAACTTTGGGTTTGAGTCCCTTGTCTTCATCCGTGGGTAGATTAGCGCGGAAACATATAGTTCTATTTTTAACAAACAATCGCTACTTTCCTTCTATCTTTTTGCTCGATTTAAATTGTAAATAATAATATATTGTAAATAAAATAGAATATTGTTCTTTCTTTTTAGTTCAATTACCTTTAGCATATTTCAATCTTTTTTTCTTTTAGAATGTCAATTATCACTGCTGCTCATCTTCAGAATGTTTGTGATCTCTTCGCACTATTTTTCTCTTCTGTATACTCTGACTCAACGATTCCCTCTTCTTATAACGTTATTTAGATTTCCCTCCTTGTTTCTCTTCACACTCGACTAATCCTTTTAAAATTGAATCCCTTATATCGCCTCTTGATACTAATTATTCTCTTGGCCCTGATGGCTGTCCTAACTTTTTTGTAAAAAATCTTGCATCTTCCCTATGTGTTTCCCTTTCAATTTTATTCAATATGTCTTTGCCATGGTAAATTTCCTTTTTTCTGGAAGCTGGCAAACATTTGCCACATTTTCAAATCTGGTGAACGCAACGTCGCCAAAAATTATCGCCCTTTTTCTATCCTTCCCTGTTTTTCCAAAATCATTGAACGTTTCGTGTTTAATTTATGACTCTTTTAGTTATGCTTTAAAATTGTTAATAATAAATTATAAATGCCATGTCTTTCGTTTGGTTGTTTTTTTTTATTTCGATATGTTTATGTTTTGTTTTGGTTGTCTTCAGGGCAGTTCCTCAAAGAGCAGTTGGAGTTTTTTTTAATAATATCACTGTTAATCATCTTTAGAATGTTTGTGATCTCTTCGCACTATTTTTCTCTTCTGTATACTCTGACTCAACGATTCCCTCTTCTTATAACGTTATTTTGATTTCCCTCCTTGTCTCTCTTCACACTCGACTAATCCTTTTAAAATTGAATTCTTTATATCGCCTCTTGTCTGTCCTAATTTTTTTGTAAAAAATCTGGTATCCTCCTTATGTGTTCTCCTCTCAATTTTATTTAACATGTCTTTGTCCTGATAAATTTCCTTCTTCCTGGAAGCTGGCAAACATTTGCCACATTTTCAAATCTGGTGAACGCAACGTCACCAAAAATTATCGCCCTTTTTCCATCCTTCCCTGTTTTTCCAAAATCATTGAACGTTTCGTGTTTAATTTATGACTCTTTTAGTTATGCTTTCGTACCTCAGCAACATGGCTTTGTTAAAGGTCGGTTCATATCAACAAATCTCATTGAATTTTCTCCTGCAGTGGCCTTGGCGTTAGATGGGAACTGCCAAGTTGATACTATATATACAGATTTCTCTAAAGCATTTGACTCTGTCAATCTTGGGGTTTTTTTGTCAAATTAAACCACTATGGTACCTGTGAGCCTTTACTTTCGTGGATATCTTCGTTCTTAATTAATCGCACCTGTTTTGTCTCTCTCTCTGTCTCCGGCGTATCGTCCTCACCATTTTCCCCTTTTTCTGGTGCACCTCAAGGACCAATACTAGGACCGCTCTTATTCAACCACTTTGTCAACGATCTTCCTAATGTTTTATCGTCATCTTGTTTACTTTATCCAGGTGACTTAAAAATATTTCGGGCAAAAAAATATTTATGCAGATGACTTAAAAATATTTCGGACAAGAAGATCTGAATTCTATTACTGCTTGGTGTAACTCTAACTACCTATCGTTAAATATTTCCAAATGTTTTGCCATGTCTTATTCTTTGAAGTCTTATACTTATGTCTTTACTTATTTGATTTGTGAATCTGTCCTTGTCTCTGTGGAATATTTTGCTGATTTGGAGGTCACCTTTGTTCGTAAACTTAAATTTGATATGCATGTTCGTTCCATTACTAATAGTGCCTCACGGATTGCTGGCCTTCCATACGTTCCTGCCACAATTCTTTTAACATTTTCACATGTGTTAAGATATTTGCTACCCTAGTTCGCTCCAAACTTGAATACTGTAGTCAAGTCTGGTCTCCTCGTTTCACTTATCTTTCTGATGCCGTTGAATCAGCTCAGCGGAGGTTCACTAGCACCCTACTCTTTAAATACAATCCTCTCTACATGCTCCTTAATCTCCCTCTCTTAGCAAAAAGCAGAGTTTACCTGAATGAATGCTTTCTGTTAAAAATCTCTCGTGGCTATGTCTAGCCTAGACGCATAGGACAAAAAATTTCGCAGCTCTGATTATCTATGCCTATTTTTATTTCACAATCGAGGTATTTATAAACTTGTTTCATTTCGATTCGTTCTAACCTAGTCAGATTATTAGTCGCTACCAAGCTGGTCACAAATTTGGTTTTTTTTTTTTTGAAAATTTATATTAATTCTAACTCTTGTTGTTATTTCTTGTAGTTCTTTCAGCATTTGCTAGCTATCACTTAGGTTGTCAGTCATTAAAACTCATTCCTCATGAAAACGAAGGTGTTTTTGGTATTCTTCGTCTACTTTAATATCTTTGTTGTCGCACTTTAGTCCTTTTTAGGCATATTCCAATACCGTCGTGAAAGTTTTTAAAGGTAAATGTATTTCTCTTTACGATATTCCTCTTTACGTTTTTACGTTAAGTTTTACACTTGCTGTTGCTGGGTTATAGATGTTCTTTAACAGTCTGGTATATCTATAGTTTATTCTGCATTGTGTGCTTGATATAGCAAATCGTTTATATACACTTAATATAGGAAAAGAATATTTGTAAGTAGACTTATTGGCTTAACATTTTTAAGATTTTGTATGTCCCTTTTTTATGAATGAGCATTCTGATCGCATTTTTTCACTTGTAGGAGATATAACAACCATTTGGATAAAAATTTAATAGAGCACTGATTTCTTCTATTAATTTACCGCCAGCTATTTTAACTTTTGATTCTCTCCTGGAGCTTTATTATTTTTTACAATTTTAAAAGATTTTCTAATCTGCTATACATTTATCACTAGTTGTCATAGATTCCGAGCGGAGGCTTATTAAATGCTGCCCTCTTGTTTGTGTTGGGATTATTTTATCTGTTTTTATAGAAGTCTAAATAGAACTGCTATGCTAATACGAATAACAATTTTTGTTGTGTGTCGTTTCTTTTCGGAACTTGCTTTTTAATTTGCAATTTGATTTATGACTTTTCATGTCACGGTTTTCATCAAGTATTTTCTCAATAATTTCGGTATTCTACCTTCTTAAATCTTTTCTTATTTCTATAGATATTGTATAGGTTAGTCTAAGTATTTATTCTATATTGTTTTGATTTTTCCTTGTTATTCGTCTTTGATGCGTCCCAATTTGAAAATAGTAATAGTTTTATTCTTTTGAAATCGCCTTGTCTGAGCCGGGCAGAAAATATATTTTTCGAGATAGGCTAAAGCTTCACAGCTTCAATATGAAATCATCAAACTTTCCCAACATATTTAAATCTAATTTAACAGATCAACATCTAAATAATAATCATATAATATATTCTATTAAACTCCATATTATTTTTCTGTGACTCATATTCAATACTACCGTTCCTAACGGAACAAATTAAAATTTCAATAACATCAACAGATAACTTACAGACATGTAATACATTCTCCGGTAATTGAATGACAAGGTCCACCATTGCACGGGCACGGAAGGCATTTCGAGCCAATAACAAGTGGATCTCCGTAGTAACCATCGTCGCATCTGTGATTATGTTATTTGATCGGAAAGAAAACAGAAAAAAAACAAATAAGAAAAAACGGTAAACAGCCGATAAGAATTTGTGATAAATGAACAATCTGCTTTCAGAACAAGATACTTACTGTTCGCAATGGTCACCAATGTAGCCATCTGGACACTGTGTACAAACATAGTCCTCATCGCTATCGAATTCATACTGGTTAGTATCCAAGCTGAGTCTTTTCAATTGACAGCTCGGCGAAAAGTTGTTGCTGTCCTCGAGTAGTGGACATGCACATCGTTTGCAGTCTAGCGGTGTACCGTGCATTGCATTTCCGTAGTAACCCATTTTGCAGCGTTCACACCTGGTAATTAGAAGGATCGAATGTTATTTGTAGCTCTTGGAAGCAAAGACGCTGCATTTTTACCTTTCTCCGAAAGTGTTGTGTGTGCATTCACCGCACTCATCGTTTTCGAGGTCACATGATTCAGCATGGCCATTGCAGCCGCATGCTATGCACTTGCCAATCACTTCGTGAGACGTAGAGTTTTCATAGACCCTTACATATCCAAACGTACATGATTCACACGAAAGACCAGCGTAACCTGGTGGACACTGACACTCTTCGACCAGACTCCATTCGTTCTCCATGGTTTCACTTGCACCAGAATAAAGTGTTGCCCTTTCGAGAATGCTTTCTCCTTGATCCGTGTGGTATGTACCACGTATCATTACGGATTCCACGTCAGTTAGAACAGACATAAACTGGACACGCGTCACAGGATCACCACGGTATTCTGTTCGACGCTGGCGAGTAATAATATCCTTCACACTAGACGGCACATGGTACCAGCCCTTTTCAGTCAGTGGTACTTCAATCGTAGCACTGGATCCTTGAAACTCTTGATCAGCGTAGGCTATTTTTGCTCCATTTCGCCCAATTAGAATGACGTTGGGGCCTGAAGTAGGTTTACCACTAGTATCGCCTCGTATCACAACCCACTCAATTTTAACTACTAGTTTCGAGCCGTAGCTCTCTAAGCGATTTCCACCATATCCTTTCGGACTCAACCAATAAACAGCCTCAACTTCAGGCAACTCATACATCCCAAATACCAGATTCCCGGTATCGTTATCGATTGACGGATAAGCAATAACCGAATTCGCAATATCCGTCACTCTCCAAGCATCCAAAGTTTCGAAGGTTGTGATTTCTGAATCATAACTGCGACAAGTCACGGCAACGCCCGAGCAGTAGCACTTCAAACATCCATCGGGATGGTCTGTCCGGAGCGCAAAATATCCAGGCACGCACGAAGAACAGTTCTCATCCTCCGCATAAAGCTTACACTGACAGGGATCGTCACATTCGCCTCCTGGTAGCGTGCCGCGAACATCGCATGAGCAGCGCTCACAACTGGGACCTTTGAAACCCGGCAGACATTCATCGCATTGTGGACCTGTAAAGCCTTCTTTGCAAGTACAAACTCCCGTTACTGGGTCACAGCCGTTATCGCTTCCTTTTGTGTTGCAATCGCATTTTATGCATGGCTCCTCAGAGTCAATCGAAACGTTTTGAGGCCTGTAGTAGCCTGTTGTACATTTTTCACAGTTCCCGCCCGTTGTAAAGTGCTGAAAGTAAAAGTGGTCAGTGATTGTGTTTTTCAATGGTTTTTAAGTACGACTTACTGTGCAATTTTGGCAAACACCTCCAGAAGCAGAAATCGACTGATCGTAAATGCATTTGGTGGCATGTCCATGGCACTGAAAACAAAGAGATTAGCAAGTTTCAAATAATTTATCCAAAGAACCTACCTCACAACGTTGGCACATGTTATCCGCTGTTAAGGTTCCTTGACGAAATGGCTGATCATTGTACAATGGACAACACTGATCGCAATAAACTCCACAGCTATTATGAAGACAAACACACTGTTGCATAATTTCATCATTCTCATCTTCCACTTCTATAGTTTTCCGTGCGTGTCCATGACAATGCAATCGACCACTAACCCGAACTGTCCGCAACGAATAAAAACTTCGTTTCCTCAGCGATTCAGCGTCCAGTTGCCAACCAACACTATTGTCAGAGTTCGCTGTCGAATGCATTCCTTGAAATCGAAACCGTATGAATCGGGCCGTTATAAAATCCAAAAGTTCCTGTGATTGATCTTTTAGTCCTGGCCGATTTTTCAACAAGGATATGTGAATTTCACCGTTTTCAAGAGGACTTTGCCTGGAAAACTGTGTTGTACAAATAACTTCGGTGTCCGATTGGAAAACGTATTTGCCATTCTGACCGGGAATGCCATAGCGTCGGCGACAGTCTATGTCACTTAAGCCAAAATACTGCCATGGCTGGTAGGTTATGTTATCGACGGAACGTTCGAGAATCCAGGAAGCGGGACGTGGCGATATTGCAGCTTTCAGCATGATGAAAAAGACTTGATGGGGCTGGAAAGTGAGAAACATAGAGGGATTTAATAAATTTGTTTGTACTGAATTTTTGGTTATTGATGGAATGAACAAAGGAATAATTTAATAGTATTTTAGAAGCAAAATTCACTTAAGCAAAGCTGATCATAGTATGTGAAAATTTGAGCGCCAAATATTTTAGGTAAAAATTACAAAGACATGAATTCTAACACATAAATCAAAAAATGCTAACGGGCATACTGCATACATAGGGATAAATTAATTCTTTCAAAAAGAGTACTCGCTTGCAGAATTTAATAAGGAACTTAATCTTTTAGCATATACAAATAGAAATGAATGAGAATGTTGAATGGAATACTTTTTCAGCCAAGTTTAAGATGCTTTTGACTGAATAATTTGACAAACGCTTGTTATTAGAGATCATAGGGCGATGTTTGACAGCAAGTACTTTGATAACCGTGTAAAAGACTCTGGCCCTGTGTAATTTAACTTAGCAAAAGTAGCAGTCAATTGGCAACTCTTTCAGGACACCAACGGTAGACGAAATTTTTGCAGTAGCAACAAACCGTTGCTTCTCTAAGTCTATCGTTTTATAAAATAACCCTTATCTTTTTATACATTTTAGATGGAAACCTATCTTCTTTATGCGGAAGAAAGACTACCGAATTGGCCAGAATTTTCTAGGCCTATTCCAAATCGTCAACGACTCAAAAGCCGGTAGTTCCTCCTGGAGCCTCAGCTGGAAAGACTGCCAGACGTCCTAATTTCCCACTGCTTCCGTTCATTTCGATATCTTTAACATTTCTTTGGCATACGGGGGTACGCCATAGCTCCACCAAAGACAAGGTTTGACTTCGGATATCTTTCTCATACGAGTTAAATTTGCGTCCTATTGCCGCCAATGGAACCTGATCTCATCGACAGCATGAGCGGTCATGGTATCCTCCCACCAGAAGCAGGATATGCATCGGAGGATTCTCCCCTCGAACGCATATGAGAATTTACAAATATAATTACTAAGAACCCAGGTTTCCAACGAATACATGAAGACTTGTGTAGATACACCCTATATTCGTGAATGTTCTAACCGCTTCAAAGTTGTACTTACACTACCGCTCAAAACTATTTGCCCACCCAATAAATTTACTATTTCAAACGATTGGAAGTTAGAAAAACAAGTTCTTAAGAATAGTATTTAAAGTATATTTAGAATACATTTCATATTTATAAAAAAGTTTCGAAACGGTTGAATTATTATTAAATCTTCGTCTCAGCAACGTCCCTACCTTTATTTGTCATAGCCGCTTCACAAAGTTTTGGCATTTTACGAAGTAATTTTGTCAAGGTCTCTGACGAGGTTCTCCCCCTTTCTGCTTGCAAAATACTTCTCAGATGTTCAGCTGATGTAGCGCAGACTTTTCGGACGTTTTGGTCTAGCTCATCTAATACGCTACGTTTTACGTTACCATCTCTCTTCTCACTTATGTTTAGCCTGGCTATGTTTCAATCAAGCGTTCCTCTAAAATGAATGGTGTTGCCTGTGTCTGCTCCCAGCGATGTAAACGGTGATATAGTTATGGTCACTACCTGTGTAGTTCTCCATCAACCTCCAATCACTCATGAGGGCCGCCAGTCCTTCCGATGCAATGGTGATATCGGGAATAGATTCGTCAACGCCAGGCGTTCTATATGTTGGCGTAGAGTTCAACAAGTTCAACTTTGACAATATCTCTACTATACGCCGCCCTCGAGTGTTTTCGGTGGGTATACCCCACTCCAAAGCCCTAGCATTGAAGTTGGCGCCAACTATGACATGGCCGTTGATTTTACGGAGAGTGTCCTCCAGTGAGCTGAGCTTATGTCCGAATTCCTGCATTGAGTCATTTGGTGAAAAGTAACAGCTCACGAAAGTTGTCTCTCCGTATTTCACCTATACGTAGGCCTCACCACAGCCACCACCACGGATACTTGCGCTGACAGCGTCTGCAATCTAGATCACTGCGTACCCTGTGGCGTGCGAAAGCCAAGTAGGAGAGTTCCCCTCCTGTAAGGCTCACTGATCAGGACGATCTGAGCCTTTTTTTCACAGACCAGTTGCGTGAGAAGGTTGTCAGCTGCTTTGCAATGCTGCATGTTTCCTTGGAGAACTCTCATTTTCTCACCTGTTGCCTTTCCTTGGCGTCAAGTGCGTATTTGAACACCTTGCAAGAACTCTAACCCATGACATGCTTCGCGTTATTCATACTTCTCGGTGCAAAGCAAGCACTCTGCAGAGCAGTTTAATGCACGATGGCCGGATTGACCACATTTCCAGCAGCTGCCACTACGGTCTGGGCCTTTGCAGCTACTCCTTGTGTGTTTCTCTGATAAGAATTTGTTATCTTAGTATTTCAACCGGTACTTTTTGATCACCTTCGAAATCCGCCAACATATTTCCTATCAATAAAGCTGGTGATATTTCTTGTACCTCTAATTACCATCTCATATTCCTTTTGCTCTGTCTTCATAAGCTCTTCGAAAGAGCAGTTTGTAATATAGTGAAAGCTTTCACCCAGCCCTTGCTAGCGAGTGAGCAACATGGACTCATTAAAGTTAAGTCAACGCTAGAAAACTTATTGTCGTCTACTAACACCTTTGCTTCCGCAATCGACCAGCACAACAAATAGATGTTCCATATGCAGACTTTCGATTCTGTGAGCCATGCTATTTTTCTGTAGAAACTAGCTGGAGTTGGTCTCTTCGGTGTCTTTTTTTTGTTTCTCTTCCTACTTACGTTTGTGACCGGCTTTGTGTCGTTGATGCTAACTCTTCCACTCTCACGCCCTTTTTTCTACCTCACGAGTTTCGCAAGAATGCATTCTTGGCCTTTTGTTGTTCCTTTCGCTTATTAACAATCTACCTTCTTTCTTTAACTCACCCTGTTTTTTGTACGCTGACGGTCTCAACATTTTCAGAGCGATTGAGTCCGCTAGTTGTTGCTTTGTTTTGTAAAACGATTCCGGTGTTTTAGCTAGCTGGTACGCTGCAAATTCCCCTACTCTAATCAATTCTCCTAATTAATTTACTATTACACAACATACCCACTCTTTTTCCGCATTCATCATCAGATCTTTTATACCTTCCGTTAACCTTTCCACATTTTAATAACTACTTTTCTCCTTTGTCCGTAGTTCTCTAGAATACTGTTGCCAAATTTGGTGTCCACATTATAGACCTTGATCGGTGCGGTTGAATCCGTGCAACGCCTATTCACCCGCTCATTATTCTATAAGTTCAGTATTCTGTATTGTAATTACAGTATGCGCCTCTCCATCCTAAAAAATCCTTCCTTTGAGTCACGCAGAGTGTTCCTCAACGAGTGCCCCTATTTGAAACTTTTGAACGTCTGTAATACTAGTTGACCAAACATTCACTTTTCTATTAGGACGTCCCGATTGTCTAATAACCTTAATGATAAAACCCTTACATTATGATAAAAACCTTATTCTACTTTAACGTTCATTTTGCCCGTACATACACCTATTTCTTTTCCCCACTTTCGCGTTTTCCTCGTTAGCACAACAGCCTTAACCTTGGTCCTCTTCGCCGAACGTTATCTGTGTTCAAAAGTTATTTCAAAAGTAACGTTCCTTTTTGCATTTATTTCTTTTTACGGTAAATTTAGCTTTGGATTCTTTTTGTTTTTGGTATTTTACTATCTGAATTTATCCATTTTCTTTTTGTTTTAGTTTATATTTTTCGTTGAGTCTATAATTGGATTTGATTCTGTTGATTTGGAAAATTACTTATATATAAACTTAATATATAAAATGTCGCAGTGAAAATTGAGGGCGACAGGCGTATTCACGAGCAGATGTGCTTTCAATTGAAGAGGGAAGAGAGAATTTATAAGGCAATTGATAAGCCTCTATGTTTCATTTTTTTTTTTTATAAATTTCAGTTTATTTGCTGTTTTACAGATACACACATATAGTTGTTAAAGTAGTGAAACTGTTTTGATTTATTCAGACACAAAGAAGGCAAATAGTTTTATTTTTGCCGTTCTGCATGTGTTTCTTGCTAGATGAAAAACAAAAAACATTCATTGTTACCGTGTTTCGAAAAATTCGTAATTTTTTAAATTTATCACCTTAAAATTGTGAGCGCTATTACGTTTCCGATTTGAAGCTTGAATATAAATGGCATGGCTAAGCAGAGCCACAAAACTTGAGCCACAAAACTTACTCCACAATTTATCCAAACTCTTGAGTTATGCGATGCAAGTACGAGATCGACTGACCAGACCAGGACAGTGCTGTCGTTTTACTGCAATTGTAGTATATCTGTTGCAATTTGATGCATTACTGCAACATTGCATTTGACTTTCATTTATTGCATTTTACAAAATTTGCTATTTGTTTAATCTAGCTATCATATTTATTAAATTAGTTTCGATCTGCTTAGTTATATATGCAACTTATATTGAACTAAAAATGAATAGGAATTTCTCCAATTCTTAATCCTGTAGATATAACTGTACATTGCAATTTATTTTCTTTGATATGGAAAAACTGAAATTGAAAATAGTATGTATTTTTCACCAAACAACTAAACTCGAATCTGATCTCTTTAAAAAAAATTATATATTTTTTGTTGAATATGCTTTGTTATATTTTTCAAATAGCAATAGTCGTATTTTAAATGCATGTAAGAAGGCTTATATGTGTACACATATATATACATATAGAAAAATCAATCTATTGCAATGTAGAGCTATCTGCTGCATCTTCAAGAGTTTTATTTACTGCACAAAGAAAAACAACTCGACCGCTTGCTCCGACAGTGCGATGCATTCCACAATTCATTCCAACATAGAGTTTGCTGGTTTAAGCCCAAGACTGACTGAGGTAAATTGCTTGGATATCGGAGATAATCACCAAGTCCACCTACTACAGACTGCCACCGAAAGAGAGCAACGGCAAAGTGCCTATTCCAGGGACACATACCATCCACATCGCGTGTATTCTGATTGAGTGGAACAAGTGCTTTTAATATGAAACTACCTAAGCTCAGTTAGCGCTTTGTTCGCTTCAGAGAAAAGATCATTGGATTAACGTACAATTAATTTCTCGATTGAAAAATCGATAAAATTTAGAAACATAAAGGAATGTGATCAAACAGAATGAAACAAAATAACTTTTGGGTCAGATTATTGCGAAGCGTAAATTTATTGCAAAACAAGCCCATTTTACCAACCCAAGGGGTACTTTTTTGCTGGGGTACTTTCACTACTTTAGCCCATTTTACCAAGCTAAAGTACATCCGAAAACGATAAGAAACAAAAAATCTAAAAAAACTGAGCTCACACAATTTAAAACACTTATGGCTCACCTTAAAATACCATCACCATCCTAACTTCCTCTTTTCCGTAAAAAAAAATCCACAGCCCAGAAACATATTCTAAATTTATTTCTGTTAGAATCATGTCAACAGTGTTCCCTTCGGAATGTTTATGATAGATTTTAAGTGCCGATTTTATTGACAAGGGAAATGTTAAGGTTGTCACCTTGAAGGGAAAACTGGAAAAAATCGCGGCATCTTCGCATCGCTATAAGCTCGAATGAATTCGAATGCAATTAATATGGTCATAAATTACGAGGAGATGAATGCGCGATCGTTTGAGGGATCGTGATCTTGTTTAGAATACTGAATTGTACCGAACAAAATGCTATAAATTTAAATTGGGGTTATGGTGGAATGATTGCTGGGGTACCTTCAAGACTAGAAATGGAATGCTTCTTGAAAGGTATTTTGAAGGTAAATGTGAAATTATGATGGTAGATAGCAATTTGATTTAACGTCAGTGCGAAGTGCTTTTTAATGTTATAAATACTCGTATCATTGACACTACGGCATTATAACCACTATAATCATCGATAAGATGAAAACTCTTCTTGCTAAAGATTGTATTAGAAAAGAACGAAAAAAAATAACTGTACTTATGGAGACATGTTTGCAAAAGTGTCATCGCTAACTGTCACTCAAATAGAAGTTTGTTTTAATGTTGTCAAAGTGACAGTATATAAGCCGTTACAGTTTAAAAAATTATTATTACATTATATATTTGGTATCGCATATTTTTTATAATATTTTTTTTTATCACAAATAAAATTTTTCTGAAGCTGATTTTTTGTGTTAATCTCTGTTCATAAAAACTTTTAACCTTCGAAATTCTATAATTTTTGCTCTAGAATCTACCAAATGCAATCAAATCAATTACCAACACAATTTAACCTACATATAATTCCAAGAAACATTTTCAAACCGAGAAAATAAGCCAAACCGTTATTCGACATTTCATCTTGATTACAAAACATACACAAGACCACAAAACATACACAACCACATAAGTAATTGCTTTTCGCCATTTATCCAGATCGTTTTGACACTGCACTAAGATTATGGATGAAAGATTATGCATCGAGATGAAACATGCCGACGACAACCACTATTGAGGTGTGCGCATAAAAATGATTGCAGTCTTCATGATTTTCGTTTTGTTATTGTCGTATATTTATGTTGAATTTGCCGCAATGCAATGAAATTACATGATTTTAAATTCCAGCAAACAAGATTTATGTTGGTATTTAATTTTTGTGTTCTAGTTTTTTTTTTGGTATGAGAAAAGACATGCTGGTTGGAATGTTGGGTGGACATGGAAAAAGTATTTTAGGACTAGTCTTGCTATGATAAAAAATGTATGTTATGTTTATTTGGTACGCGTTTAGTTAGTGCATCAAATATTTTTGGACGAAAATGCATAATACAAGCGATCAACTACCCTATCACGCAACGTAAAGATGTGCATTAGGATTAAAGATGTGCAAAGTTAGGATTAGTTTCTTTCTCGTCAGTTATTCGGTTTTATTTCTTGGTTATAAAATAAGACCGAAATCATCTCAAATTAAGACACTGACCTCCCGTCGACAAACAAATCAAAATGTCAAAGTTACCGAAAAATCCAACCATAACACGAAAATCTTATCAAAATCACCAATATAGTTGCAACAACTTAGTCTTGCTGAACTAGATATTTCAATTCAATATTTTAAAAAGCGTAAAATAAAATAAAAAACGAAGACTAAATGCATCAACTGTAATGTCAAACAACGTAAACAAATGGACCCCATTCTGCTTTTATTTATTTTTGGAAAACCAAGTACGCCAATTAATAAATGCTGTCAATTTTTACATACCACGATTGGTTATGATTCCAAAAATATTCGACTGCCGACTTTGGAGTGATCTTTGAAGGCAATACAGTCAAAAATAACAAATGATCAGAACTCAATGACTTCTGGCGATCTGGCTGAGATACTTTATACAAAATAAATTAATTTTAAAACTATTCATTGTGCTCCAGGATTGATTTAAAAAATTTGAATCGCGTTGAAATCAGCTGATAAATAATTTTAACGATCTAAATTTTTATGACTGAAAATGTGACGAAATCGGAATGTAAAATCTTAGGAATATCGTTAGTTAGTAAAAAACGTGAGTTTTATTTTGGATAATTTGAAGGACAGAACAATATACTTTGAGAGATTATTAAAGCCGAACGCTTTCTTTTTACCTAAAATCTTTAGAAGCTGCTTAGTTTTTATATTTTTTATTCGAATTCCCGGAGAGTTATTTCTTAATTGCGTTAAAAGTTAAATTGGATTAATAAAGTAGACCTAGTACAATTGTTGTCGCGACGGGGGTTTGAGCTTGGTAGAAACTTAATTCATAGTTAATGTATTTGAGTGCGCGTTTTCCATAGCTCACTTAACTCTTGATTTGACTCAGATACCTTTTCAAAGTGGTTCAAATCCAGTCATGTGGTTATGACGGGATCTGAGCCTGGCCCTCGACCACTCAAGCTTCTACTAAGCCCGAATTACATTATTTTACGACCTCAATTTGCCTACAAATACAAACAAGGGCTAAAGCTAAAGTAAGGTTTAAATTTTAATAATTAGATCGTTAAATGGCGAGACCCATAAGTCTTTTTGACCTGTGGATCAGGCGACGCCATGAAGAAATAAAGTGCCAGTTCCTAACGGTCCACGGTTATTTCAGAAAGAACCTTAACAGAATGGGCAAGACGACCAAATCATATTGTCGGTACTCGATCGGCTTGGTCACACCAGAGACGATCGTGGAAACAATACTGCTGAACGAGGTCAACTGGCGCACAGTCTCAACAAATGTTGTGGAAATAATACGCACAAACCAAAAGAAGGGTTCTCTTACCGCCCATAAGCTGTAGTAGCACCGATAAATGAGCAAACACGGCCGGGTCGGAGAAATTCGGAAGACGGTTTCGACCCGGACTTTTTAAGCTTTTAGATGGACTTCTTTTCCAATAATCATAAATCGAACATAGCCCATGATAGGACCCAAGAATGTTTTGAATATTTTGGTTTGCAAGGGCGTGATCGACATTAGTCCTCCACGCCATACAGTATAGTCCTCCACGCCATGTGTTATAGCTCTCCACGCCATGCACTATAGTTCTCCACGTCATGTGCTATAGTCCTCCATGCCATGTAATATAGTCCGCCACGCCATGTACATGGCGTGTAGGCCTATGTACTTTTCGCCATGTATTATGGCGTGTGGCGCTATATTTTATCACAATCCCTAAATCGACTATGCACATGGCGCCAGAAGTCTATAAATTATGACGTCTGGCGCCATGTGTTTTCTCAGAGTACTTTTAGGTAATCCGCACCCGCATAGAGTTAATAATTTCCATTTTTTTTAATCATAAACAAGCATAAAACATAATTAGTTTTTATTTCCAGTACTTACGAGTACTTTTAACAAAAATGTAATCTGCATAGCCGCCGCCAAAGGGTTAAAGATATGCTAATTTTAATTAGACACTGCAATAGTCATTTATGTCCTCTGAAAACGTCAGCTGAATCGGATCATGCACTACAGAGAATATAAAGAGATATAACGAGTCTAATACTAATTTTCTTCGAAAATCAGTAAACATTTCTGGCCCCTTGACGTTATTTTGAGGGAGTTTATCAAAACCAGTTCCAGAAATTTTCAATCCAAAGCCTGGGAAGCAAAATCGTACATAGAACGAACATATTGTTTTTACGCTTACTGCTCATGAATTTAAGCTTTTCTCGACTATTGCGATTTCCCACTTCCGCATGGATCATGATTATTCGATCAGTCGATTATTCGACGGTTGCGGCCTTTCATTTACGGTTCACGTAATGAGGTCTCGCGTGTTGAGTTTCTGTCTCATCCGCCTGTTGAATCTATCCTTTTTTGTGTATATATAACTCCACTGTATTGCTTCTTTCTGCCATTAATATGCCGTATAATAGTATTTGTCTAGTTTATGAGAGCTTTTTAGGAAACGTTCTTGGTTTTTTCGTCCTTTTATGTGTTTCCAGCATGGTTTAGGATGCGAAATTTACCAAGGTAATATCAAAGAGTAACATTTCTATTGATGCATCTTTTTTTCGCTCGGTTTCACATTTTAATGATGCACCTAATACTTTTAGGGTTAAAATTGGAAATTTTAGGGTTTAGGGTTTCTGTTCTGTTTTATAAATTTCAGCTTCCTTACCGTTTTTGTAGTAATCGTCTGTCGTTCCTTCATCTCCCTTCCCTCGAATCACGGAGACTTTTCCTGGATGAGTGCCTACTCTTCAAATTGTTTCATAGGTTGGTAGATTCCGACATCAGCAGCCACGTTTCTATCCGTGTTGCAGTGCATGGCACCCGCTCTTCGTTTGAGTTTATTGTGCCATTTGCGCACACTGATATCTTTTTTATTCAACTCAACGCAGGTGAAGGTGTTCTCAATTTCTAAAGCCAGCAAATGTGCCCCGACCAGGATGGCAAGGGGTGCGATCGCCAGTCCTGATCCTAATTTCCATACGAGGTCTTTAAGAGAGCCCACATTTCATGGCTGACCACTAGCGACTCTGCTAAGCATCTCTGAAGTAGCCTTAACCTAGATGACCGGAAACTTTTGCGTCGCTACGTGAAATGAAACAGTTGGAATTTTTTTAGTGGGTAACGATTTGCTAAGGATTGACTCTGGATGCAGTGGCACAGGGTATTTAGCATGTTCAGTGAAAGCAAGCCTTGGCAAGTTAAAGTTTTCAATGAGGCTTAACATCACGAGGTCACAGAGGCGGCTTGTAGACACTGTTACATTTTGGGTCACAGACAAGAATCCGTTCCCGATAACAAAATCAGCAAAAGAAAAAAAACTCAAAAGTCTACCACTACCACCGAAAATTCAGCTCAAAGGAACAGAAGTGTCTCCCCACCTATAAGAATAGGCACTCAGAATCAAAGAACTAGGTTCCTATTTTGTTCCCATGATGGGTTCGAGCGACACTTCTTTGTGGATACAAGTGCAGGCCATCAGCAGCTACGGATGCCAGGACCCATTTCAGATGCAGACTTCCGATGGATATCTGATCCTCAACGTTAAAAACTTCAAAAATTCGCGGTGAAAGCTCTTCTCCATCATCCACTAGACTATGGCCTTGTCTTCAATCAAACTCCAGTCGAGCCGATTGATATTCCTAAGACTGCCATCTGCACAAATTTTGGACTCTGTGAATTCACCCGAATGACTTTCAGACTTTGCATTGCTGCACAATCATTCTAACAATTGATTCATGAAGTTCTACATGGACTGGAATTCTACTTCATCTACGTCGAAGATATTTGGGTAGCTTCGACTTCTGACGATGAACACCCTGGTATCGCTATCAGTCTGACGTCACTTTCTTTGATCATCAAACAAATTTTTAGGTTATAAGGTTTTGTCGATAGGCCTTAACTTTTTCCCAGATCGAGTTGAGGATATTTCAACTGCCCATCTCCTCAAGATCTACAAGATTTTGGGTATAGTTAACTTCTGCCAATTAGCCTTCCTTTCTTCTTAATACAACTGAGATGCAGCAGCTACGCAATGCTTATATTTGCAGCTTTCAAAAAACTGAAAGAGATCTGGTCCAAAAAGTTACAGTGACAGCATTATTGGACAGGAATACTAAAGCTAGCGTACCCTAGGATATCAAAGAAATGTTAAGGATATCGAAGTGGACAACAGTGAAACTAAACTGTGACGGCTGGAACTGTGTATAACAGCAGACCAGGATCGGACTACTGATTGTGGTGCCATTGATGATGATGAGAAATATATGGATGGGTAGCAGATCAACCAAGGAGGCCTACCATTTTTGGTAATTGCTATAGACATTTCTATTACGATTTTATAGTTTGCACATATATAATGCATATTGAGCGGGAAGAAGGAAGTGGTATCGACAAAAAGGACCACATTAAACATATAATAATACTTAAGATCAATCGACTTTGACAGTTCTAATATCAAATTGTAGCGTAACTCCGTGTGATCTCTTCAACCGTGAAATTTCAAATTTACACATTCTTAAAATATGCACTTGTCTTCCATACATTTTCCGTAGGTCAGTCACGCTACTTTCCATTTCAGCAGACAGTCCTGTTTGTTCCTCCAGGAAAATATGAAATTAATCGCAATTTCAAAGTCGAGTTCGTTTCACAGTATTTTTAGATCAACGAGCTCGTGGCCAAATTGCTATCCAGACGTCTATTGAACTTATCTGCTCCGCCTCTTGAACTTCTTTCGCTTCCGCGAGATGAACACATTTCACATTTCACCCTCTCCCAGCAGCAGCAGCATCATTCGAGTACATATTTCTTTGAACTTCGAAAACGACAGACATCAACACCATTTCACGATTCCATTTCCATTGCATCTTGTCGTAACTTGGCCTGCTATAATTAAAATATGCATGGTGCATGATAAACACTGCCATTATGTTTATAGATTTTTCGAGTCATACTGATGCTTGGAAGTATTTTTCGAAGAAACATTTTTCGAGAATTGTTTACGCTTTCCACCATGAAATTGACTACTCTGATGGAGCAGACAGAATGTCTTTTTAGTGGTGAGTTATTTGGCCTTCGAAAAAGTCGAAAGTAGAGGACCTGTATGCTTTTTTTCATTCAGAAATGTTAGCGCTGAATTATTTTTAAGCTCCCGAACTAATGCGATCAAATATTTATGGACGTTTGTGTGTCGCATATCATTCGAGTCTATTTTTATCCTGATGAAAATATTCACACTTAACGCCCACACATCTACTGAAATACATGTCTCGTGGTAGCTGTGGCAGTAGATGATTTGTGCCAGCGGGTGTCCCTGTTTAAGGATCTCGACAATAATGAGGTTCCATTCCATACCGATTTGTTGATTTGTTTATGAACATCGCTCGGAAATGACGATAAAAATACGGTTGGGTTAAAATTTCGATTTGGGTGTCTGCTATATGTTATCTTCCAGTTTTTCTCTAGGGCTCGAAGTGTACAAATAAACAGTTTTTACAGATTCGGTTGCCTTTGATCTATGTATTCGAGCTCCAGCATTAAGGGACTATCAAGTGCGGTAAGCTGGCATCTGGACTACTTCAATGCAAGAAGATGGGAACATGATATGAACTACGAGACTAACTGGAGGTGAATGTATTTATTTATATGAATATTGCGATTTTAAGGATAATAAATTTAATGAAAACAGAAAATACAAGGATTGTCATAATTTATTGGTTAATTTGGTAGGGAAACAATAATTGTAACTTCGTTTAAGGGCTTAAGAACTTTTCCATTTTCTTCGATTTCTGAGACGTTCTCAACTATTCCATTCCACCTGCTATCAAACTATCACAACATATTTCAGTAATTTGTTGACTGAAGTTCCATCTCAAATCGTCACTCATGCGACACGTTGCGCAATCTTCAAAGAATTCCATTGAAAAAACTCATTTTTGTTTGTAATACCTATCTACTACTCGTAGACCCACCACAACCAGCTTCACATAATTTGGTTGCATTTGAATTACATGCTTCGGCTTTTCGCTTCACCTTTCGATATTGAAAGTGAGATGAGTAAACAGTTTTGATTACCTCTTCACGCATGAAAGAACTAGACCCTATCAACGTCTACCAATGATCCGACAAGACAAGTCCTTAGTTGCCGAGAGTCTGCAATAAAAGTCACACAATTCATGACCGCGACGGCGATGATCACGTTGAGAATAGAAGAAGAATACACGATGTCGCCCTCAGTTTCGCTGAATGAACTTCTAAGACTTCCGATCGCTATTTGAACATGGAGCCATCCGTCTTGAATGAGTAGAATTGGTTAAGTTTTTTTTCGGCGACAGAAGCATCGAGTGTGGGACATGAGCAAACAAATAGTTTTCGGTATTGTTTTGATGAACATCTGACTTACAACGGACTGGAATTATATCTTTTGTTGTTCAGAGAAAACCGTTAGTTTAAAACAATTAAAAGGTTCAGTGTATTCAGATTTTCGATATCTCTGCTTTATTTTGATAACTAGCTAAAGCCCAAATTGCGTTGTTTGGCCTTTCAGGGGATGAAATGTTTAGTTGTTCAGTTCTCGAAATATCATTCTATTGAAGTGCTTCGGGGTATACTATATTTGTGTCATTTCCTATCCTGTGTAAAAATGAATAGTTTTCTACCTTCTAGTAAAATAAGTTCAAACTCAATTTCGTTGTCTGTGAACAGGTCGTTTTGGAACTGGTAATCTTAGATGGGGATGCATATGTGAGAATTGGCTGAATAAAAGTTTGGTAGCAAATACTTTTCACTTTGGTGGCCAGGCCCATCTACTTGGCGAAAAGATATCTTATGCGCTGAAATGTGAATTTAGCAGCTTTGATTTTGTGTCGATCGTCGGAATTAAACTTCAGGAATTCGTAAAAGTTCATATCAAGGAACCTGAATGTAGTGACAGGAGTAGTCGTAGAGTTTTGGAATAAGACAGCGAGCTTTTTGGCCGTGTTGGGAATAGTTTGAGCTCGCCGATATTTGGATGCAATGCTAAATGCAGAAAGTTCTGCCCAGTTGTTGTTTAGTTTGTTGCCCACTTTGTCAATATTAAGTTTCAACTCAATTCTTGGCTTGATGCGAACAGAAGAAGAAGAAGTTCAGGCTGTTCCACTGGACTCGGGAAGCCAGCGGCCAAGATAGTTTAAAAAACAGGTCCAGTGATGGAATCTCCTGATGTCACATGTCCTTTAATTGAATTAGATCCACTAACATTGACGTAGAAGGAAGTTTTCAGCGAGCCAAATAACCTGTTTGCGAAGGTAGGTAGGTAGGATGAACTGGCTGTTGATTTGAAACAATTTTTTCTCCTCTTTTCACTAAAATTAGGAAGCCATCAACTTTCTTTGATAAATCGCACTATTCCCTTCGGTCAACCAGGGATAAACCATTTTTGAGAGGAAGGATGCATCAATTGCCCCCAGTCATTTCCTCACCTGGTACATGAAGTGGTGGACGAATTTCTTTTCGTCCATGGAGACCCAGGACAGTCTTACTATCGTATAGGATCGCATCGGCCCAGGATGGTTGATTTGACTGATGACATCGGTATTTATATGAAGAAGGAGCCTGAGACCTCCGGTAGCAAGGTACCAAGCTTCGTCAGTTCATCGGTCTCACAATTGCCTTTTTTAATTGTACAACCGAATGTCTGGATACCTCCCTAAAAGATGCACGGCATTCAATGACAATCATGATTACTATGCAAGGATAAGCAAGGGTCCTCCAATGGTTTGGTAGACGGGGCTGATTTGAGAAACCCGAACGCGATCAGTTTGAGCAGAAGACCTTCATGTCACACCGTGTCGTACCATAGGAATGTCATGTTCATTCAAATGGGATGCAATCTGATCATGCATGTATAAGGTGGCATGCTGCGTCTCATGACTACACATCAAGCCAAATTGTTGTTTTAGCCAACTCACAGTGGGTGGAAATAATCTTCATCCAAATTCTCCCAAAAAGTTTCCCAATATTAGGAAGCGAAGAGAGTTGACAGAAACATGCTAGCCTCTTTACTTTTGCCCTTCTTATGAACAGGAACTGTCGTAACCACCTTCCAGGAATCGGTAAATTATCCGTTGTTCACGACATAATTGAAAATAATGCAAAGTAATCTGAACATAGACTCTGCAAAGTGTTAAAAAATCAACTTCGACACCCCATCATGCCCAGAAGACTTTTTTGGTTTTTATATTACGCATCAGGTGTACCAGATTTTTACTATTGACAAAGTGAAAATTGTTAGCAGCCATTTGCGGATAATCCAAGGGACTCTCTTCGGTAAATGTTACCACGGGGTCTTTGCGGCTATTAAGAAAGTTTCGCATTCTTTCTTTTACTATTTGGCTATTAGAAGTTGGGCGGACTATCATTTATTTGCAAACGATTCGGTAAGGGACATTGTCGATCGTGACAGCCATCTCCCGGTTATTCTATTTACCTGAAGGTAGATTAATTTTTTCGTACATATCGGGGCCTGATCTATTGTGCAAGATGGCCTCTGCAAAATTGAGCAGTCATTTCAGCTATTATTTTACTGAGGCAGTTGATTTTTGACAAGAATGACACGCACAACCCTATGTACGTCATATACTTGACAATTCCCGGAGACATTTGACGATGTTCTAGGTTTCAGTTGAACAAACATCAAGATACGATACCAGAGCATCTACATATGTCACGTTTGAGTTTACGCAGTCGGTGTTTTTTTGGAAGACTTGAGTGTCTTTGGGGACTATTCACTGAGACTGAAAAAAAGGTCGAAACAGGAAGGCTCTTCTGTTGCAGTCATTTGAGCATCACTTTATCGTTTCCGTTTATTGCGAAGTCTCCCCCAGTGTATGAGTACCGAGTTAAGATCGTCACCAATAAGCGAGGATTTATATTGCACCCAGTAAATATATGACTACGAAATCATGTGGCAATCAGGCGCAAAAGACTTGATTTTGACGAACTACATCCTCCGCACAAAGAAGCGATTAGTCTGTTGTTTTTACCACTCCGGCAACAGGGGCACAATATATTAGTTGGGGCACCAGCAAGTTCCTTTTTCAGATTACTCCTAACTAATAGGGCAGAACCAGAATTTCTATTGCCCAGTCACATTGAGTACCCTCTGAAGCTGATTTTATGAGGATTTGATAGTTTGGTTTCTGAACTCAGGGTGATAGTCGCATTCAATAAATCAAGAAGAGGTTTAGCAGGAAAACTTGGTCGACAAAATCATTTAGCAGCGCAAGATTGATATTGGATGGCAGCAATACTGAAGGAACTGATGCTCGCTGAGTACCAAAACCAGAAGAAATAGAGTTTCTCATTACCTGCGCGTAAGAGACTCCACCATCACTATAGTTCACAACACTCTGTGTCGCAAACTGCTGACGATCCCCTTATCACGACAAATATTCTTCGCCTCAATCTTGGCTACCATTTTTTGAAACGCCAACTGGACTACAATTGACACAATTGACACGACTTTTCCTCGTTTCGGATTTATTCCCACTTCACTTTCCGCCAGAAGCTGGTATGAAGAAGCTGAGTGAAGAACTTCGACACTTATTTCAATTTCAGATAAAGGCGCTGCGCACTACACTAGCTCAGAGAGGATATCCGTTGATTCAACGCCTCTGTGCAAGCCACGGATGAAACGGGACTTGATTTTTTTATTGCCATTTATTTACTGTGTACGTTCAAACAAACATCTTCTTATAATCTTTAAGAGAAAAGAACAGAACAATTGATTTCTCACTCGAAGGATTTTTAATGGTTTGCACAATTCCTTGCGCCTTCATGTCTTTAACAAACTCTGGACAGAGCATTTTATAGGCCGTTATGGACGGAATTTCAACCGTTTTTGGGGTCTAAGTGAGGAATGACGGCGTATTGGATTTGTTCTTGAAAATAGGATTGGAAAATTTTACGAGATTCCTTAATTGTCCCGTATTTTCTGCCTTTCACTGGCTTTCTATTCCTGGCTACCTAAATCCTTAGAGTTGGATATTAAAACGCTTTTCAGGCCAGCAACATAACGACGGCTCATAGGCGACTGTCGGCACATTCACGTTACTTTTTTTTGCGGAATTTGTATTGAAGTTTACCTTTGCTGCACTTCGACTCATGAGCCCATCTATCTGCTACCACAAGTCATCAATATGTTTCCGAAGGCCTCGATTTTCTTTTCCAATACAATCAATTTTTTAAAAGTTGCTATCCTCAGTATCGGATGAATCTCGGCACTCTGTATATTTTTTTAAAAATATTTTCCCCGCTATCGTACCTAGTACGGGTATGCAAGTTTTCACTCACTTATTCACAAAATGAGTTTTTTTGGACACTCAGGCGAGGATGAAAGTGTTTGTTCTGCAAAAATGTAACGGTACTAGGTTCAATACTATCATTACCTTGGGGTTTGTACACCTCGAACAACTAGTAACTACTAAACGGCACTTAGCTCTTGATAAGACCAAACAGATCAAACGTGTAAAGATAGGCACGTTTGGGGCGGGAAATAGAGGTAAATTGTGACTAGAGATTGGCAAAAGTGATCATAGCTCACCACTCAGTGCAAAAAGGCACAGAATAGTCTGCCAGCGAAAGCTATCGTTCGACTAAATTTAATGAAATGTTCAGCGAACAGCGTACTGAGAGTACAGCGTAATACTATAAAAAAAAGCCATGAGTAATGAGCTCTGAGCTCATTTGTCTATTTCTAGTTGTGACAAAAAAAATATGTATCAGGTACAAATAGATACTGTAAGTTCTTTGCCACTGATACTCTTACCTGATACTTTTTGTCACTGATACTTTTGGTTACTGATACATTTGGTATCTGATACTTTTGGTCACTGATACTTTGGATCACTGATACTACAATTTTCTGTATCAGATTCAAGTTAATACTGCTACTTTTGTCTTTGATACATACTTTGTGAACGGACGACATGGCGAGTAGAGTAGCATGTACTCAACAAGCATGTATTCAGTTTCGATCACAAGATGTGTGGCATACGAATTGCGCATTAGAACCAAAAATATTGTGAATGACTTTGATTTGGCTAGGTGTGAATAAATGTACCAGGTATTGGCTTGGTTGTAACTAAAAATGCCTGATACATTTGGGTTGTGTGTGTGTATGTGCGTTGTGGGAGAGGCACCTGGCACCTCTAAGCACTCAGGCCAAAACACTCATTGTACTCATTTGGGTCACATTTTCGTACATCAGTAGCATTCTTGTAATAGTGAAAAAGTATCAGATTGACACAATGCGACTCATCTCTAGCGGGAAATGTTCCAATGCATGCTAACAGGTGTACCAATTTTAGACTTTCAATTAACTAAACTGAAACAATCACTTTTGACTGAATATTGGGCACAAATCAACTAAAAACTTCGCAGGAAATGTGCAGTACGGAGTAAAATGAAACATATTCCAAGAGTAAGCATGCAATAGAAGGGGAAAGCAACAGAATATCAACGCAAATATTGTTTTTCAAACTAAAACTAGAGGCAGATTTCTCCGTTATTATGGAAACCAGATTATAGGAAACCAGAGATGTCACTTAAACACATCTGTCATACTATCGTGTATTAATGATCCTAAAAATTAGACGAACGTTCCTTTGTCTTAAAAGGCGCACATCTACTAAAAAACGTTCTTCAGTGAGTAGCTTTAATTATTGAGTGCTTTTTCTTCAATTGAGTGAGAAATATAATGGCGAACCTCATATCAATGAATTATTATCGTTCTCTAGTCCTGTGAAATGGTTTTCTATGGTTTCGCCAAAATTATTACAAAGCAAGGCAAAGAAAATGCACAAAGACAATGGGCAAAGACGAGGCATCATTAAGCGGACAAGATCCTTAGCTCTAGGCAATATAAGTAAGGTAGAAAAGGCAATTGATTGATAATATTCTTCTGTAGTAAAGTGTTTAAAGCAACGTTGTCCCACTACAACTCATTTAGAGTCTTGATTCCATTTATTATTTATCCATTTATTATCTAGAGGCTCCATTTTCATAATCGAAACCGTAATAGTGTGAAAAGCTTAGTTTCACGCTACACATTGCCTCTGATTTGACTCAGGTACCTACTTAGAGCTAGGTTAGCTCACAGCTCGTTGCGTGGTCCTCCGTCCGTACCTGGTTTCGAACCAGGAACCCGCCCGAATACACGAGCTTATAACTAGCATTTGCGGTGTGCAAATAATAGAGTCGAAAACTGAAGAAGGAAGTAAAAGATAAATAAATATATCATTTGAATTACACTATATAAGACGCAAAATGCTCTGTTAATCTTAAATGTAGCTTCAAACAACGGTAAATATATTGCTAATTAATCAGTTTTGCTTTGTAATCCGCTACCACAAAACTCTCATCACTCAGCTTATTTCTTATTCACCCGAAAAATCACAGTCACACCAAATATTTCCGAATCGCCGCTTTTTCTCATCATTTTGCTTAAATCTTACACTTAAGTACTTAAATCCCATCCATAAAACTGTCAAACGGAAAGCTATCGTATCGTCTCATATCGTGGCAAAGGAAGTCTCAATTCCAATCAAAATATGTCTGAGACTGGGAGTACAAAATTACATCCTCTTCAACGCGAAAAAAAGAACAATAACGTAGAGAAACAGAACAAGCAGCTCCAAATAAAACAACAGCCGATCTTGCTGAAGAAGAATACGAATAAATATCTCCAGGGCGAGACCAGATGCTCTGGGTCCATTCATCAAATTTGAATGACGACGAGTAAGACAACGGCAACAACGATGACGGCGACCATGTCCATGACGCGTGGATTAACTCAAGTCGATCTTCAGATCATTTTTATTAAGATTGCAGACTATCTTTTCTGGTATGCTTTCACCATTTGCTAAGAACACAATATTTTCCCGAAATCCAAGCGGTAAGATTTGTAACAGAGATTTTCTCAACTGTCGGCATAAGTAAGCAAATGTGAATGTGATTTTCCATGAAATTTGTGTATGCCGATTGAATGCGTTCAAGTGAAGAATGGTTGGATGCAGCAAGTGTTTTAAGTCGAAAATTTCAAGCTTAATTTTCGTCGTAGTGAAGATAGATGGACGGAAGGAAGGAGTTTATTATGGCCAGCAGTTTTGTTTACTCGATTTCGGAACAATGTAAATAAAGGAGAAATCATGATGGTATTGTCGAGGAAAGTTTATGGACCATTCCTTTTCGGGAAAGATTAAATTGGACTTGGAATTTATTATTGAGTTTTGTAGATTTTAGTACCAGTGGTGTGGAATCGTTTTTATTTGGAACTATTTGATATTGCATGGCATGTTACGTATCCACCGACCCTGTCTTTAGTTTATGTTTCTGATTGTCGTGATATCATTTCTGTTCGGGTTACACAAAAAAGTAGTGTGCACTCACGTAAATGTCTTAATTTCCCGCTTTCCAATTAAAAATGCTGAAGACGATCAATGAATGTATGCATATAAAAGCCATATATAGTTATGAAAACAGATTTATGTTCATTTAATGAAAACCCTGAGCGATGACTCTAATCATTTCTTGGCCATAAATAACACCCATATGGTCCCTTGCAATAGCCCCATGTAGTACAGTAAATCTGTCGAAAAAAAAATCGATTTACGGAAATTAGTGCCTAGGACGTGAATCTTTTTTTATTCGATGACAAATGAGATTTACTAAGCAACCATGGGGGTGGAGCAGTTCAACCCTTAGCGGTCTTTTGAAAAACTCAAAAAAACAACCAAAAAATTTTTGAAATGCGTTTATCTCGTTTTCTATGCATTTCACAGAAAAATCGATTGATGATAAAATGTAGAGGACGTTAAAATCTACAATTTATGTCATTGGAGCAATGCTGTACAACAAAAAATGCACACGGTAGGTGGCGCCAAAGTATCCAAAAAAGTGTTTTTCCACTTTTTCGCCCTGAAAATATTATTTTAACGCAAAAATGCAAATGCAAAAGTTGTTCCTTACATTTTTATCAACAACTTTTATTTAAACATTTTTTATATACGACTTACCGTTTCAAAGTTACAGTGCAATATAGCGCAGCGTATACAGCACCGTGCTGTTAATGGTATGTAATTTCGTCGTACCTACTGTGACTTTCTCCGGCGACGTTGGCATAGTTCTAAGAAAAGGGACTAGTCGACCATCTGCCCTATTGACTAAGGAGCGTACATTTTTCAGTTGCCATGTGAGTTTCGGAGAGTAGAGACAGCAAAACTTAGCTCTCTAAAAATGAGTGATAATGTGTCGATTTGTTTCGTTTGTGGCGAAAGTGTTTTAAATAACGTCCGTCACGTGGGTGTAGAGGCTCGGAAAATATTAATAAAAGCAGCAATAGTTAGACGTGATACTAAAAACCTGGAATGGCTCGACGACAACAGCATCCCAGTTCCAGACCTTCACAGCAGTTGCTACCGCAAATACAGCAATTACGAACGCGCTGCTAAACAGATTCAAAAACACCAAAAACAACAAGAGTTGTCAAGGTATTTTGTCAATAATTTTTATTGTAGTTTCTCTTTTGATTTGGAAGATTTTACTTTTGTTTATACTATCGAAATCGGACCTTCCCCCCTCCCTATAGTGCGTAATAACATTTCACCCTCTTGACATAAAAAACATATATTTATCACATAATATAGGATATTATATACAGTTTGGATCAAGGCATCTCATCGATTGTTTAGCTGCAATTAGTTTGTCGTCTTCTTACTCAGAAATTAAACGTATACCAACATTTGCACAGAAGTCCTAATAATTGATAATTGCTTGTCAGTAACTGAATAAAATTGTTAAAATGTTATAAATAAAAAAAAATAATAAATCTTGATTAAAACGTGTACCTCCGATGTGCACTCATTGCGTGCAACCGTATTATTGGAATTTTCGTACTTTTGCAAGCTGCAGCTTTGAAACGAAAAGTCGTATAAAAAAAATGTTTAAATAAAAATTGTTGATAAAAATGTAAGGAACAACTTTTGCATTTACATTTTTGCGTTAAAATAATATTTTCAGGACGAAAAAGTGGAAAAACACTTTTTTGGATACTTTGGCGCCACCTACCGTGTGCATTTTTTGTTGTACAGCATTGCTCCAATGACATAAATTGTAGATTTTAACGTCCTCTACATTTTATCATCAATCGATTTTTCTGTGAAATGCATAGCAAACGAGATAAACGCATTTCAAAACTTTTTTGGCTGTTTTTTTGAGTTTTTCAAAAGACCGCTAAGGGTTGAACTGGGCCACCCCCGTGGTTGCTTAGTAAATCTCATTTGTCATCGAATAAAAAAAGATTTACGTCCTAGGCACTAATTTCCGACCTCAACCTGCAGATTGACTGTACTAATGCTCAGAACCACTGTCTTCATCATAACATACACGCAATCATACCCTCTTATCTCCTATATAGATCATCACGAAGGAATCATGCCCGAAAACAGCGAAATTTATTCCATCTGATTTCACCTCGTTAGGCGCTTTCTCGATATGGTCAGCCAACAAAGTTAAGGACCTATCGATCGATTTGGCTGCGCTGGTCACTTAATCTTCAATTAACAATGTAGCCTTCAGCGTCAATGTGCCTCCCAACTAAAGACTTCAATCTGATCTCATTCTAATAAACTCGCTGATCGAAAAGAAAACTCAGTCGTGGCCGAAAGCGTAGCGCTAATACTTTCGAAACCCTCTCGTTGGCTGATGGACGAGTTTGATCTCCTCAAAATGGAAGAACATACATAAATCGTTTTGGATTTTCCTTCGTTTTTATCACAGAGCCAATTATAATACAATTTTCAGTTTTTTTTTTCTTGGCAATAAATCTCCGAAACGCACGATCTTTCCATGAACTGAAAAGTATTGGAGACAGCATACTATGTCTGTTGGGCGGATAAGTGAATGCGAGGGGGAGAGAGAGAGAAGGCCCTTGGAGAATTCTTAGACCAAACATGGTGACAGTATATCGCCAATAAAATTGACTGCCAAAAACTTGTCTGCATCAAATGCCGATATCGAATGTGAGACAAATGTGCTTGAGCGAGATTTATGTGAGTTTTTGTCTCCCTTGCGAATAGAGATCGTTGGTGAAATATTTCAATTCCCTTGGTGATAGCAGATATGTTTTCGATATTTTTGTGGAATATATTTTAATATGTATTTTTTGACAGTTTAATATATAATTCTAGTTGGCGCCCAGCGTTGGATAGCTTCGTTAGTATCGATAGTAGAAACTCTTGTAAAATGGTGGAAAGCCTGTTGGAAAATGAAAATCTAGAAAATTGTCGAATTTATCGATATCATTCAGAAATTTTTTTACGGATGATCAGTTTAGATAATTTCTACTGAAGTTTTGAGTTCAATCATTATTTAGATATTTTCGGATATTAACAAAATTTCCAAACTGTTTTCAACCAACCCACGCTGGGCGCATTATTTTAAGCATAAAAATAGAGTGCTTATCAATAGTAAATGATTAAATAAAGTACCTAAAACTAACATCGTTGAACAGGATGAATCTTAAAAAGGTAATGTAGCGAAAGTCTATTAGCATTTCTCTGAAATAATCCGAAATACTATTTATCAGATTCTCCTAAATCAACCTGAATCCCAAAATTGCACGAACTATCTTTTCCCATCAATCCAATAAACTTATCATCAAACTAACTGTTACTGCCCATTCACAACACCAATAAGATAAATTCTATTGCTAATAGTAAAAATATTTATACAAATTACAGAACGAAAACAACAATCCACACTAACCTGTCGGAGATCCAATGTTACCGTAACATATTCATTTTCCGATCCGTACTGGAGCGTCGGGCTCTGCCACCAAGCACTCGAGTTATTCAAAATCGCTTCAATTGGATGTCTCTTATTCACATCGATGCTATGATCGTCGCATATTCCGCACTGGGTCTGCCATGTCTTTTCCGGCAACGAATCGACCAATTTGCAGTATTCCTCGTGTCCATTTCGGCCACAAGTTGCATTCACCCTGGCTAATGCCCTTGATGCAATATTGAACAGTGGCGGAAACGCACCAACTCCTTCAATGTTGTCCGCGTCACGAGACAAGAGTCGCAAAGCTGAAAATAGATACAAGAAAATTATTTATTCATTCAGCTGATTAATGATCTGTAATAAGACTAAAATGAAGTTTTTGTTTTAGAAAAAGACACAATGAGGGAAATGCAACAAGCAAACAAGAGCAGACAGCACCCAAACCAACCGAATGAGTAATGACAAAATACTGATGAAAACAACAACAAACCAACAAGCGCAGAGCAACAATGACGACGAACAGCTAACAAAGATAATGTTACAAAATGTTATTTACGATACTGTGTAGTGCCAACATATGCCAAGGAGAAGTAACAAGAGTCACATGAGGAAAGGCTATTGCGGTTAAAGAACGTGCCATTTGTCGAAGACTTAGTGGTCGTCAGTTGATATGGGTCTAGAAAGAATGGTATTAGCGAATATGTTGCAGATAGACCAGGAGTCAGTTGACAGTTCTTTGGAAAGTGTGACAGCAATCAGATCAGAATTTTATGGAAGACATGCTGGCAGGGGTATCATAGATATTATTGAGATAAGTCCGGGATCGATAAATATCTTTAGAAAAAGTAGTATTTTAATGAATATTATTTTCCATCAGAGTATGGCTTTTTTCAACACAGAGCGCTTCCATCAAGTTTCTCTCTTCGAATATTAAAAAAAAAATCGATGTGCACAAAGGTAAAATTTTTTAGGCAGTTTGAACCACTGCTCAGTTCCAACTCATACATTAATCAGTCACGAAAGCGCATCATTTGGCGTGGAAGAGCTCAACGCCTACAGTCTTTATAAGGGAGCTTTGAGAAGTAATTGAACTGGGACCGTACTAAAAGGGTTCATCACAGAAACATAAAATTGCTTGCCTATCTCTTATCACCCGAAATCTATCAAAACGTTCATATAAATAACCTTTATGAGCGGCTATCCGATCATAAGCCCATTCTCTTTCGCATCGATTATATCTTTATCGGCGATTCACCAGCACTGAAAGAAAAAGTCGTGGTTGATTTAACTATTATTGATAGTAATGCAATAATTCGTTCAAAATTGTCGAATGAACTACGGAAAATGGTTATTTCTACTATGCTAAAATAGTTCATTTGACCATACAAAAGTAGTAGACTTTGCTGATACAAAAAATATCGAAACCTTCGCGGATACAACTGTGTTAATTGGTTCATAAGTATGATAACTAATTGATCTATAGAAAAATGAGCATCAATTCATTTAAGAATACAAAATAAATTGTTGGAATACCACAGTTTGTGGTTGCTTACTTTTTTGCACCACAGACGTTGTTCACCAGCCACGCGTCATGGTACATAAAAGTAATGAACTATTTTCTTATGGTTGTTTTAACTATAGTCAGTAGTTGACGCAAAAACAACTAAGGAAAATTGTTGATTTTACCAATATTTTTCTCTCACTGAAGATGAAAGAATACATAAACTTTCAAAGTCGCACTTACTGAAGAAGCCTAGAAAGACTTGAAACGGCAAATGACTTAAAAGAATCAATAGAGCTCTTCACAGACATATTATTACAGGCAAAAGAGAACAAAAGGACCTCGCGTAGTTTCGAAGTCAACAAAACTACTTATAAGGGGCGGAACTAAATCCAGAGAAGAGCTAGAGATACAAACCCTACATAGATTTAAATAAGTAGCAGATCGGCCAATCAACTTAATCCGCAGCAAGATTCATGGACATCGAAACGAACAGTGGCAGAGCCTGATGCAAAGGTTCGGGCCGGTCGAAAGCAAATCGTCGCATCTTTCCAAATATATCAGAACAAAAATCAAGTCTATAATACCACCTAGTTATTGATGTATCTCAAGGTTTTCTATTCGATGAAACCGTAAGAAGAGAAACGTTTCCGGTTTCCTGGAAGCTGCAGTTTCAGCAAATCATACCATCACATGAAGTCCACTCCAACTTTCTGGAGCAGAAACAATAAGATCTACAATTGTAGTACTATATCTTTAACAACTATAGCTTTAACCGTCAAAAAGTACTTGGAGAAGACAAAATTAATCACCTCTGCCTGAGTTACTCACCAGGCAATATTTTACGGCCGTTTCAGGACATTATCAACGTGTTCTTTCGTTTGAAGACGTGCCCCGGAAACGTGAAAAAGTGTCTCCTCTAGTCGTTTTCCTACCGCACAACATCCCAAATACGAGCAATCGAATTGTGAACCTTGCTCTGTCTAATTTTTCAAAATCAACCTTTTCATTGAGCGCTGCTCTCTCTTCCTTCATCATATTTTTCTTATCATTGAAATATTCACCAATAATATTACGAGGAAAAAACTCCCTTCCTTTAACTTCCGCAAAACTGATTTAACTGGTATGACCATTGAAGTAAATAGAATTTTCCTTTTGAACCTTATTTTTCAATATACACCAGCTCATCGCTTTAATAAAATTGAGTGATGCTCCTTGGTTCAGCAATGATGTAACAGCCGCTTTCGAAGCCAAAAATGCAACCAATTGGTATCGTCTCGGTGCTTTACCTGGTCCTCAAAAAACTGTCGTATTATTCCAAATGGTATGCATTTGGCTGATACAACTGTTTCCATTCCACAAAATGTGTGCGAGCTTTTTACTTCTTACGTTTTCTCTCTCTTTCTTCTCACAATAATCTCCTCTCCCTTCTCAATATATTTTATCTACGTTTTCTTATGAATTATATTCGTTTCGGATAAATCCTTTAGAAATCGAACTTCTGATGAACAATATCGATATAATAGCGGTTTCGACAGTATTTTTAATATCCTGGCTAAATAACATTCATTCATTCTCGATCAATCCCTTTGCTTTGAAAAATTGCCAGCATATTCTGGTGATCTTTCATGTGTCTCACACTACCACTCCGTTCCCTTCTTCTTAAGTTAAGCAAGATTCTTAAGAGAGTGGTCTATATGAGGATCTACTCTTTTATCCCACCTACCCTACCCAACCTACCACTCATACAGTCACATCCGCTCCATCTCATGAAAAAGAGATCGATCTATTATATGCTGACTTTTCGAAAACCTTCTGATAACTCCGACTACTTCTTCACAAGTTAAAGAATAATGGCATAGCTGATTCTCTCCTATCAACGTTTATCTTTTATATATTTGGTCGTATCTGGTTAGTAACTGTCAATTCTTGTTCTTCGATTCTCTTTCATCATACATCAGGTGTCCCACAAGAGTCTATCTTTGGCCCTCTCCTCTTTTTATTATTCCTTCTTTAATGCGTTGTTCTTATCTTTTGCGTACTGCCGATTTCAAAATGTTCCAATAACTGTATTTTATGGTATTACAAAATAATCTTAATACTTTACATTCTTGATGCGCCGCCAATTCTCTCACTCTCAATGCTACGAAATGTGATATACATGTAAAACGTTCCCTTTGATTTTTTCCTATTTAGTTTCCGCTTCTTTTGTTGATTATTTCAAAGAAATTGACGTAATATTTTATCTGAAACCAGAATTCGATTGGCGCATCACTGCCAAATTTTCTAAATTATCGGGTTTCAAAGCCTCTGTTAATTTATCTACTTGACTACTCTTTTTCGTTCTTTTGTTCGTAGTATTTCGTAAAACACCAAAATTGACAGCAATATTCTAGTGCTGTCAGTTTTGGTGTTTTCATTACGTCTGTTTAAATAATGCTTTCTTTAAATCTCAGCTTCTCTACCATTCTACATATAATGATTGTCTTTTATTTCTACACCTTTCTTGCTTCAAATCACGAAGACTTTTCCCATACTAATGAAGTTTCCGTTCGTGAAGCATCCTTCCAAAGCGATCTTCTTCCTTAGTTATGACCAATCGATGTAAAAGTTGAGTAACAGGACTTCAAATGCGCCAAAAAATTAAGCACCTTAAAAATTTCTTCCATTCTATTTCAACATGTATAGCGAGATTATACATATAATACCTACAACAAATATGTGTTTCTAAAATATTTGCGGAGTGTGTAAGAGATCATCCAAACTTGAAGCAAGCCAACAAATTTTAATTTTTATTACTAATCTCATAAATAATTCCAGCTGAATCAAGAGCATAGCAAGTCAAAATATTCAAGGCTTAACTCCTTTATAGATTTCATTCTTTAGTATCTTTGAAGTGAAAACGGATCATTCCAATTCCCAACTTGTGTAAAAATTAGTTAACAAGCTATCCATTGATCTACCTATTTCCAAAGACAAACTTCAGCTAAACTATGACTTCAAAAAATAAACCAAAAAATAACGAACTCAGCATCTGTAAAAACAAACAAATCCTGCACACTTTGTTCAACATGCATGCAGTTTGTTAGCTGATCGCACATTTTTACATAATTCATTCACTGTCTATTCTAATCTAAAGACACCATGCCAATTTATGTGTTTACAATCGTCCACGATCATCAGCAAATAATCAATGTGTATCCACCAAACCACGCCGATGTGACATGACGTCTGGCTGCTTCGCCACCGGAGACGTTAGTTAGGCTGACGTTCTTGATCTCGAATTCTCGCTCCTTCCGATAACTACGGCAGTCAGTGCAACAGTTCTGATAATGATCATCTGATCGCCGAAAGCGTATTCAATATCTTCAAGCTGATCTGTGCGGGCTCGTGAACGGGATCATATGAGATCAGGATGAAGCTACACCACACCATGAGACGGTACAGCGAATTGCGGTACAAATAAACTGGAAGTGGGTTTGTTGTTAATGATGGCTTTGCGTTCAAAATGATTTAGGAAGTCAGTATGCCAGTAAGACGTGAAATCAAGATTAAATGCATTTTCGTATTTCGATTCATAATTAGTGCTCAGGCATTTACGGTTAACGGAATCTAAAATGTTCGGATTATGGTTTATTCACATATATGTAAATGTATAAAATTTTGGTTTTTGGATTCCGTTTCAAACAAACTCAGCACAACAATCACTTGAAACGTTCAATGATAAAGATACACATACGATCATATGTTTATTCATATCTATATCTATTTTCGCTTGGCATCTTGTCCGATTTTGCTTCTTGCACGTAGGCAGGTGGATGAACCGGCTGTTCAGCAGAGATTCATGAGTTCTAAGTGCTAACTCCGGTAATTGATGGAGTGATGATAGTGCTTGAGTAAAATTTTCAACCGGTCTTGCTAATTTTACTAATGGTTTTCATTGAGTGCTTTGCAGTTATCTGCATTGTAATATTTAGCTGATTGGCATACGATGGTTTCTTTTTCTAGTTCCGGGCGAAAGTGCTAAAATTATTCAATTTCCGAGAAAAGATCATAACAATTCATGACTAGAATTGTTCATTGTAATATCGTAATTAGAAATAAAAGATTTGTTGGTGAGATTTTAATTAAAATGTATTGAAAGTAAATTTTGAAACCATTTGTAATTTGAATTGTAGGTATTCAAAGAAAAATCACTGTACACAAATGCTCACATAGCACTTCCGTCAACACAGAAGCAAATTAATTTTACAAAAGTATGTACATAGGTACTAAGAATCCGAAATAAGTTGGTTTTTTTCTCTCGACAATACCATGTAAAACGACTTCGATTAGACCATTGTGGCGTTTATTGCATGGTAAAAAGCAAAGGAGAACAAGGACACACTACTGTACCCACTCACATGACGACACGCATCTCTCATGCCTTCGCTGCGGCATTGTCAAATATGTACATTCGTAATGTACCGTAGAATGTCAATGAATGCAATGAACCAACATTTTCAGACACAAAGTAATCAGATGCCTGTAATTGTTCTTTTTCTACCTATTTCGATTTGCAAAAGTACGTTTGAATGGGTTTTGCGTTAAAAAGCACTCATGCATACGAAGAACCCGCTTGACAAGGGTTTGAGGCTGATACGGGAGTGTGAGGAGCGTGGAATGCTAACATGTAATCGGAAAAGATATTGGTTGCAGGGTGATAAGAAAATTTGTTTATTTTATGGTTGACGATACTAAGAATATTTTAGCCACGATAGTTAGTATTTTAGCCAGAAGCTTGGATTGGTTCATTTAACTTTTCATCGATATCTGCGTACTATCGATAAATTCAACAAGTTAGGCCAACTTTCCGGGACTTCGAAATGGAACTTTTTTGAATCAACGTCAAGAGCTCAGAATACAGTAGGTACAAAGGCACCCACATCGTCTATTTGGGGGACACAAAAAGGTTGATCAGCTTCGAAAGGTAGATCATCGGCCAAACAATAGCCAAGAATATCTAGGACGAAAAGCTTCAGCGGTTTGAGTCACTGCTTGAAAAAAACGACTGTTTTTAATTACTCGACGAAAGATGCTTCTAGAAGATAAAAAGGTGACATTGGACCAACCTACAGCCAGAATGAAAAGGCAGAAGCGGAAGGAGTTCAATTGCGAAACGAGGCTTCTGATAATGAATTATTCAGCAACCTACAAAATTATTTCGACGAAGAAACTATGGATTATGTTTCATAGAGGTGAAAAACAGCACTCAAAGACTATTTTTCATTAGGATAAAGTAAATTTTCCAACCAGATAATAGAAAATCTGCGAGAAAAATGAAAGAGTATTGCAGTATCTTATGTCTTGAAAACAAAAATGAGGAAAAACGGATTATCTATCATCATTCGTAAGACATACACGAATGTACATATTACAGCAAAACTTCTAAGGTGCTCGTTGCCAAAATAAATAAGATAATCCTTTCAAAAAGCAAATATAGTCAACTGTTTCAAGATTTTAACACTTGACATTGAATATATATTACACTACTATGGAGAAGTACTGTAAATCTCTATACGAATATGTCTGAAGATGTATGATTTTGAAGCCATTAACGACCACGAGCCGTCGAATAAGGTTTGGTTTCTGACTGTCCCGATCTAACCAAAAAATACACGAGGTAGAAGTCGACGGTTCGGAATGACGCGGAGCTACTCTATACGCGCCCATGATGTCTACTTTTCCGACACTTCAAAAAAAGCTCCATCGTAAGTCTCAGAAAAGCCGAAATGCCGTCTATTGTAATCAGATCCGGCCCTCTCTTGTCCTGGTTCGCATTATATATCTTTAGTGGCATTTGTAAACTTGTTCTAAATGGTTGCTCTTTTTATCTCTCTTCCAGTATTCCGCAAAGTTCCATACTTGGTCCTCTGCTATCCAATCTTTTTATTGATGACCTTACATCAATATTTTCATCCAATTCCCTCCTGTATGATGACGACCTAAAACTATTCAGAGATGTATCAATGATTGTGTGTCATTACAATCTGACCTACTAGCGTTAAATGCGTGATGTTCAAGAAATTGTCTCCCTCTTAATGTTTCCAAATGTTTTGTTATGTCCTGCAATAAACCTAATTTGCTGCCTTTTGACTATGACTTTTTGACTAGGAATTTGATCTACTTGTATGCTTCATTACTTCAAGGGCATCTAAACTTGTTGACTTTGTTCTACGTTGCTCCCGTCGCTCTTTCAATACCTGTGTAACATGTGTTCATTTATTTACTTCCCTAGTTCATTGTATTTTTGAATACTACCCCCAAGTAGGGTCTCATCGTTTTGTGGACTTGTCAGATGCCATTGAATCTGTTCAAAGTAAATTTACTCGTTGTTTGTTGTACAAGATTCATGTCCCATATTGTCCATACGAAGATCCTCTATTATTACTGAGACACCTTTCTCTTAGTATCCGTAGATTGTATCTCTAGATCTCGGGTAAATTTTAATATTCCTTTTGCTCATACAGAGCTATAGTTTCATTCTTCTCTTTTACGCATGTTACGAAGCCTTAACGAGCACCAGTTTGGTTCTATGTTTTTTTTCATCATTAGATTATTAGAATTAAATTAATAGTAAAACTTATAATCATTATTGTTACTTTATTTGGTCACCTTTGTAACTTTGATTTTAGTTATGCTCCCAATTTTTTAATTCTATTGTTATCTGTAAAATTGGACTCCATAAATAAATAAAAAAAAAACACTCAAATTTCTTAGCTCGCGTAACAGGACTTATTAAATTCACCCGATTCTGATGTGAAGATAATTTTTGCTCTATCAGTTTATGAGTTATAAAATTCTTCAAACGTGCGGAATTCAGTAACAGTCAACCCTAACGTCTTCGATTCACTTGGCAAGTTCCCTCATTAACGCCCTACGGAGGGGTGTTTACATTCTTGTACCTAGACGATTAAGTGGAGGATCACGACAGAACAACCCTTCTCAGGAAGGAGCTGTCTTATTTTATTTATGACACTGTCAGAAGCTTAACATTCCTCAGCTCTAAGGACTTGAAAAATTCTCAGTGATACAGCTGTAAATTAGAATTAGGTAGTATTTTGTTTCAAGGACGGGTTTTGAGTAAGTATTTTAGCTTCAGGCTTGAGTTTCTTATACGTTGAAGTTGTCTTAGCATCCTTATCTTCATCATGTCAAAATGCCTTAAAATCTTCAAATTTTGGACGGACATCAAGCTTCTGAGGAGAATATTAATTCCTGCAGAAAGTCAAATTCAAGGACTTTCAGTAGTTTTTGGTCAATACTGATAAAATCCTGGGCTATACAGCAGGTTCCACTCATTTCTGACTATGGTTTGACATGCTCAATTTAAACATGGCGCAGACACCTAGCAGTCCAAAAAACATTTGGGTTGACGTTGGTATTGGAAAAATATCGTAGCCAAAAATTTCTCGAATTCGAATTTTATGACAAGTTTATGTGTCGTTTTGATGACACCAATGATAAAAAAAGTGCAAACTCTTGAAATTCAGTTCAGTTCTGTTTATGGCATACCTCTATATTAGACAGTCACGATTTTGAATTGGTTTTTGCCCAATAATCTTTTTGTTGGCCTGAGGTGGAAGCTACACTCTAAAAAGTGGGTCTATAATTAATGCTTTGATAATAGGAAATATATTCATTTTTTCGTTTAAAATAATGAATCACAATTTTTTTTACACATTCGATGTGCATTTTTTGCTTTTACGTCATATCAGCTGAATAATACACAGCTTTTTGTAAATTAAAGCAAAAAGAGTGTAAATTTACTAGTTTGCTATTCACCTTTGCGCCAAAGCCATAAAATTGCATCATTATTTAGGGTAAAATTACACCATTTGGTCGTAAAAGAAATATTCTTTTTACGCACTTTTGTAAATTTACATCTTTAATAGTAGGAAACCAGTTTTCTACTATTATAAGGGTAAAATTTAACCAACATTTTTTTTAGTTGTGCATGCTTTTTTCCTTGCAAATTTTTTTTTTTCATTTTTTTATTCAATCCTTATTTTATGCAAGTTCTATTCTTATTCAAAAAATTTTGAATGAACTTCGTGTTCTAACTTAAGGTTTGCTAACCTGGTTGTTTTCAATTCAAGAAATTGATACTTTTTTCCACATAATAAGAATTAAGTATTTCAGAATTGATTTCAAGTTACAATTAACCTTCACGCGTATTCCACATATGTACACAGTGTTAGCGTTAATATTCTTCATCGCTACAACTGCAACGTCATTGGTACAGGACTAGTGATAGACAGCTCAGGAGTTAGCTGATCAATAGGAGCCTTTTACTCAGTAGAGCCATGTGAGCCAACACACATCAATCAGTACTTGACCATCACCAGGAAATATTACAATATACTCGGTACTTGACCATCACCAGGAAATACTACATATTGCTAACATCCTAATTGAATCGGCCTGTGATACCCTGCTGGCCCCAAATTATTCTTTTTAGTTAGCCTTTGTCGCGTCAGAATACATGTTTTTAGTATCATTAGTACCGAAATGGCATTGAATTAGCATAACTCATTGCACATAGATAAGAGTGAAGTGCTAGTAAATGATCGTGTGATCATCGCACAGAGCTAAGAGCGGTGACCTCGTAAATGATCGAATGAGCAAGTGATGGCACAACTTGGGTGAGTACTGTGTCGGCTCATGACGCAGATGGGCTTGTGCTCTCCAACGAGCATTATTGCACACAGGAAAGTTGGATGGACTACTTACTTATTATCGCACAGAGGAAAGTTGAATGGATTTGAGATCAAATTATTCTGCGCTAGTAACGGAGTGTATTAAATATCTCGGAGTGAGTGAGCTGGAAGATGTATCATTGATAGTCAGTCAATTATTCACGCACAATCGGCTAAAACTGGTGTGCTGCTTAAAGAAAATAAAGCAGCTACGCATAGGTAGCACACTAAACGACAGTAGTGCTAGCTATTAACAGCTCTTTTGAATGAATCTGAAAGAGCAACTCACTTAAAAGAGTCATTTCCCGATCGCTATTTATAATTTACAGAAAAGTGCTTCTTCCCTTTTGGTCTTTCCATATTTGCTTTCAAAGCCTATAAAAGAGGACACAGAAACCCACTGCATTGTATGTCTGAATATAGCTGTTGCTCCTTAAGTTATTAAATGTGCTGCTGATATATTAATTCACGTCTGCGCACATATGAAAGTACACGCGGCCGTTCAAGTACCGATCATGCGAAAGTCTTCCATAAGAACTAAACTACCCTTTTATTAAAAGCTTATTTGTTTGATATCAAAGAAGCTCCTTACTGCGCGTTTTTTGGCAGTGAAGAGTCTTTCTTTTTGTTTCGAACTCAAATTTTTGGGTTTCATCTCAAAAAGAGTTTCATTTTTAAATCTACATACTAATGCAGAATTTTTTGAATGACTTCAAGGTGTCAAAGATACTTTCCGATTATTTTTGATTGGAAATGATTTACCTTCACTTGTTTTGATATAAATAAAATATAACGATTTTGCTTACCAGAGAGAACTATTGAGGTTTCAAAAAACACTTTTTTAAACACGCTAGCCTATTTTTGGTGACAGTGTCGTAATCTCCATTTCATAGGATTTGAACATAACATAAATATAGACAGCAAATCAACTATAGGATCAAGATATTCCCAAGTTTTTATCAATGCTTCGATCTTACTGTGGACAAGCTCATTGCATACTTTTTACAGTCGATTCGTTGCAGTTGGTCTTTTTACAAGCAGCTCTTTTAGGCTCATAATTTTGGCGCTATTTTCAATCGACCGCAGAACTTTTTTTGAGAACTTATCATGGATCCTGCTTTTTTTTATAAATAGATGATGGAGGTTATGATTTGGCCGAACTATGGAGCAGAAAATCTAGCTGCAAATCTGTTGTAGATTTTATTTCGAGATGGAGAGAGAAACAAACAATGAAACTAGATTTTTTCTCATTTTTACTAATATTCGAAGAAAATTTTGACTTGAATTGATCAAATTTGTTAGAAAATGTCCCGATGATTCTGGCAGATAAATAGCTGCAATTTGAATTTGAATTACTGGTTCAATCCACACATAAGAATTAAAGTTGAGAAATGATTGTCGAAAACCGCCTTTTGGTAAAAAGTTAAAACGAATGTATAAGACCACCAAAATGTCGGGTGCTCGTTAAACATGAATATATGATTATCATGGGAGTTTGATTTAAATAATTTTTTTCTTTTACTTTTCGATGTATAATCGTGCTTTGTAAATTTAACAACTGTGGAGTTTTCCATCCCAAGGGTTTGCTTGAATGGAATTTCTATAAATCTTTCTCAGGAACACACATCAAAAGATTTTTGGAAGCTTAAAATCTAATCGAGATTCGACCGATGAAATTCGACCATTATATGCATTCTATAAGTTTCCTTCCGATCGGATGAATTTGTGAAGTGCTGACGACGGGAAATTCAGGATATTTGAAAACTTTGACATTTTTTTTAGTCAGATGTGCTTCACTGAATTTCTTTTTAACGAAAATTGTATGAAAAAACATTTCTTGGCACAAAATTCACTTCTGTCGTAAATATACACTTTAGCCAAAAAATATACGTCTCTTATAATTCGTTCCCATGATACGATCAAATAAAAAATAATAATAATAATAGTTACATAGAAATCCATTGCGAAATCTTTCTCTTCATCCTGTAATCAACGAATCCACAATTCGAAAGAAATAACTGCACAAGATATTTTTAAAGTGTTTCATTGCCGCTATCACGACAGAAGCTCCGCTACTAACAACGGCGGCACGGTGGCGGTCTTTTGCGACAAAACACTCACGCAACATGCAAGTGGGTAGCTTTTTTGTTCTCGCGTGGTTTTAATTGTCGTAATCATGATGGCCATCTACGGTAACGATTTCAATTTCATTTTGAATACCATCGAAAGAAAAAAGTCTGGAAAAACCACTTTGGTCTCAAAAGTATTTTTGCAGGCATATGCATAACCGCACAGGCAGTTTGTGGATGCATGCATACCACTTCGCCACCACCTTTTCATTCCAGGTGGTGGTTTATGGCCATCGTCGCCGTCGTCATCATCATCATCATCTTCATCACCACCGTCATCGTTCCTCACATAACACATTTTATAGTTCTTTTTCACGAGCCTCCATCAAAGCGAAAATGTACCACATTGAAATCCATCGTCTTGGTCTCTTGACTGCCATAAAACATCAAGAAGGAGTCTTTCAAAAGACCATAGAAAAGGATTGAGACGTTCTTCAAGGATCAAATTACAAAGAGGCTTCGCGAGTTTCACGAAAAATCGTGTTTGATTGTTTTCGGAGAAGTCTGCCGGTAACGACTGAGGCTTGCAGAAGGTAGTTTTACGGCTGTTTGAAAAATCTGAATTTTTTTTTTGGGACTGTGAAATTTAGTCCCGAAAATTAAATAATCTCGTAGCTAGAATAACCTGAATAAAAGCTAGAATAACCTGAATAAAAAACATCATGAATATGAAACGTCAACTCTATCTTCTATATGAATAGATAAAACCATCAAATTGATTTCAACAACCCTTTTTTGTTTTTATTTTATGTTTCAATTAACTTTCAATAGAAAAATTCATGTATCTCATTCATTTCCACTCATCACCTTTCTGAAAATTCGTAGAATTTTCTATATTCCCAATTAAATCACTTCGTATTGAACCTGTCGAACTCAATGACTTTCAATAAATCAGAGGAGAAATACTAAAAATATCTTTTATCTGATTTTCAATTTCTAATTATAATTAAGTGGAACCTTTCTTTCTCCTTCATCAACTCGAGAAAGGTACATGATCTTCAACATAGGTTTTGGACACATCTTTGTTTGTCCAGACCGGTGTTTGTCTTAATCTGGTACATGAACGAGAATAAGATACATTGGGTTTTAAGGGTACCTGTGGCTGATCTAAGCTTATAGGGCTTCAGAATTTAGACTTTAAATGCTTAAGTATTTTTAATTTTGGTACTGGATCGGTTTTGATATTTAAATGATGCATTGTGGCTCAAATGAACTTTTATAATCTTTGGAAAGATCTTCTTTTGAGGCCCTTTAATCAAAGAAACAAACTTACCGTCGTCCAGCAAAAAAATGCTCATTGAACTACGTTCTTCATTGGCTCAACTTTCTGTATTCATCTCTTGAATAATGAACGTAGCCCATCAATTTGTTACCTGAAAGGTGTTTACATATTACTGCACCACTCGTTCAGTTTTCCCGAAGGTGGGCAATCATTTAAAATGTTGTGATGTGATCAGTTGAACTGGTCAGAATGTTTCGATTCGGGTAGCAAAGCGGTGATACAGTCAGCCAACACTCTTCCTGATGTTTCTGGTGAGAGCGTGGAGCAATATATTGCCTGTTGACAAGTGGATTTGCATATCTGATGGTCATGGTGAAGAGAAGATATGGTTTGAAAAATAAACGTATAATTTGTCAATTAGGTGGTTAAGCAATAGTTTAGTGGTCACGCAAATTCAGAGTAACAGAATTTATTTGTAATGTGTGCTTTGGCGACCAGGAAATATAATTCTTGGCTCAAATAGAGCTATAGCCTATGAATTACAGCTGATAGTTATCGGAACTGAAAGGCAAATTGAGATGCGATACGAATTATGTCACACGCGTATAAATTAATTGTGATAATAAGATTCGCACTAATGAGATCCTAAAAACTTGAATTTGGTAAAAAATCGTGCTATATTTTTGTAAGCATCGCACTGCAGTATTCTAAATCAGTAACGCTGGTTTATCAGTAACGTTTGCTCCTAATCTAATCATATCTTTAATAGTTGAAGGCCCCCATTCACGAGAATTTGGCTGGAGTCCATATGGTTTAAGTCCAGTTTAACTCGTCACTCACGATAGAGCCTCGATCCAGTCAGTACATTCCATTTTCTGTCATTAACCCTTTGCGGTCTTATGTCTTACTCTCAGCCACCAAAGCTTTTTTACCGTTCCGGTCGTATGTCTGCTCTCAGCCACCACATTGCGAAAGCTTGCATGCTTTCTGCTCTTTCAACGTTATTACTGGTTTATTCCAACCAGTATGACACCCATGACCAAATTTAATACGTCCGAAAAGGGTTATTTAAACAAAAAAAAAAAAAAAACTTGAAGAACAAAGTGTTTTTAATTTATTAATGGATCCAAAACATGTGGAGGAGTTGTTTGCAATTGCAGCTTCCATCTACATATAGAAACGAAAACCAAAAAGTGGCAAAAAGGATGGTTTGCCGAACGGAAACAAATGAGTCACGTAAATTTAATAATAGAGCTTACACTTGAGCCTTGTAATTGGCAAAATTATTTAAGAATGGATGTAGCGACATATAATACGTTGCTATAGTTGGTCATCCCATTAATCAAACGAAAGAATACGAATATGAGGCAAATTCATCATTCTTCACGAAAGATTGACCTCTACTTTGCGGTACTTAGCAAGCAGTTGCAGCTATGAAGAGCTCAAATTTTCTACAGCAATTTCACTCCAAAAAAAACGTCCAAAACAAAATCATGGCCACCACTACCAATTATGCTGAATTTTTCGATTAAATAAAATAATCACAGAAACAGTCAATGAGCTTGTCACGAATTAGCGTGTGAAGCAAGACTGCCACGTTGTTAGCACTGAGGCTTCAACACACACGAATAGTCCATTTTCTGGATTGTTAAAACTCGACCTACTATTTCCCCACACATGGTCGATACAAAAAATGGCCCGATGGCCTGAGTCCATGGACTTTGGATTGATTGGAAATCCAATTAGGTTCCTTCAGTCCATGAGTTTTTCCGAGTTCTCCCACACACGGTGAGATTTTGGCCTGGCTTGAATGGGGGCTTTTAAGAAAAATTTGACAGATCTAACAATTTGCAAAATAGTTTTTACCATATTTGCTGTATTTCATGGGGAACTTTCCTTTAACTTAAACATTCGCTGGCGATGATAAGTATCAGGGCTGATAGCTCAATGAAAAGAAAGAAAGTGATTGCAGTACGTAATTTTTATAATCGCTTTTTTTGGTTATGCTTAAATTGCAAATGATGTTTTAGTATGGATTTTAATGTCATTTTTTCCGAATTGATAAAAGAGCAAAGATCCTTCCCTGTAATTTTTCTATTCAAGTTTTTTTTCTGTGTAAATAAAAGAGCTCTAGAAATAGTAAGATCAGCATAAGACTCTAGCAGTATTGAAAACATGCTGACAAATGATGTGAGTCAAACGTGCAAATGTGTCAGGTTTCCTATTTACAGATGGTTTAGTATTCCACATATCCTGATGTCATCCAATAGTTTCAATTTCGGTTTGTGCATTTTCAGTCTACCGCCTGAGTTAAAGTTTTAATTCTCACCTTTGGTTACGAATAGTTACTAAGATAGTTTTTTACCATTGCGGTGAAAAGCTTCATTTTTCAGGGTCTGAACCAGGATTATTTTGTTTGGCATGTCTATGACGTTTTTTTCTCACATAAAATTTTTAATTTGAATTTGCGTCTTAACTAGAGTTTCTCGATCAATCCGAAGTTATCCGCATTTATCCTGAAGTTAACCGCATATTTTAAAGGCTTTTTGAACCAATCTGTTTACTCCCCAAACATTGTAAAACTGAAGAATCAATCAAGATATTCGATTAGTCGGAACTTGAAGGACTGCATTTTTATGATAAATCGATGTATATGTATCGATGTATATTTCATACTCCTGCTTCTGTTTCAATACTGGTATTATTGATGCTGAATCAGTTAAAGGTTCACTGTTGAATCAGTAAGAGGTACTAAAGTGGATCAGTTAGAGGTACCGTACATAGTGAATCTCCTAAATAAAATTCGTCGACAAGCATTGAATAGTATCCGCTAGATTTAATGAAGAGTAGTATCATATATGGCTATCACCACTAGAGCTTTAAATTATTACACCATGTTCTTGCTTTCAGACAGCTAAAGTTTCAACAATTAGTGTCCTGTTAGGAGTCTGAAGATAAATCCAACCTCGGCTCGCCAATTTTAAGAGCTCTCTTACTTGATTCTAAAAATGATGATTTTTGAAATTTTTCTTGGACTTTAAAAAATACAAGATTCTTGAGTTTAAAAAAGCAATAATCTTACCAAGCATATGCTTCATCACAAAAATATTCTTGATCTTTTAAAATCTGGAAAGTATTTCTTGCCAGCTCTTTGAGGGTTCCATGCTCTTCCAGATTAAAAGTATGCGCATCTAAAATACCATGATATCTTTTGATTGGATCCCAGTTCTATTATCAAGTTTTAATATCTTGAGTGGGTGTGAGACATCAGACATCAAGCACTCAGATCATAACTACCCGTTGTACGCATACTCTCAGCCTACTAAAGTTTTTCGGATCTATTTATAAAATCCATGGTCAATGGGTGTGAACGCAAATGCGTTCACCACACTTAAGACGAATTCTGGATCCATAGCTGGATGGATGCTATCTGGCCCCGTTTTAAACTTAACAAAGGACATTATTCTCTCACATTAATCTTTTATTTTTTGACCATAGATCTAGCTGTGTCTTAGCATTTCTTACTGCTGGAAAGAACAATACGTTTGGCCAGAGGCACAGAAACGTTCTGAATTACCGAAACCCCTGGAAAGTGATTCTCATTCAAAGGCTGTAATGACTTCTTTTTGGCATTGGTACTATCTGGGTGTTTTAGAGAGTTTAGCTTAGCTAATTGATCATTTTCCAGGACCTTACGTAGCCTTGACTTGCATCTTCCAGTCCCGCACATAATGAATGGAATGATTCCACCTTGAAGGTCCTCATCAGATTTTTATGTTTATGCGAGCCAGTCATCCGCTATTCAGAACGCTTACCCGAGATTCTATTGATTTTGGCAACTTTATCTTATCACTACGATACACTTCGTCAACAAGAAGTCAACTAAACTTAGCACAATCAGTGTTTTTTGGGTTTCTTGTCTTCGCCACGGATTTTTGACCCATAGCTGAAGAGAAAACCAAGTAGCAGTGGTCAAAAGTCAGATCTCATTCGACACACATCATCCAGTTACTGATACAGCTATTCCTGGTGAACAGAGTGATATATCAACACGCTTTTCTTTTAGGTGCGCCAAAGGTGGAAGGAATCGTAGCGTTTAGAGATATTTGCAACGCAGAGGTTATAAAATCAAACAGTCTGTCTCCCGTGGTGTTGCATTTGTTGCTGCTTCAACTTTGTGTCCTGTAATTTAGTATAGCAATCCACCGAAAGTTCCTGTCTCTATGATTCAGCGCGCTGCACTATGTCCTTCACATCTTTTGTTGACAGCGGGAATAGGGATTGAAAAAAAAAGTAGAGTGAAGGCAAAATCACATGTTTAATTTCACTATTATCTCGATAATGGACGATCACCGCTGACAGGCCCAAGCTTGGAAACTGTTTAAGCATGGTGGTATCAATCAGATTCTTAACCAAAGTTCTTGGTTTCGCTGATCTTTCTTAAAAAAAGGTGTTCGCCCTTTGGACCGAACTGAGTCTGCAGATCGTGCTGCTTTAAACACATGACTCCTATACAAGCTCGATATAGCGGGGTGCTTGCAGTTTTGCTTAAAAAAGACGAGGTCTTAGCATGCTGCAAGCTAATCTAGTCCTGGACAAATCTGATACTTTCAGGCATAGAAATAGTCGGATTTGATGTTTACGGATCACTTTTCTTCAGACATCTTAAAACCAATTCAACATGACCTCAGTGATAGAAACTCTATACAAGGGAAGTTCAACTGGATCATTGTGTTTGGCTCTAGAGACATATCCACAGATAGTCAAAGGAGAAGATGCTACACATCTTCTTGATATTTGTAAATTTAAGCGCATACAAGAGCCATGCACTGAGAAGTTTTCGTGGTCAAGTGATATCACCTGGTTGATACCATCTTCCTCTGTACAGTTCTTCTTAATGTCACCCGCACTTTTGCGAGAACCAACAATCCAACAACTGACATGGATAGGTTTGGTGATATCGGAATCCAAAATGGTTAATTTAGGCCAATTACCAGCACCCAGTTGCGGAACGATCCTTGAGAACCACTTCTTTGATGTTTAATTCGGACAAAAGACTTGTTGGTAACCGTCAACAAACTGCGTTTGTGTTAAGGTATAAACTCCGCTCATTCCCTTCACAGCTCGTTCTCAAGAATAGCACACTGACCATCGGTCAATTTGCCATTTTTTGGAACATACATGTCAAAACGATGAGTGACGAAAGCGCAGATTCTGATTACGTTTAGCGGGTAATATTCTTATGCCTAAAGGAACGGCGTCAGCAAGATCTGTTTCGCTGCGCTTCAGCTTTCGCTTCTACCTGGCGTTTCTTTTACGCTCCTTTGTTGACAGATTGGGTGTCTATGCTGATGGGCAAGGAATCTCCCTCCCCCCATCTCTGAGTTTAAATTCACGCCGGTAAGCATCGAATTTTTGTGTCTTCTACCTGAAAACCTTGAGAAAGCATCTATTTCTCAGGTACGCTGTACTTGTCCTTCCGGAACCTACAGCGACAGGAGATGCAATCAGAAAGTTCGAAAACATTCCGGCCATGGAATTTTCCACGTTGGTAGCTTGTGGTATTTCACTGCAATCAGAGCCCTCTATAGCAGTCATACATGAAACTGGAACTCACAGCTTTCGAACCAAGCAGAGATTATTGGGATTCACATTCATGCTGTTTTCCAGGTACTCAATTTTGGATGTATTTGGGAATACTTTGTCATAAGAATAGATTCGTCACAAGTTCATTCCTTGTGAAACCTATTCACTCATTAGCCACAAGCCGTAAAACAAAAAAAATATCCTGCAATCCAAAGTACTAGTTACTGAATCGAATAACTACGAAATTTTCTTTCTATCAATAGCATAGCAACGCAAGCCGGGCTTTTACTGTGCTAGTAGTTTGAACACTCTACCACCAACCAACATTTATGCATTTGTTATTGGTATTCTATCACCATAACTCAAAATGTATGTCAAGTGTCTAGACATGTGCAATTCTCTAAAAGATTTTATATGTTCCACTCTGCAATCCTGCATACATTTACCGTTGCCATAACACGCAACGATCGAAATATCAAATCTTGTCACATTTCTACCTAAACAGCTATTCACACAAGTCTTCCTCGTCCAAGAGCGTTTATGAAAACATTAATTCCACCTATAGATATTAAAATTAACCCTGCAAGATGCCTGCTAATGGCAATTAAGCTGTCCATTCGACAGCCTAATGAAATGCAACATCATTCTGCAATGGTAATAAAACAAACATTTCATATGCAGCGTCTTCGCGCCGTGCGCGGCTCAGTGGCGGCGGCTTGTTGGATGGATCGGTGCGAACACATCGAATCGATACTTGAATTTTTCATTCAATAGAACGAGTAATAGCTAAATATTTACATATTCGCCGACGATAAAAACCTAAATATTGATCGAATGTATCGCGGAGAAGAACGATTGGCTCGCCATTGAGCGAGATGTGTGGCAAACAGCCAACTTTCTGGGCAAAAGGAAGCACAAATGCATCAGACGGAACGATCAAGCGACCAAACGATCTAAAAAACGCATAGTGGACGTGTATGGGCATGCAAATCAACGAAATAGACAGCTATTAACGCACTTAATCAAAGCGTCCGCGTCTTTCGGAATGGATGGAATACCTAAGATTGAATGAACTGGCGCATGTCTTCATCTTTGAGATGTTTACGTAAATGCAGTTGGCTTGAATTTATCGCGTTCGGGTCTTAGCCGCTAAATGCAATGGGCCGTACAGTGTTTGTCAACAGATAAGCACAGCCACTGGTTTTTCTAAATGTTCGGCACCCTAATCTTCCTTATTTGCTTTGTTTTCGAAAGTTTTATCTGATTTGGGTAATACCCTCTAAGGCAAAGATATTTCATGTATTTTTAGAAAGCATCATCCGGAATGATCTCCATCAACATGCTAGAATAAACAGAATGTTTAGATACCAAGTCCTCGTGCAATAAATCTTGGATTCAGTGCATTTTTCAGCACACACTCCATCTTTTCCCATGCCAATCCTACAATCGCTGAAATTGATTGCATACCTGTTCATTAGAAATTTAATCGATTTCGCATGATCTATAACGTTTCTACGACGATTGGACGACTGTCCAACTGCGAGAGTTTCCTTTAATTTTTCATGAATCGTGACCGAAATGTAGTGTTCGCCGATTGTCCGTAATCTCCATGACGGTCAAGTCATTGCCATTTGGCTGGCAAAGAAATGCTCGTAAATAATGTTTTGTACACATGTCGGTCGGATTGAAAGATTGCAAGTTTAATAACAGATTTTCTACGGCAACTAGTTAAAGAAATGCATGCATAGGACGGACGTTGAGAATTGAATGGGTGTATGGAACTACTGCAAGCCAGAGCGATTACAATTGAATGCGATCGAGTTGCGTTAAGTGAATCAAATGCAAGATTCAAATCCGATTAAGTTAAAAGGAAACACATACTACCGATTTAATGACGCACGTAGTTGCTGCAGTCATTGCAATTACATATGGGTTAAAAAAAAAAAACGGTGCACGTTTCCGAATGATTTAAATGACAATCTGGTAGATTTGATGTGAGGAAAAAACTGTGACGAGAAGACATACATGATTTATTTCTGATTTTATTGCAAGTACAGTAGAAAATGTAACTTGTCTGTGTCTATGAAAAATCAATTTCGCATTGTATTAATAATGACCTGATTATCAGCTGAAGCAGCTCGATCGAGTTGAATGCAACACACCTCATATTCTAGTCGTGGATGAATATTGTGCTTTGGAGAAAATATGAGACAAAAAATTGCAGAGCTTTTAAATTAGAAGACGCCTTGATTAATATAAGGCTGAAAATTTCTGCAACCTATTTGACATCTTGAAGAGAAGTAGAATCAACTCCATTTTCATAAACGAAATTTTTACGACTGTGAATGTGGTGGCCCTGATTTGACACATATATCTAATTAGAGCTAGGTGAACTCAAAATTTGGAGCGCGGCTCAGCGTCCGTACCTGGATTTGAACCAGGGACTCTACAGGCAGAGTTGTCGATTTCAAAAATATTACCTCTACATGCCAGAGGCAGAGTTGTCGATTTCAAAAATGTTACCTCACATAAAAAACGGGTTTCTAGGCTGCACAACAAATGATATTGACTGAAAACACTCAATAGCCAGGACAATCAACGAGTCGTGCCAGGAATATCATTAAAATCCTCGTTCTTCAAAATGTTAGTGACAAGTATAAAATGGCTATTGCTGCGCAAATCTATCGAAGGGCATGCTGATTTATTTCCTACTACATTACACACGATCGTGGTGCAAAAACCCCTTTGTGAGATCGTCAGAAATGTATTGGTCGCAGCTGCTAGGATTTGAGTGCCTCTTATTGTACGTTGCCGTTACCTTAGACAGCGGGTGATAAACACATCTTGTGGATGAGTGGAGGGTCTTCCAGGAGTGTTTGTTTTCTGATCATAGACACATATTCTTTAGTGTGGGCAGAACTAACTAAAAAAAACAGGTGATCTTTATTAACAGGAAAACAACGGAATGGATGAAGTTCTAATTCTTGGTTCAATTCTCACTAGAACCTTCTCCGGGGAGCATCAATTGTCTTCATGATTTGGATCTGGCAGTTAATATCCTTGCTAGCGCCTCAGTTCTGCACCTAGGTTAGCGCGTTACATATCTAAAGCCAAAGAGAATCCAAGCCAATCCAATCCAATGTGTATATCATCACTCTACGGAAAGTGTGCAGGAAAGCGACAAATTTTGCAAAACGATCCAATGACCGGTTTCTGGAGATCCTTCTGTGGAAAGAAATATGATAACAGTGAGTCTAATTGTTTCCGTGCGGTCCTAAGATTAGTACCGAAGTCTACAGGGTGCTTCTTATGATGGCATTTGGAATAATTTGAACACGAACAATTTAGCTGTTTTTTTGGACTCGAATTTCGCGGGAATTCATCGCTCCACAGCATATGCAGTACATCGTGCGAGCAGATCATCAGCTTACTTCTGCCTTTTAAAATTACGAATTCTCTATTGAGTGGGACGATAAGCTCCCTCAAGCCGGTCCAACCGCCGGGGCCTAGCGTCGTTTTTTCGGCTGATATTCAGACATCAATAGAAGTAACGCTACCCTCGCTAAACGAGATCTATAATGCGTGCTTGTGGTGCTCGTACGTTCCCGTCAGCTGGTACGAAACAATGGTTGTGTTCATTCCTAAAACAGGAAAAGTCTCGTATTTTAAACCTAACGACTATCGCACTTCAGAGCGGAAAAGCTCCGTAACAGCGAGAAAAGTATTGATGTACCGAGGTTTATTCGCGGAGCTGGGGCCAGCAAAGCTAAGGGTGAACACTAGGACGAAGTATCTATAAGATGAGGTATTATCCCTTTCCTATGGTCCCTACTAGTCGACGATCTTCTTGAAATCCTAAACAATAGGCGATTAACAACTCTCGGATAAGCGGATGACATCACAATAATAATAAGAGTCTCATAATGGGATACTTTGAAATGTAGAATGTTATAATATACAATTTGTGCTGTCCCTTATACCAACAAACCAGTTGTCTGGGAGGCACTATGAAAAAAAGAGGCTTTAAATAAAACAGCACCATGATGTGAGAAGGAGGGTGTATGATATCTCAAAATATCAAGATAGTTCGACTTCCCAGCAAAAGAAAAATTGAGATAGGACACCTAAAAATCAGGAGCACAGAGGTGCGTCTACAAGGGTAGGTAGAGTATCTAGGAATCCACCTGAATATGAAATTTACCTAAAACTAACTTATCCTTACCTGGGACAGTCATCTAAACAAAACGACACTGAAGGCTACTAAGGCATTTTGGGCGAAAGAACAAATGTTGAGACACAATTGATGACTATCTCCAAGGCAGATACTGTGGATACAAACAAGTGGTGACTTATCATCCTATATGGATAAGCAGGGTGGTGGAAGAAAGTCACGCAAAAAACTGTTGTTAGCAGGATCACCAGCATTCAAATGATGGCCAACCCGCATATTACAGGAGCAATGAACTCCACTCCAACGACAGTGATAGAGGCATATAATAAAGATAGAGAACACTAAAAGGACCTACAGGAAGATCCAATCAGATACCTATGCGGCTCTCAAGGCTTTCAATCGCGATCAAATAAACTTAGCTATACTCTTAAAGGTGGGAGAAGCCCCAAACGAGCTTATATAGGCCTCTGGACATGAGGGGCACCAGGAAAATGAGGAAACTGATCCCAATATCAAAGAAGGAGCTAAATTGCCCTAAATTGGTCTCACTTCGTGCTGGGGTTTTTCGAAGGCTAATATGGACAGGGAAATCAAACATGAACTAAAAGAAAAATCGAAAGATATTGACTCGATTTAGAGGATTTGAAACGCTCAAAAGACAACCCCAGCTTCAACACAAAAAAAAGCATAAGAAGCAGTGGATCTCTGTAAAAGTAGCATAAGGGCCCTGTGTGGAGCTTTTATAGGCCATCTTTCTTGCAAAAAGTGCATTCAAAGGATAGCCAACGAGCGAAACGACAGCTGTAGATACTGCGGAGAAGCGACTGAGAGTGTAGAACATCTTCTCACACTCTGTCCAGCACTAGCGAGATGAAGATTAGGTCTGCTTGGCTTTGCTCTTCCCTCTATCTTTTTCAACATCAGAAAACTTCAGTCTGGGGATATTCCAAGTTCATAAAGAGTCTGGATATCTTTAAGATCGTAACACTGGGAAGTCACAATAGACCCAGGAGGTCGCAGTGCTAGGATCCATCCGGATCCGATCTATGCATTCATTCTTCATACCACATGACTAAGCTCAAGTCTCATGCGATTTCGGATGTACTTGTGATGCTGGATATTGCTACATGGCTGACAGCTTTTATTGAGCGGATCCTTAAGGCCAGATTGATATTCTCTTTCTGCTCAATGTACACTTGTATCAAGGAGTTAGCAAGCTGGTTCGTGTCCTTTGTTGTAGAAAATTACGTTACACTTTCAGAGTGGCTAAAACACTCTCTTGATATACTTTCTCATTGGAGCCATTTCCAAGAATGCGGGTTGAATATGAATCGCAGTAACACGAAGCTAGTGTTGTTTATAAAGAGTGAGAAATGAAGGGAGTCTCCATTGACCTGAGCCAGAGTTTCAAATATTTAAGTTTGATCCTTAGCTAAAAGTTATTCAGCTTATGCCCCTGTGCCGGACTTTGGCGAAAAGAAGAATAGCTTCAATCGGGGCTCTTTTACTCTTAGGTCTGACAGATTTATCATTTATCGACCTAAATGGGCTAGCGCAATTTTAAGGAAACCACATTGGTTTTTGTTTACAGTAGCTGAGAGAGTTGTAGAAACAGTCGAATACTTTCTTGCAAATAGGCATATTTTGCAAGAAAGTATTCAATGAGCAGAAAGATACAATGATAATACATGAGCAGAAATATATTCAAGGTTGATGCTTGAATTCTTTGGTTATTGCTGCTAAACATATGCAAAAGCGACTTTTTTCAAAATATCTATTTTTTCGCACTGCAATTCTTGAGTTTATCTGTAGCAGTATCATATGCTTTCGCTCGAAGTCATTAGATCTTCTAATTTTTCCCTTGATAAGGTAGATATCGAGTGGAAAGGAATACAATTTTATTTCGACGATAAAAGAGATAAATCAGAGGAATCGTTGAACATATCATTCGAACACTTTTGGCAAGGTATTCTTTTCAAAAAGGTATTCATTCTTTTCATATTCTTTTCAAAAAAGGTGTTCATTCCGTATCTCTAGTTTATGCTAGTAACTACGTATGTTTGAGCATATAGATGTCCCATTAAGTGACTGGAATTCATCTAAAATGATATTATCTGTAGAAATAACAGAATGATTGAATTAATGTGGATAAAATTGAAATTTCTCACTATTAAAAACTCAATAGACCTAGCTGGTAGATGAAAATAATCACTGAGAGTAAAATTCAGTAGATATAATCAGTCTCTCTAGCCCACAGTACGAGCGATGCAATTCGGGGATATATTACCGGGTTATATTCTTTGCCATTCGAGATTTTTCGCATTTTTTTTTTTTGGATGGTCCACATTCTTAAAACCCAATAAAGTTACTTCCCTAGCCTTTTAACTACACTACTCTTTGCTGCAAATTCCGATCAATTAAGAGCTGGTTTGTTTGCGAAAATAGCCGCATTAGTCACCTTAACTGAGTTCTTTACAGTTGGCGCTGTAATACTTATCTACTGCATAGCTGACGGTATACCATTTTGGCGGTACACTATTTTGGCGGTAGTTAGGTTGACGCTGACATTAGCAGCAAACTGATCATTACAATGTTGACAATTTACAAAAATTCAAAAAATGCATTTATTCAAACTGAATTCTGCTTCTAAAAACACACCAACCACTTCCAGCTTCCGAAAACATGGCAATCACTATCATCACACAGACATTCCGTTCAATTCAAATAAAAAAATTTTACAACCTCCATAATGGCTCTCTTAAAACCATCTGTCAAGATCAGTTGCATTCACACTAAATAAAATCGTAGATAGCCTGTAATCGAACGTAGGCCATTTGCCGACCCGAACGTTCGATGACACAGGTTCAATTCGATTTGATCTTCCGGTAAAGCTCACAGCCTTACGACCACATAATTTGTATACATAGCTAAGGTGCATCTTTATCGCGCGATCGCAGCAAATAAAAAAGATTATGAACAATAAATGCCTAGACAGAATACCTGTTTCGTTCGATGTCAGTAATCAATTGGATTACGGAAAATATGATCAATAAAATTTTGATTTTCCCAGTTTTCTGACAAAAGGTTATGTGTCTTGTGTGGCGTTTTACACACAGATCGCAGCCCGTATGCAGGAATTTTTCGAGGAAATTGATAAAAGTGGTAATATTTATGATGTTGTTGTTGTATGGTTGGTTATGAAAGAACTAAAAATTCTTCCGAGAAACGGTTTTTCGACTAAGAACGATTTGACTGTCATATCGATCGGTACAGTTCTTAAGCTCATCATAGCTTTTACTTTCTCTCTGTAATTTATTGGAATTCTTCGTAGATAAAATCACACTCTAATGCAGCACCTGCTGATTGGCGGCATCACTTACTAACTAGTTTTTTTTTTCGATCAGTTCGAAACTACAGCAAATATTAAACACATCTCAGATACTTTATTTGAGCGATAAGAACAGTTATTATTTGCTTAGTCGAAAGATGGTCAAAGGCGAGTGATAAGAATTTTGTGTTTGAGCAAAGTATTTATTTTTGTGCGTATTAGAGCTGGAATTGAATTCTACCTGTTCGTTCAGGAAGTGATTTTATGTAACAGCTTTTATAGATGTCTAATGGCTATTACGATTAGGGAGTGTCGGAGTGGATTGTCGGATATTCTTTTCATAAACATTTTTGATAAGATACGCGAAAATTTAAATGTTAGAATTTGTCAGCAGATTATTGATTTGCATACAATTTTTACAGATTCTCGAGAAAATACTATTCGACTCATTTCACACAAATATTCGTTTTATCTGCATTTATATATATATATGTTCAAAAAATTCAGTCATTCAGTGAAATTCATGATTGCGCCATTCGATTGAGCTGAGCTTTTCAAGACATATTAATGGAATAGAACATGGTATAGGTTCAAGTCTCAACAGATATTATATATTTAAGCTTTTGGCGCCGGTGAGCATTTTATATATTTTGGATACCCTTATAATTCTATGAAAAAATTTTCTTTCGAAAAAACCATGTCCATAAAATGAAATTTGAAGATGTTTTCATCTTAGATATGATAAAGTTTTGTAAATTTTTAACTCTTCGTGAGCGCTTAGTACCTAAAAGTACACAACAAGAACTCGTAAAATTTCCAATTTTGATAGCTTCCGACAAACTCATCACATCACCACGAAATTTTCAGAGCACATTAGGCTTTATAGGAAACAGTGGTGGCAAAGGACAAAAGCTTTGGCTATCGGAAATACTTTCGTCAATATTTTGCAACGAATATGTTCAATACAGAAAGGCTAGAGCTCGCGGCAGTGCAGGAGATGTAGAATCTTCCGGGGATTTTTATGGGCGTCTATTAAAAAAGGGAGTCTATTGATAAGGACCTGTCGTAACTGTGCTAGATCGACTTAACCTGTTGTGATGTAGAAGACTGAATAAAATGTCTTTACTACACAACTAAAACTCACTTAAGATTTATAAGGCTATAAATGAACTTCAATCGTTAAAGCGCCATTAATTTTTGTTATTTTATTCTGTTTGATGATACCTTGAAATTCTAGAAAAATTGGGAAAACGCTGCAGACATTTGACTAACCTTCGATTTATTTTAGACATTGTGTAGTAATAGTGCAAACTACTCCAAACTTGGCCGAAAGTTCTAAAAACTTTAAACTTTAAAATTTGCTAACCCTCTCTGTGTACACTGTACCTTTCAGGCAACAGTTGAAATTTCAATTTTGAATTTCTCTGATATGAATCAAGAACGGGACTTTGGTCTCTAACTTAAAAAATCTAGGTGCATTGTGGCATTGGAATCTGCTAATCTACCTGTGAGCGGCATCGGGTGCAATCCAAATCTAATACCCAAGTCTCTAAATTGATGACCGGAAGACAGATAGTTGCTGGAATTTGAGATGGGAGAGGATATGAGAGAAAAGGTCGTTTGTTTACATTTGCTAATTTAACATTTGCAGTTACACTCATTGAGAAGAGCACACAGATAATTCCGAAGTAGATTACGGTTGTTTGCTGATCTGATTACTCGGCACAGTTTTTATCGCCAGTTTACTGTATGCTGAGGAGGAATTGATAACGGAAGGAAAAGTCAAGAAGAGTAATGGGCCAAGGATAGACCCTTGTGGAATACCAAAAAAATGATGAAAGGGAGAAGCGGAAAGGTTATTATTAGAAACTTTACACATACGATTACTGAGATAGGAAGAAAACCAAAAAAGCAGCCATCAGTGATTGATAGCGTCAAAGGTTTTTCAAAAGTCTGTGTACACTTCGCGCACTTCTTTCGATGGAAAATAGGTTGATATACGGGAAATAGGACGATAAATGGAGATGAAGAAAACATCGTTAGATTTGCCAATTGGGTAAATATTAGAAACTTATTAGACACAAGGAAAAACGCCAGATGATAGGTTTCAATTAAAGAGGATAAAGAGGGCGATGACATAGACCACTCATAGGTATTTGGAATGCATTCGGATTCATCATAAATTCTCAACTTCAATCGAAACTGTATGGATTAGAGAAAATGAAGAAGGAAGGAAAAGAAAATAAGAAGGATAATCAACAGGGGGAAACCATTAAAGGAAGAAGAAAATAAGTTTGCGAAAAATCACATACATCCTGTAGAGTTGAGGCGATAAAAGCGTTGAAAGAAGTAAGTACCTTTCCTCAGAGAGCGAATGTATGGCCAAAAAGGTTTTGTGCTGCAAGAAAAAATAGATGAATCCAAACCAGCAAAGCAGTCGTGCAATGCTTGCTTCACTATTATTTTAGCTGAAATTCGACAAGATCAACAGGAGAATTTGATTTTCGAAACTTTTCCTGAGCATTCAACTGGACTCAGAACTTGTCGGCTGAATCAAAGAGGATCTCTAGATTTACCAGGGTGACTGACATGTTGAGGTATACAGACATGGTCATGGTATAGGAATAAAATTTGCAAAACACATCATCCATATTTAGTCCACGGAAGAACAAATACCAGTTTCAAATTCAGATACCATTCTTGAGTAATTAACCCTACGTAAGTTTTACGAGGAGCAACTGGAACTCGTTTCTTCGATAGATATGTCAGTGGGTCATATATAGAGAGAGGAGGGTGGTGAGGTTCTACTAAAACATAGGGATGAATATTAGAGAGGATAAGATTGAGAATACGACCATTCAAGTTACGCGTTATGTTAAGTTGCGAATAGGAGTTAAGGGAAAGGAAGAACGAGAATATTTAGAAGAGGTGATTATTAGATTTGATACAAAACTGGGTGCCAGCCAACGAAAGGCAATTTTTAATCATCACAAATTACAAGTGGGTCAATGAGAAAAAAAAATTATGAAGGAAAGAAGATAGCTCAACATTTTTTTCATAAACAGCACAAAAACTGCTACAAGGAACATATACAGAGAAGAAGGCTGCTCGGGAAATAAATACGCAATATCACAAATTTAACAGGAGCGGAAGAATGAAAATCACGACAGAGTGCTTCATGAAGTGGTTTGCGAAAGGCAATCAATGTAACTCCGCCATGCGATTTATCAGAAAAAGAACAATTACGGTCAAATCGAAATACCTGGTGCATAGGAAGAACTTCACTGCTGTTTATATCGCGTGAAAGCCAAGTTTCCGTGAGACAGATAATGTCATCTAAGACAAGGGAAATGTTAAAAGATATAAATAGGAGGATCGACCTCAATCCACGCACGTTTGGTTAGGTTCCGTGGCGGCTACCTCTTTCAGACAGTCTCCGGAGAATACACACTTAGGCACACAAGGGCCGATTGTGATCCTGCATTGCATATTGCATAACCCTTATTAACAGGAGAGCAACCCTGAGTCCTTGATGAGCTGGGTGATCCCACTAAGGTCTACTGAAACCACTTCGCTTAGGCAAGTAAAGAAGTATGATCCGAAAGACTTTTCGGTAACTTTTTGGTGAGGAAATTTTACAATTTTTAGAATTTATGTTGAAATAAGTGCTTTCTGTATTCGTTGAAAATTCGAACGAAGTCTTTTGGTGAATGGTTTGGCAAGTATACCATTGACCCAGGCAAATATACTAGGCCAAAAATTGGCGTCCAGTAATTCCTTGTTATCAGTAATAATAGTAATTTTTTTTTTATTAATTATACATTGTACACAGATAACTTCAAATAAGGAGTATTTGATATTAAAAAAATCTGATATGTAGTGGCTATACTATTTTGGTCTGCTGGCTCTTATCGGATGGTAATTATTGATTTTATCATTTATTTTCCTTTCCTCACACATATAGAATATTACCCAGGTTGTACATGATCTGGGGTTGATTTAGCTATTTTATACTTAAATACTAACTTCATTTCTTAAACTAAATCTAGCTTATGCCTAACTACAATTAACTTAGCCTAATCAGACCTAAACTGAACCTAGTTCTTAACTACGCCCTGCGATTCGTCGGGAGGCTAACATAATTGAACAGCATGTCCGCCGGACGCATAAATGGTTCATTAGAGTCGCTCGTGAGTTCGGATCAGGTGGTTTTGTTATGGCAGATTTGGCACAGATAATCCAGGATGGGGTTGCATGTATAAGGATTAGTCGAGTGGGTGTCTTATAGCAAATGGATTTAGTCTTTGCCGTTATGCCCATCTTTTTGGCGAAAAAATGTATGATGCGCTCGCTGAAATGCGGACTTGGCTACTTTAGTTATACGTCGGACATATGGATTAAATTTCAAGAATTCATCCATGTCTACTCCAAGGTAACGCAATGTAGGACTAGGAGTAACTCTAGAAATTCCAAACAAGACAGCGACATTTTTGGCTTTGTTGCAGATACCGCGATACTTGGAGGGGTTCCTGAACACAAAAACCTGTGTTTTGCTGCTATTTAGTTTGATGGTCCATTCATCAAAATAAAATCTAAGGATGAATCTTCAAGGCTCTTCGCAGCTTTGAGCGGATCTTGAAGCGAATAAGAGCGTGTCATCTGCATATTGTAGAACTCTAACTTGAGGATTACCCACTGGAAAAGGGAGGTCAGCAATGAAAATAGTGTGTAAAATAGGTCCAGTAACAGAACCTTGTAGCACTCCTGATTGGTGGATTCGCTCCATTGACGCTTACATAAAATTTTCTGTTGCGAAAAAAGCTTGCGGCGAGTTGTATTACAAATTTCGGAAATCAAAATTGAAGACCTTCGTGTCACACGGTATCGAAAGCCTTCTCGATATCCAAAGGCACAAACAATCGTTGAAGTGTTTCGCTCATTTAAGTGCGACTTGCTATCAGCAGTAAATTAAAAAGAACTTATCATTCTTCCAGAGAGGTTGTCAGGATTGAGTTTTGTGTAGTTAAGAGTGATGCAATTCTTGACTGCTACGGCACTCGTCACATATATGAACCTAGTCACAAAAACTTGTAGAGGTGGAGTATCAGCAATTAATGTAGCAAACGTATTTGATGTTGCGTTTCTTAAAACGAAATCGAGCTGGCACCATGTAAAAATATCACACATTGCAAAAGCAGACTAGTGGGCAAGAGTTGCTGTTATTCATCAGGTTTTTGTAGCAGCACTTGCTTGCTATCCAGTGATAAAGAGGGAGCAGATTGTAGAGATAAGCCAGTTGGCATTGGTTGAATCGTAAGCATTAACGGACTCAGTCGCCACTGTTGAATACCTAGTGAATGATACTGTACTTTTTTTGTAAAAATATTAACGTAATTTTTGATATCTTTATAGATTGCAAAATTTTTTTTAACAAAAATCTGTTTTTCAATTTCTATTGAAAATCTTGTTTGGCATTTTGCTTGACTGACTTTAGAAGCCAATCTTATAATGTTCGCATGAGAGGCATGAGGGTTAAATTGGTTTCTGTTGGGTTTTCAATCTATTGAACGAGATGATCCATGTCTTAAAAAACCGAACCACATTTGCATTGGAATTGCTTCAATCTCAAGGAATACTTCTTTCGTTGAACTATCTATCTGTACAAAATGCTAGCCCGCTATCAGAAAAACATTCTCTGCCGCTACGCAAAATGAAAAAAAAACCGATCCTCGATATTTTTATGACCGCAAACAATAATGCATTGTTACCACAAGCAGACTACCAGTTTTACTCCTCTTTGTACTATATAGATGCAACATTGCGATTTGATGCATGATAGCATAGCAGGCGCAATGCACTTAGTGGATAATGTACCGAAGAATGCATGGGTTTGCCGAAAATGGTCATTTCGCGATCATTATGGAGCTCGTTGTCCATACCTAACAAGAGAGCGAACTATTCGCATAACCTTCATGCACGCACCACCATCAATTTATCAAGAAGAATACAACATAAATACGTTACCGTTTTTACTGCTAGCCTTTTGTCGTTGACCCCGGCCCGCCTTTTCGTTTACATCATCTCTGCCCTTTCGGCCTCCACGTCCTCCACCATTCCGATGCGATCGATTACCTTTTCGCGATTTCGATTTCTTCGGTCCACCGCCACCGCCTTTCTTGTTATGATTGCTTTTCTTCTTTTTCTTATTGTTGTTATCAGTCCGAACTTGAGAATCACTTTGTATTTCACTGAACGCACCATGATAATAATTATCGACGGACGATGAGGAGGTCGATCGGAAACTATTCACGAAATAATCATGATTTTCCCGCGAAAAAGAGAAATTTTCCTGCATTGATGATTTACGATTCGGCAGTAAGGATGAAATTGCAGATGTATTGACGAGATTTTGAGGAACTAAACTAACTGATAATGCTATTATAATCACTAGGTGATGAATATTAATAGGAAACATGATGATGATGATGTTTTGTTGATGCACAATAAATAAATAAGATGAAGATGATTTTATGCGAAGAGGAATTTAATGCAAATATTGACTTGGGAGAAAGTATTATTACACTATACGAGGATGGATTTTACTTGATTCGATAAATAAATGCATACTGTGGAGAGGGACTTCAAAATGCACATGTCACTTGGACTTCCGTAGGCATATAATACTGATGGGTTTTACTGAAGTAAAATAGTAATCACGAGACAGTTATGTATATTGTCACTTATATTTCACTTTAATTATGGGCATTTAGCACTTCACATGTAGCATCTAGACTTTTAGGGGCAGTCATATTTCGAGACGCCCATTACTTTTTTACAGAACTTTTAACTGATCGATTTACACAGTAAATACACCAAATAACACCGGGAATAATTGCTGTAATCGTTTCTGAAATCGACACGATCACCAACTACCGCAACAATTATGTTCGCACGCACCATTCGTCATAGCGATTGTGGTTTCGTAGTGGCAGCCACAATAAAAAAAAAAACAGAAGCTTAACAACAAGACATCAAGAAGAAATTCCAGGATATTTAAACTGGGAGAGATGTGTGTACACGCGACCGTTTTATGAGCCAATGCGATCTTTTCGAATGAGTTGGCCCGGCACGCTACTACATATCACTTTCCCACACCCCGATACGTACTTAGATTCTCTATCGAATTAATTTAAGACCTTGTTGAAGGTAAAAAAGAACTGAAAGGAAGTTTCTTCGGTCGCCAATGTGTCGCCAAAACGCGCGTACCGCACATGTGTTGATATCGCAAGAGACACACGTTTGTGTCGTTCGTTTCATATTCTATTTTCGTATATCCTTTCATTAAATCTGTACCAAGTACCGAGGGTGACGACATTGCAAACGAATTTCACTGCAAAATCAGATTGTATCTATCGTTGCACTTCCATGACGAACTCTTGAACATTTTTTCATATAAACGGTGATTCCGTTAGAATTAACGTCAATCGCGACATCATTCTAACACTACATCCCGAACAGTTTCACCAGGCCGAACCGCGCGAAAATTTATAACGAATAAACTGAACTATTTCCTTTCGCCTATCGAACCGGATTTTACAAATATTTTCACGAATATTATAAATATTTATCTAATTTACACTACCATAAATCAATATCGGTCCCGAAAGTCACGAACGCGATATTAATTCGCGACGAAAATCTATTCAAATTGCAATTCGATTGCAACTCGCCCCAAGACGTTGGACTAATATCAAAGCCGACGCAAGACTGACTTGAGACAATCTATCTAACACTTTGTTTACCCACGATCGATCTTTCTTCGAGAACACGACAAACGTCTTGGATGCACCACGCCGGAGAAGATTGTAGGACCGCGACTGACTAGCCTGGCCTGCTAGTACTATCACTGATCGCGCATGCATCGAGCGACTTAGCGCACTTTTGTATTTGTAGTATTTCCCCAAGTTGTAAACCGTTCTCTGCACTCGGGTCCGACCACGGCGAAGAAAAAGCGAAAGAAATCTCACCGATAGGAAGAAGAAGTAATCTCTTCTCAAGGAAAATGCACTTGAGTTGAGATACAGATACGAGTGAAGCGAAGGCGACGAATACCAACAACTTGCTCGGTACCAATTGATCTTGCCTGCACAAGCGCCCGATACGAACCGGACCAGGTCGCGGTATACGTGGAATACCTGTCCATCGGTTCTTGGAATGATGATCTACTACGTAGTGTTGTTTTTGAGGTGCAATCGGTCCAACTACCTCTTCTGGCCATGTGCCATGACCAGGATGGTGAGGTGATAGCTGAACGGAAAGAACCACTACCTGAAAGTCGAGAAGCTGCGATTTCGGATCCGCCTAGGTAGCGGAAGATGAACGATTCGCCAACTGGATCATTCTGACATGCTAGCGTATCTATAAAAATTTATGGCTTATCACTTGAACTTAAAATATAATTTAGTCAGAGTTAATTGCTGTGTATGGAGGCACATGATAAAAAAAAGATACGTTTGCCAGATGTTTTCTAGGTTGATGGTGTCTGCACAAGGTTTGCATGTAAGTCAGGAAAAATTGTCATTTTTCGCACGTAGTTTAGTATGCAACATCTGCCCGTATATTTTTACCTGGACGCATGAAAGAAATTTTGTGACACTCGTAGACAAATTAGTGCTGTTGAGGTGATTATTTACATGTTTTATGGAAGATGAATTGATACATATATTTCTATGAGTCGTATTTATTCACTTATTAATTAGCGCCCAACGTGGGTCCGTTCTTAGTTTTAGTGAAAATTTATATATTACGGTAAGAAACACTTAGCCAGCATCTTTAAAGTTTAGCTAAGTAAACTATTTTGAAATAAGATATTTAGTTAAAACATCGAATTAACGACAAAATAGATTTAGAAGCTCTTATCACAGAGTTTAATAGCACGATATCAGGATATGCTCCCCGATAAATCGAAGTATCGCGCTAAAATAATATCGGTCGACCGTTGGGTACTAGAATTATTATCTAATATATATATATATATATATATATATATATATATATATATATATATATATATATATATATATATATCTATATCTATAAATGGAGAAATTCATATGGTACTCATGACATAGATTCAACTATCCAGGTGGGAGCCCAATGAGAAGGAAAAATACTGGGAGGATTATTTACGAAAAAAACTAAACAAGAAATCACTGAAAGAAAAATCTTGGTAAAATCAACAATTTTCCTTAGTTGTTTTTGCGTCAACTACGGGCTATACTATGAAAATGGTTGATAATGCAATATTTCTTAGTGTTAAATGAATTGATGCTCATTTTTTTATAAATCAACTATTTATCGTACTTATGAACCAATTAACATAGTTGAATCCTCGAAGATTTCAATATTTTTTGTATCAAAGTAAACTACTTTTATATGGTCAAATTAAATATTTTAGCATAGTAGAAAGAACCATTTTCCGTAGTTAATTCGACAATTTTGAATGAATTGTTGCAGTACTATCAATAATAATTAAATCAACCACGACTTTTTCTTTCAGTGATGTCCTACGGTAGATCCTTGAGGTGCACCTGAATAAGGAGAAAGAGGAGACGATGAAGAGCCACGGAGGGACACATAGTAAGTACGATTAAATGTAAATGATGATATCCAAGAGAGTAGAGGCTCAGTTGTCATAATGCTCGAATTTACGCTGGAGGAGCTCATGATTGATTGAATCAGAAGCCTTGGAGAAGTCAGTATACATGATGGTTGCTATCTAAAGCAGTTTTTTAGAAAAGTAGCAATTGCTCCAGTTCTAATTGGTAAACATTTTTCTTAATTCATATTATATTAAGTAATTACCTTATTCTGTGGTAGCCTGATGCATTATTACAGCCACTTCTCCAGTGTATTTGTGAGCACAATCTTAGAAAAGTGTTTTCTGCATTTGGAGTATCCTTTTAGAGCTCTAGAGATAATTTTGATGTCCTTCTTGTTTAATTCGAATGACCCTTTTGTGGTTTTCTCGTTGCACTTGACAAATAATTTAAATAAAATGGTAAATTTAAAATCCTTGAAAAATAATTTAAAATGCTAGCAATAGTCTTCTGCTCATTTAATCTATACGTAATCTTTTTCCGCATCACCAAAAAACCTACTATATCCGACAACATAAGTTCAGACTCAGTTGATTACAGAAGAAACAGTGACGGTTACAGAAGATACGCAAGAAGACTGCTGAAAAATTGGAGACACGAAATCTAAGGTAATGGAAGCAGCAAAAGCTTCTGCTCACCACTTGGTGCCCCATCATCTTACAGCTTAATAAACCTATTGCACCCGATGGGAAAGATTCTTGAGTGCATCGTCTATGACAGGCGACTTTCAATCATGGAACGAAAGAGTGCCCTTTCTTACAACTAATAACGATTAAGGAAAACGCGGAAAATGAGTTTGGCGGAGAGATGGAAATGGGGCACGATACGCCTTCCATACGGTTTATTGATGAAAACTCCAAGTTACATAATAAACGTAATAGCGACTTATTTTGGGGATAGGAAGTGATAGAAGAGCGTAGACCCATGATGCTCCAGCCGGTGGCCCACAAGGTTCAGTACTGGGTTCACTCTTATCGAGCAATCTACGAGAAAGTTGTAAAACTCTCATTGGCTAATATCGTATAGTAGTCGTAGCAAAACATAAACATTAAATTGAAGCTATGAATAATAGTGCTATTGCCTAGGTGAACGCATGGCTTGAGAAAGTTAATCTATACCTCATTGACCTTAAAACAGCGGCTTTATTTATTTCTAGCCAGACGCAGATCGAGTTTATGCAAGTTGGAATTATTCTCGACAACAGACTGAGCTTCAAAGATCACATATATTACGACAGTACAAAGACGCCAAAGTTACAAGCAACACTCGCTAATGTTTTACTCAACATTGAAAGCTCCAAACAGATCATACGCAAAGTAATGGCTGCTGGCCGATGAAATTATGTCGATCCACAAACGTAGCGTCCAAAATTTGATGCTAAAAACCACGCTCGAATAAGAAGAGTGACAGACTCCGACTACAAAATGGCTCCAAACAACATAATACGAGGGCATTTTGATAAGTCAGTGACTTTTTGAATTTCCCGCGCAGTAACTTTAAATGTAACACTGCTCACGTCAACTGCCATATATTAAAAGATTACTGCAAAATTTTTATCAAACTGCGCCATTTAGCTTGTGTTTGACAGCTATTGAAAGCAGGCAACGTCGTGAACTTTAACGAAGATTGAAAAAAATGAATTTCGTGTGCTGATTAAGTGTTACTTTTTACGTAAAAAAACCATCACCATAACCAAGGAAAGGCTTGATAAATACTATAGGGACTTTGCACCTTCAATTTCAATGGTTAAGAAGTAGTTTAATGAGTTCCGTTGTAGTGGTACCAGCCCAAGTGACGCCTAACATTCAGGTCGCCCAAAAGAGGTCGTCACGCCAGAAATCGTCAATCTCGACCATAAGCGGAACCGTGTGACCACTTCAAAGGGGTATTTGACAATGTTCAACCGCAATTAGAATGAGTTCTTGCGCCATTTCGCTATCGTAGATGAAACATAAATCCATGACACCACACCAAAGGCCAAATAACAATCAAAACATTGGGTTTCTTCGGGTGAACGTGCATCAAAACAGGGAAAGGTGGGTCGGTCTGCCAAAAAGGTCATGGCTACAACTTTTTGGGATGCACGCGGTATCTATCACGTTGGTTACATTGAAAAGGGTAAAACGATCACCGGCGAATATTATTTAATACATTAATATTCGAATATTATTTTGGACAGATTTGATATTGATTTGGAGCAGAGAAAAGTGCTGTTCCATCAAGACAATGCACGGGTGCACACATGTCTAGTCACCATAGCAAAAATCCATAAATTGGGCTACAAAATGCTGCCCCTCCAGCATATTTTCTAGATTTAACCTCCTGCAACTATTTGCTATTTTCAAACGTGAAGAAATGGCTGGGCGGTAAGAGATTTGCGTCGAATGAAGAGGTCGTCACTGAAACAAAGGCCAACTTTGATGGCCTTGAGGAAACCTATTTTTTGGATGGAATAAAAAATCGGAAAAATGATGGACTAAATGTATAGAGCTAAAAGGAAACTATGTTGCGAAATAATACGCTTATTGTTGTGGGCTTTATTTTATTGTGGGCTTTCAACCCGGATTATAACTATTCAATTATTTTCGAGTCAGTGACTGAGGGTTAACGGGGACTGCTGATCGGGCCACAATATACACGTCATCTAATGTCATCCAATTTTACGAATGGTGTACCGCTGATGTAAACTGAGGCAACCTTTTTGAGTACGCATTCTGACACAATGTTTCACATAGAACTGTATTTGCTGCATCCTGGTTTTTATTAACTAGACCAGGGGTTCTGGCGGACTTCGACATCAATCAGTATTTTGAAAAGAGTATTAAAATCAGCCGCATTGGAAGATTGCTTCCATTCATGCTGTATTCTTAGCATTTTTCAAGCACCTGTCTAACTAAATATATAAAAAAAATGTCCGGACCTAGAGTCAGCTTAACCCTCCGAGAACACACCTATTTTTTCGATCATCGAGAACAATTGGGGTCAAATTGACCCCAACCACTTTTGAACGCGTATAGAATCGCCGCCACTGAAGACTTTCAATTGAAAAAAATTGTAAGTATTCTTTGAGACCTCTTTTAGTAGTCCTCATACATTAGAAGTGCCTTAAATGTCCTAAACATACATTAGAAGTGCCTTAAATGTCCTAAACAAACAGTTTTGTCGAAAATCAGCTTTTTTACAAAAATAAATCGTAACTTGTTTTATTTTCAATATTTTTGGCTAAAAATTTAAGTGGATACTCTCAAGATATGACAAAATCATAAAAAAATTAGCCCTATAGTGGGCTTTGAAAAAAATTTATTCATTTTGCATATTTACGGTGGCGATTGTGAAGATTTTAAAATTTGCATATTTAAAAAAAAATCATAGCTTTGTCAATTTTTAATATTTTGAGCTGAAAATGTATATGGATACTCCACAGACATAGTAAAATAATAAAAAAAATAGCCCTACATAAAGGGTTGCCACAAAGGTATAAACTTCTGAATAATCAGATTCTGATTGCTCCAAGACATGGTCGTCTTCGGAGGAATCACTGTCGCCAAAATTGTTATCATTGTCTTCAGCTAATAAATTATTGCGTACACTAGAACGCAGATTATACGCCATATTGCTAAAAGCAAAAAAATAAAAACACTTGCAAACTTATTTTTTGGCTTTTTTAAATTAATCTGTCGATTTATAAAGTAAAAAAAATTTGAATTTTTACCTCAAAATTCACGTCGAGTACAGATGGGGTCTATTTGACCCCTTGATCTGCTTCAAAGCCTTCTCAACGACGACTGACGATTTGGGTCTGGAAGCGAACGGTGTAAACTTATAGTCAAGACACAGAAATATATTTAGGAGCTTACAGTACTCCTCTTTTCTCTTAGGCCTAAGCGCTGCGATCGGTCAAAAAGGTCGCTGAGGTCAATTTGACCCCCTGTGTTCTCGGAGGGTTAATAATCAACAATACGCTAACAACGTATTATTTGAGTATTTGTTCGATAATTTTCGCAACCCAGGTAATGTCTATGTAGTGTCTTTTTTCTATACACAGGACAGACAATACATTTTTCCTAGTCGTGAGGTATAAGATTTATATTATTAGTTTAACGATTTGACTGATTATTTTCACTCTTCTCTTTGAGAAGTCACGCAGGAATTATTTTTGATGCTTTTTTAGTGCATACTTTAAGCAAAACGCGATAATGAACTTTCTTACAGGACAAACCGTCAAAATTGTAGTCTACGCGGACATAACCCTCTTTTGGATAAAATATTTCTTCTCTTTTGTAGGAGCATAATAGTTGACAACCCAAACATGAAAAAACTTCAGTTGCATGGGAATTGTGCAGACTTTTAAGTCAACACAGATAGTGCCTGATGCAGACAACATTGACATCATTGGAAGATCTGAACTAACAGTATTAGAATCCTTCATTTAGGTCCAGCAAACGACACAAAAACTAGGGCTGCACATAAATGGAAGAAATCGTCTGTAAAAAGGAACAACTGGAACTGGCCAAGCAATGGGGATGGTGAAAAGTGAATTTGTAGTAGTGCAATCCGTCAACTATCTTGGGTCAATAGTAGTAGCATGGAAGAAGAAATACTCAAGCGTATACCAAAACTCAACAAAGCTTATAACAGTCTGTCGTCAAGGATCTTCAAATTCTGAAAATTAACTATAAATCCAAAACTACCGCTGAACAAGACTATGTTCTTACGAGTAATCATACATGAATTGGGGTCCTCAAAAAACGTAATCTGACTTTTTAGCCAATATTTACGGGCAATCGTTAACCCCGTTTTTGAGGAATTGTGATTCCGGAGACGCTGCAAACACGATTTGTAATCTATCTAAAAGCAAATATAAGGGGCATTTCACGTGAAGCGGACAACGAAAAAAAATCGAGGTTCTGGATTTCGTTCATATTGTGCATAATGGTACTTCTAGAAGATATGAATGTGGATGCACAAGTTTTTGTTTCTATGAGGTTTAGTTGCCGAGTTATGGGCTTCTGAATAATTGAAGAAATTGATAAAAGGCTTTTTTGGAAGCGGATTCTGAGATTCAAAACAAACTCTAAAAAACATTAAACATATTGATTGGTATAGAAAATTAGCTGTTCTTTTTAATGTTGAAATTAGATTTGAAAAATAATTTTTTTTTCCTGTGTGGAACCGGAATTAGACACCTTAACTCGTGATTTGAATAATTTGCACCAGGTTAATTTTGTTTATTTTTATAACAAAATAAAGCTTAAAGTATACTTATTTTACCGTAAAAGTTTTAGAATGGGATGGCCAGTAGTTTAGGAGTTAGGTGAATTTCAATACATAAAAGTCGCATGGGTCGTGGTACCGAGAGCTTGCTTAGGGCAGCTAGTTGGCTTGAAAACAAAAATTGATTTGAAATGTGATTAGTAGCACCATCTCTTATTTGAAAAAGGTTTTATTTTCCCATAAAAACCTAATTTAAATATATGACGCGTATATAACATATTTGACGCCAAGCCCATTCAAATTTTCTGTTATTTTTCGAGTTACTGTTCCACGCTTGCAATGACTATTACTTTCGTTGATAAGTTAAAGAGTCTTAATTATGTGTATTATGTCTCCGTTCGGCTATTGATGTTTCAATCCATTTGATTTGAAGTTTAATCGGAAGGCTAAAGACCTAAGAAAAATTCCAAGAATATTATCAGAAAATAAATTATGTCGAATCTGCTGGAAAAAACTGATCGTAGAAACACCTCTAGTTATTAAAAAAAAGAACTAGTTTAAGAAACGAGAGTAAAATTGTAAAAATTGTGAAATAAATTCATTTGTCTAAACACAAGTACCCTTTTTTTCACTAAGTAAATGAGCATTATCATTTTTTAATATTTTATATTCTATATGTAAGTGATACAAGTTATATATAATAGTTTCAATACAAATATTTTGCTTTCACACTCACTAGCTATCATAATCAAGCTCCCGGTACCACGCCCCATGCGACTTATTTGTATTGAAATTCACCTACCTCCTAAACTACTGGCCATCCCATTCTAAAACTTTTATGATAAAATAAGTATACTTTAAGCTTTATTTTGTTATAAAAATAAACAAAATTAACCTGGTCCAAATTATTCAAATCACGAGTTAAAGTGTCTACTTCCGGTTCCACACATGAAAAAAAAATTATTTTTCAAATCTAATTTCAAAATTAAAAAGAACAGCTAATTTTCTATACCAATCATTATGTTTAATGTTTTTTAGAGTTTGTTTTGAATCTCAGAATCCGCTTCCAAAAAAACCTTTTATCAATTTCGTCAATTATTCAGAAGCCCATAACTCGGCAACTAAACATCATAGAAACAAAAACTTGTGCATCCACATTCATATCTTCCAGAAGTACCATTATGCACAATATGAACGAAATCCAGAACCTCGATTTTTTTTCGTTGTCCGCTTTACGTGAAATGCCCCATAATCAGAAAGATAAAGCTCGGTTAGACTGGGCACATAGCTCGTATAACCCTTTTTTCTAGATTTTATAGCAGAAGACAGCAGATAAAACCTTTCTTTGCGCTGGAGTGATGAGGTGACAGGATGACATCGACTCATTATCGGGTTTGTTGGACAAACTTGTTGGAAGACGCCACAACCGGAATCCGGTTGCAATGCTGATGATGATTATGATGCTGATATATCCCCAGAGTATGGTTAACTTAAAGTTTGTGGTTGGTCGTGAGTGATCGTTGTTGATCGTCCATGGAAGGATTCGAACTAGAAATCACCCATATAGGCAACCCGCGCCCTACCTACTTGGCTACAAAAGTTTCACAAGAAGTGTTTCATCCGAAGATAACAGTTCCAAAAAACAGCTATGACTCGCTGCTTTCTTATTTTAAATTGTGACATGTATTTTTGAAAGTAGTCCGAAATTGATTTCCATTCTCATGCACTTTTGATTAGAAAGTTAGCACCTGTGAAAAATCATTTTTGAATTTAACGTAACTTTTCTTTTTGATTTGAAGTTCGTTACCAAAATAATTTAAAAGACGCATCGAATGAAATAACGAAAAATACAAATATCGAACCGAAACAACAACCAGCCTTGAACCATAATTCAAATAATTATCGCAACTTCAATTGGCTATTACCGACTTTATTTCATTTGTATATACAGAATAGCAATGGATGGCATCGATGCCTTCTTAACAGAAGCAATCTACTTTGCGTGATAGAAAAAACCTCCTACCAAGTGGAAAATAAATATTTCTTTCAAAAATTTTTTCCAATTAATCTTTCTGCCACCACACTTTATCCTATCCTGGTTAAGCTATAAACTAGTCAATAAAACAACAATTAAACTGACAGTTATTGCTCGAGTATAAAATTTCAATTCCTCATATAAAAAGTAAAGTAAGTACTTTCCAATCACATCAGATAGATGTATCTTTCATACTCATAGAAAACAACTCAAAAAATAAAAAGTGAACTTTCAGTGATCAGTTGAAATGGTCCCGTAATGGTCACCAGCTATAACACTTCAACATCGATCGCAATATTCTCGAAGTGGTCAGCAGGCAATATTGATTCGATGCAATTTAATCCCGTCGTGATACTCGGCTTTGATCCTCTGTAGTATACATACTTATACGAGTACGTACTTGTACGTCAACTTATAGGATTTAAATTGAATAATTTTCAATTCGTACCTATAGCCTCTAAATGCATTATGATTGAACCGTGCAAGGGTTTTTTTCGCGCGGAAATTCAATTGAACCTAGATTAGATTTCAGAAGCAATTCCATTAGGTAATTCGATTTTCTTGCAAACAGTCAATCCATAGCTCGCGGCAAGAATTGATCGTGGAGTTTAGTACGCTGGCGTGATGTGGACGCGTTCAGTGTACAGAAGATAAATATCAATTTGTGAAATAGTAATGCCAATTTGTGTGTGGCATGAGTTGATTCGATATCGGAGAACTATGTCGAAACAATGTTATGGATAATTTTAGTTCCAGATAATGACGCTGACTAATGACTCAGGGTTGGTTTTTGGAGCTAGGCTGTTTGATTGTGTGGTTAGTTATGAAAATAGTTCGAAGGGAAATACATTTCAAGAAATTTTATATGGAACAATTTGATCAGATACCCACCAATTGATAAGATTGCATAAGATAATTCAAATTGTTGAACTACAGCAGGTGGTGGCTTCTCAAAAAAATTAAGAAAAAACTCCAGAGCATAGGAACGACTAGAAAAACTAATTTCCGAGCAAAAGCATGAGAAAATTACACTTCACATTGAATATGGTTGAAATATTTAATAAATTAATTTCTTTTAGTCATTGCAGGATCATCACATCAGATATATAAATTCGCTGCTTTCTACATACAGTGGCTCACAGCTTATTTGATACAGTGACTATTTAAAAATGCAAATCACTGTAACTTTGAAATAAAGAACCCTATCCAAAAAATTTAAACGTATTTGACTAGATGCATGTTCAACGAATACAATGCAAACAAAAAATGTTCCAGCAATATTCCTAGTAAAAGAGAAATACCACTGGCGCAGAAAAATTGCAGCTCACAGCTTATTTGATACAGACACTTCAATGCCAATAAACTTCTATTTGTTGCGTTCCAAAAAAATACAATAAGCCGATTTGCCTTTGCCAAAGAGCATGTGGGAAAAACATCCGCGCTCTGGAATATCGTTATTTTTGCGGAGGAGTCCAAGTTTAACATTTTTGGCTCCGACGGAATGTCATATGTCTGGCGCAAGACAAACACTGAGCTAAACAAGGAGAACCTCAAAGCTACTGTGAAGCATGGTGGTGGTAATGTGATAGTTTGGGCCTGCATGTCCGCAGCCGGAGTCAGAAATTTAAAGTTTATTGAGGAAACAATGGACCAAACAAAGTACCTTGATGTACTCAAAAACAATTTGCTGCAAAGCACTGAAAAACTGTGTGTTCGCAACCAATTTCGGTTGTACCAAGCAAACGATCCAAAGCACAAGTCGGGAATTGTGCAGTCCTGGCCAATTTGGGAGTGCTCTCATTTGATGTCTCCGCCGGCACAGTGACCAGATGAACGTCATTGAGAATCGGTGGACTTTGTTGGATAACGACATTAGAAAACACAAAATTTCTAATAAACAAGATCTGAAGAAAGCACTGCTAGAGGAATGGCAAAAAATTACTCCTGACATCACAAAAAAACTCGTTGACTCAATGCCGAATAGGCTTCAGGCTCTGCTTAAGGCTAAGAGCTATCATACGAATTATTGAAATCAACTAGAAACCTCATAATTCACAACAATTTTAATGTTTAATCAAACTGTATCAAATAAGCTGTGATATGAAATTTGTTATTACTTTTGGGGTTTTTGTTTTTTAAGATGTAAAACAGCAACTTTGTAACAAATATAAACTTGTTTAATAAACAACAAACATTTTTCTTCAAAATGGCGTTCAAATTTTTTTGATATTGTTATTATGTTTTGAGTTATTGCAACTAAATTTTTTAAAGAAGCACTGTATCAAATAAGCTGTGAGCCACTGTAGATTCAAAACTAGTATTTCTCAGTGTACAAGTAGCCGTATTCACATCGGAAGCTACAGGGGCCGCAAGAGTTTGAGAGTTATCGCCCGCGAAAATGTTGATCCTTTAGAAAGACAAGCAGCAGCTGCATGCTACTATTTATCATATGATAATTTAATAGTAGCATTACTTAGTTTAATAACAACAAAATGATCAGTGCAGCCCTTCGATAGCACCGACACTTTAAGTATATTTAATATTAATTTAATTTTGGCCCGATGACTGGATCAGGCATGAAAAGACATGACAAGATAAGACTACATACATGAAAAGATTTTGAAGATTGCCGACCGAAAAGTTTCATAGTTAAGAAACAATGAGCCCTTGTTGCTTATTGAAAAAGAGTTTATTTTATCGTTGCATGCCCCAAAACAGTCCGGGCCACTGTTTGAAAAAATCACATAAAGGCTCATACATTCACGAATTTAGGCTCACGCAATATAATTTCGCATTGAACAACAACAAAAATTAGACAGAATACTCTTAGAACTGCATAACGAACAAGCAGACCCGCACACATACCCCGACGTTTACACCCGCATTATAATTGTAAACAAAAATTTTGTGCAATATATTTTTTGAGGTGATTTTTTTCGGTGAATATCAATTGAAGCGTATTAAATGAGTTTCGAGTATAAAATCGAGTATTTCAATTTTCATAAAAATTAAATTAGTGACCGAAAAGCGTGATAATATAAATCACTATTGGTATAGCATCTCCTGATACAAAAATAATAAAAATGCCTTGCGCTTTGGCATTACCAAATCAAAAAATTTATTGCACTAGCATGTTAACTTCAACTCCCTTTGTGAATTCCACTTCAAGTTATAGACGTGTAATAACTTTTATTTCATGCGCCTCTTAAACATAGAAAAACACACTCACAAACATGCCAAGTCATAACCAAAATCGGATAATATCAACATGCCGTGAGAAAGAGGATGCTGTTAGTAACAAATGTTTAGATCAATATATCTCAAAAAGGTTATGGTTACAGGAAAAAGTTATATAATCTTTTTTGTTGAACATTTTGTAAGCTACAAGTTCGTCGTACATTGTTTTTCTGAAGACGTGACCGTTACTGAGATATTTTGGAAAGGTCAGTTTTGGTATATAAAGTGACCGTATAAAAAGTGACGCAGCACGCGGATCGATGGGGACTTTTGACATTTTGTTCAACACGCCAGTACCAAAGTTCACACCAAAATTCAGCTTTCCCCTAATTTTTCCGAAGCACCATGTTAGATTTCCCCGGACTATAATGCAATAGAAGGTCTTATTGCCACCTCCCCGTCTTGTCGCACCCTGCGCACGCCACTTTTTTCACGATTGATTGAATCAGTTTTTGATATATTTTGCAATAAGTTTGCTTCACATTGTTGCTACTTCCTTGTCATTCTTTTAGTCACATATTGTTTGATATACGATGGAAAACTCTTTGTATTTCTTTAAATAAACACTTAGCATTAAAATCCAATCTAGTAGAACACAAAATGATCATGGAGCAGGCATACCCTCTTTCGCGAAACAAAAGAAAAAACTGGTGGTTAAACATATTTTTTAGCAAAATTCAAACGCTTAAACAATTCCAATCCTTAAGAAATATACTTGTTTATGTAAGAGGTTACTTTTGGCGAACACCCTGCACAATATTTATTTATATTCATTCACATAAATCAATTATGTTTTCGTATTGAAAACATAATCACTTGAAAGACTAGAATGAAGTTGTTTTGCAGGGTCATGGCCTCTAAACACTAACTGCTTCTATTATTGCGATTGCATTGTCGATGAGCGTAAGAAGACAAAGAACCGCCACGCTATATTAAAATTGATAGCTAGCTGTTCAATGTCATTGAACTAGACAAGAACATCTATTGGTTTTCAAAAGCATTAATGATTACACGGTTAAAATATTTTCAAATCTTTACCAGTACGAAACACTTTTGAAAAACATAATTTTTACGTCGAGTTCATTCATCTTTTTTTTTTTCAATAATGAAAATACAAACAATAAAAGCTACGAATAGACACTTATTTTTTTGTCCACCTCACTATGCAGCGCATAAGTAATAGCGTTCTCAAAGTACATTCTCCACAGTTGTCTGTCTAAAAATAATTTCGCGGCGGTCCGCCAAAGAAATGGCACAAATCTAATGTGTATTTTAAGAAATCAGAACAATTGTGTTTGTTTCGAATGAAAATGAAAGTGAAAACTGTAGCTTTTCAAACAACTGAAGAATCGTAGTATTGATGATTTTTCATCTCAATCATTCTTTCGTGTCAGTTTATTTTATTTTAAATGCATATTTTCGGATTATTAAATTCTTGCATTCAATCTTCGATCTAAATTCTGCGGTTGTCCTTATCTTTATTCACAAATAACTCTACAAATTATATTCCCTGTAAATTTATAATGATTCAAGACATAATCAAAGTCAATCTTTCAAACATATGTCTTTCACCTGAATTAAATCATATTTCTTTCGAACACATATGTCACCCAATATATTAATTACTTTCAATCAAACCTTACGACAGCTCTCATAAATCAAATATCTTCTTCACCAGTTCAATGTTGAATCAAAAACAATCTGATTATCTCATACGGAAGAGAACTTACAATTGTATCTTTCTGTTCCATATGATCGTAATCGCACGCCAAGAACATTCGAACATACATAGATACAACGAGGTGAAAAGTTAACAACTGTATCTACTCGATCTTTTATTCATAAATCATAATCACCGTTCGTTCTTTGGTTCGATGCTATGCGGAAAGAATTTATCGTCATAGGAGTCGATGTATACATGCAGAGTTGTGCGTAAGTAACTTTAATACGAGAGTAAGTATCTTCTTAGCTATAGAATCAACTGAAGTGCTTTGATGTCACGCTAGAATAACTACTGAGCCGAAGATCACTTTCGAAAGCCGGATGTTTGTGATCTTGACATGCTTTTGCTGCAGATGATGTAGTAGGGATTCATTTTCATAAGGAATGTACTGAGGAACGTATCCGTTGCATATTTTTGTAGATATGTAGTGTGCACGTAGTAGGTAAATATTGTTGATATTCCGATGACATTTGACAATATACATATTTGAGACTATTGAGTATGCGTTATTGGTTTTAGAGGGCGTAATGGATCAATTCTTAATTTATGTTACAATTATTTGACTGATAGTTTATTTGATTCAGTGGCGTGAACGCACGGGGGCAAAAGGGGTCAATTGTCCCCTCAATTGCCTAAAGGCTTTTTCACTTTTACGCCTCTACAGTACTTCAATGAAAATGAAGGTACGGTTTTGCCGATTTCAGGTGGTAGCTCCCTATATTTCAAAGTTCTGTGCACGCCTAGATTTGACTGACATTTGAGTCAATACAAAAGTTCTGTTGAACATTAAAATTAGGAAACAGAATATCAAAATGAAATTATATTAGGACTTTTATCGCCTGCAAAACTTGAATTATGTATAATGTTGTAGACTCGAAATTCAGGTATCAAATGGAAGTTCTTCCCTCTTTATGTATCTAAATTTGTAATCAGATTGTCACAAAATCGAGGTCATACTATGCGCTTGATTAGAGCAGACGCAAGTCTACCGGGGAAAACATAAAAATGAATTTTATCAAATGAATTTCAATCGTATTGAAAATCTTTACTGGAAGCAGGAGAAATAATGTTGTGGCGAGGACGGAAAACAAATTTAGCGACGAATTATGTAACTCACAATGATTTTAATTGACAATGTTATTTAATGTCTTACAATATTTGATGCAGCCAATTACATACATTTCAGTACAGCAGAAAACGACTCATGGTCGGTACATTAAGAAACCTGTGGCAATGATGTTAAATGCGCAAAATGTAATACAAAATATTTTGCAAATTATGGAGAATGCAGGAGGTATCAAAATATTAAAGCACGTCTACAAACCCGAAAAAATCATTCCACAAGGAGATGAAAGCCAATAACACAGAAAATATTTTTTTTTATCATTGACCAAAGAACAATAATTTTGATTGAAAAAAAGGTGGTTGGTTGGTTGTATTGAATTTAATCGCCTTGAAGCCATACTGTTGTTCATATCAAAAAGATTTTTTAAAGGCCTGGGCACATAAAACGCGATATATCGTAGCGGTAAGCGATACACTTTCGCTACGGTGATAAGCGATAATGTTTATGTCACACAACGATCTGGTCCATGCAACCAGCTAAATTGTTGGTGATTAGAGGTATATTTATAGATCTCTGACCGTAGACTTCTATTCCCTAATAAAGAAATCTTAGATGTGAAATTAACGCTAGAAAACACGTGGATAGCCATTATATTCCCTGGGCTAAAGCTTGAAAGACAATTCATAGTATTTTGTTTTTGGCCGCGCATCGAAACGGAGCTCAAAAAAATCAGCTGTGGAAATTCATCACTGACTTTTCGGGAAAAGTAGCGATAATTCGGTGATAACAGTCAGAAGAAACTTTGTGAAAGACGGGCTACATGACAGGATAGCCAGAAAGAAGTCACTGGTAACGGCAGCTATTAGAAGAAAGGAATAGAGTTCGCAAGGTAATATTTAACCTGAAAATGAGTGGAAATTCATCCTTTGGAGCGACGAAACAAAAATAAATCGCATTGGCCCTGATGGTAGGAACTTTCGAGGAGAATTAAACTTCCGCTAAACTTCAACGGTTGTTAAGTATAGAGGTGGCTCTATCAATGTTTGGGATGTTTCTCGTGGCTTGGTGTCTTGACATCCTGGAAAGTATCATGTTACCATGACCGGAGGAGAATCTTGCTGTTATATGGAAGTTCCAGTACAACATATGGCAAGACAGACAGGGAAGTTTCTAGATGACAACAGTGTCACCGTTTTAGACTAACCATCCACATCATAACTGACTTAAATCCAATCAAGCACTTATGAGGAGACAAAACAAGCAATAGCAATAAGAGATTTAAAAACATGGACCAATTGTTCGTAGCGGTGAATTTATCTAAGGAGAAACGCAGCAAACTTATAACGACATTGACGAATCGTCTACAAGCGGTTGTGAAGCAGAAGGATTACCCAAAGCAAAACTGTTGTAAATCAGAAAAAGTTTGAAATTCTAGTGAATCGCTATGAATTACTACTAGTGATCGATCTTATAAAAAAGAGACAGTGCAATGTATTCTCAAAAAGCGAATAGAGTTTTAAGAAGGAATTAAGACGAGTGAGACAGGGGACAAGCTTTCAATATGAACAATTGGGCGTGAGAGAAATTTTTGTTTGGAAACAAGACGGGTCATATACGAGAAACACGAAGGAAAATGTTACTTAATTCAACCAATGAATGATCTGACGAAAGCGTTTTCTGGGGCCCAACTGAGATAAAATTGAGAAGTTTCGCGGAGTGCTGGCGACGTCGCATCTAGTTTCGCACTCTGCTTTCAAGACACTTTTCTCTATCTGACTTCCACGAGGGACGGTAGACGCACCAGATTAAGAGTCAAAATACGTCATACTCTTATAGCCTCGGTGTATATTTGCCGAATAAAAGAGACATGGGTGGAGCACGGGCTGTAGTGTCTTTTTTTATGGTGATGCCAAGGTTTGGGGAGATACACTATCATGGCTTAGGGGGATGCCCTAACACAAAAATTAAGGCAACACAAAAGTTAAGGTATGAAATGGAGGAAAATTTGAGATTGCAGGAAATAGCCGAGGACATTTCGTTCAAAAAAAAACTGTTGGATTAAGTGAGAATGAATGGGAACAGAAAATGATAGGCGTCAATGTCAATGTTATCATCGCCATTAAACTTGTCTAGTCCCACTAAAGCTGTGAAGTCTACCTTAGTTTATACATGAGAGTTCAACTCAAGGCTAGGTCTTATGAGAGTTTACCAGATACGCGCTATTTCTAATGACGTAAAGTGTTTCTTGTCTCTTTGAAGTAAACCTAGGCATTTCATTGAATTCCAGCAATTTAAAAATTGTGGTCAGACTAGTTAAGTTTGCTGCAGATGCTTTAATCTAATAGGTGTAGCGAGGGTCAATCAGAACATCAATGCAAACGGAAATAGTGTGGTTAGCAAGAGAAAAGTATGGGTAAGTTAAAGAGCATTGATCATTGAGTTTTAATTGCATTAAACACAGCATGGTTCGCTGAGCCCCAAGCGGCAATGCTTAGTTAGTCAACGGAGCGAATACGAGTCACAAAAATGGGAAATCAAAAGTGCTGTTGTCTTTATGTGTTATCTGTCTTTATTTGCTCTAAACACAAAATAGCGGCATTGCAGCAGCGGTGCCACAGGGGGAGGCGTGAATGCCGCAGTTGAATTTGGTGAATCACAATGCGGCGACAATGTCGCTGTCAATGCAACCAAATTCATTTTTTTTGTCTTTTGTATTGCTAAATCCTGTTGTACGAGGATTAGGTTGGCTTGTCACAATACACATCAGCCATCGCTTGTCTATTAGACCATTCAACCTAATTCAAACAGAGTTAATTCAACCTAGTAGGGATGCCAACCTATGGTAGGTATCACCGCTAGCGGTGCGGCAAAATCAGAAATTTGGAAAATTCTGCCGCAGCGGCAAATTCGGCCGCAGCCATTGTGCGCGTTACCATACAAATGTTAAATTCAACAAACATAATTCCACACTGCATACTATGTATATTGTTGGAATACCATTGTTTGTGGTTGCTTACTTTTTTTGCACCACGGACGTTGTTTATCAACCACGAGTCATGGTGCATAAAAGTAATCAACAATTTTTTTATGGTTATTTTAACTATAGCCCGTAGTTGACGCAAAAACAACTAAGGAAAATTGTTTATTTTACCAAGATTTTTCTTTCAGTGTTGAATCGAACAATCATGATATTTCGTGAAGTCCGATATTTTCTAGTCGAAACTAAAATCAACTTTTATGCTGCTTAGTATTAGCGTCAGAAAAAGTTGAAATGAAGTTATCCGGGAATGGATAGCGATCTTGTGCTGATGCCAATCTTAATTAGCCTTAGACGATAGAAAGATAAAGATATCAGTAGCAATGACGGGCGGATTTCAAAGTAATCGTTTAGGGCCCTTATTTTTTCTATCATAATTCCTATATTCATTGACTTCGTAGAACTGGTTTAAAAAACAGTCACGTATCTTTTGATCGCTCAAATATGAGTCCACGATATTAGCTAAGGTTGATTCAGTTAGAGTTGCCGCTTCAATAAAACGGGTTGACATGGTAGCGCCAGTAATGCTACCAAACTAGAGATAGAATTGATTTGATTTATGAGTTACTTGCAATGAGTCCTCTGCGGGCGAACTGCTACATCAAATGCATAATCACCGGCAAAAAAACCTCAACTGTTCCAATTAGTTTAATTATTTTATCTTCTGTCTCTTCCTCATTCAGACCTGCACTTCAGCTTTTGACACAATTCCCAAAGACATCAATTTTATTTCGCTTTCGCTATACTTTCAAGTTTTTTACTCAGCATATGAATCTCGATTCTCGAGACCATGCGTCCAACGTCCAGAAGATCCAGTTCTATCAAAAAACAATTTTTCCGTGCGAGATGTCGCTCACCGGGAATCATTTAAAATACCATAAATCAGGTTCGTTTGTTTCGTTTTTGTTCATCCCGAGTAAGGTTGCAATGCGACGGTTGTCTCTAACTTGCTCATTTCTTTGGGAAAACCTTTTGCGGCTGCTTAGATATCGACTAGTGTAATAGCTATTCCACGTCAAATTTATGGTCACATCGAACTATAAAACCGTCTGGTCGATGTTCCACCGGGAAGACTTGACGGAAGAATATCTTTTACGTTTCGGTTTTTTCCCTTCGAAGATTCCATGGTTTTCTTCCCTGGAACTGCATTCGTTACGGTCCATCGAGTGTCATACGGGTGTGTGATTCTAGCTAGTATATTATTTAGTTAGTTCACAGGGTAGCGCATGTAAGGCCCTAATATTATGAAACCCAATACAAATTCCATGTTCCTGGCTAATTATATACTTTAAATAATGAAATGACTGAATCGGTCTGAAAAGCCTGTATGTTGTGGCGGCTTACTAATGTGACCTGATGGCATGGTATTCGAGTCATTTGTAGCATGTTTGAGTGTAATTAATTCGAATGGTTGTAAATTTTCAAAGTCAACATTCATTATTGAAATTAGTGAGGTTAATTTTTATTTGATGTTCTTGCTTAATGCAGTTGAATAATTTAACGATGGCTGCTTCATTCAGTTGAATTCACCCACTGTGCGGTAGTTCTTCCGAAAGAGCTCTGGCATCTTTTGTTAAACTAATTAATTTCACGCCGCGGTCTGACGTATGCAATGAAGATATGATGTAGCCACTAAATTTTGACTTATATGGTGTGTCGATAATGAAATTACGACCCATTGTTTCATCCACTTCAGATTGGATGATGTAACTGTATTTTCGGTTTCTAACCCAATGACCTGTAAAATGATTTATGTTCAATTCGCAATAAAAATATGCTTAGCTTATACTTCCGTGGACAAATTACGCTTTTATTCAAAAACCATATGAAAAAAAAATATTGGCTTCTTCCTACCATTGTATTCTTTATTTTATGATTTTTTTTCCACACGTTACATTCAACACTCCCTATAATTTTCTGCTTCGAAGTTACATAAGCCATAGTCATCTTCACTGAATATTTTCAAGATTTTCAAAAGCAGATACACGAAAAAATTATGAAACGAAATGGATTTAACACTTTACAAATTATAGGTCTGAGAATGTGAAAGGGTTTAATTTGGTGCATTCAGGTTCATTATGGTCACTTGATTATCACTGTGCGATCGTTTCGGCTGGTAGGAAGAAAACGCCTCGAGATAATGTCACGATCATATAAAAATTAGTCGTTGCGTTTCGGTGGAAGCGATTGAAACGTATTAAATGTTACCGCCCCAAAAATTTCTTCTTTGCCTGGTAGGAGGTTGAAAGTAAGCATTGGGTTGCAAAGAAATGATAAATGTTTGAGATCATGTGGTGTTTAACAATGTCGTGCATAAAAAGCTTATGTATAATTGTACAAGCTTATGTAGTGCAGAGAGTACAGAACTTAGTGCAAATGTGGGTCGACCCTAGTTTGAATCCGGATACGGACATTGGATTATATAGTTGCATCATGGAATTTATCTAGTTGAGCTGAAACGAGTAATTGAGAATTTCAATCAAATTTTAGACTTATGAAATGAAATAAATCGCGTAGTAACTGCAGCTAAACCAATTTTCAAGTCACTTTGAAAAATATTCTTGCAGAATCATTCAAGGCTAATTTGGAATCTTTATGATCGTCCATTGAGCTTGAAAATATTACTTTTATCGCATTATATTCGAAATCGATCGGTGGGTCGTGTCCGTAGCTTTCAAATGGAGAAGATATCTACTAAAATACTCGATTTAGCGTCATTGAGGCGCCATTCTTTGTTATTAAATTTCTGTATATAACTCTGCTACTATATGTCAATTCAATATATTCACCAGAGAAAGTGCTTGTGTAATGGAATGAGTAGAGTTTGACTTCTCTATCAGTGGACAATATTGTCACGGCCATTTTTGTAATCGACTTAGAACTCTCGTGATAGAATTCTGCAGGACTCATGAAAGAAAGTGGAAATTTCGTAGTTTTATAAAGCAACGATAATATGGAGAATACTAATAAAGGAGCAGTAAATATTTTCATAAATTTTTTAGTGTTGTTTTTGTAAATGACCGAAGAAAATCATCAAAAGATGGCCGGGTCAACAAACCACCGGTTATATAAGATCTTTACTTACTAAAAAACAATTTATTGATAGTAAATTGATCACGTTTATTTTTATTGTTTTTATTATTACTATTTATTTTGATTTATTTTTGAAATACATATCAGTTTTTGAACACTTATAGTGTACGAAAACTGGTTTAATATGGTTTTACTAATTGAGCAGATAAAATCCTGCCTAAAATCTGGAGAGCAAGATTCTTATTTATATTCCAAATATTAGCATTTCAGTCTTCACATATTTCACCACAGAATTCTCAACTGTACAATACAAAAACTGCCAAACTCAATCTGTAGAATTCCATGTGGTGAATTTTCGTGACGTCATCGGATAGAGAATTTTCTCTATTCAAGTTACAGACACGGGCCATTCATTTATATGGGGTTTCAATAGAATAGCAGTAAGTGCTACATCTCTCATGACATCATTGAATAACTGAGGACTTAGAGAGGTCCAAAGAATCGGCCAATGAAAGCCCTTAAAGTCGAACTACTTTTATGGATGTTATATAATTCCAATAGCTTCCAAAAAACTATGTATAATCATAAAATATCAAACCATAGAACCACTTGCTTTATCTAGTTCAAATTGAAGATTACCGTCAGCTCTTTCGAACGGCAATATATGACCACCGTCATATATAAATAAATATAAAGATCACCGTAAGCTCTTTCGAACGGCAATATATGACTAGATTAAGGAGATTTTAACGCCAACAGACAAGATTGGATACTGTCTCACATCGAAAGACCATTGAAAAATAGAGTAGGTGCTGAGAGAAGTAATTTTTAAATTTTGAGTATTGGTTAAATTCAAAAATTACAAAAGAAAATGCCGTATCATTATCGAAAATTTCTTCCGAAGCGAAAAATTGGTTTCGAATTTAGCAGCGTAGTGGTCGGCAACCCAGATGAACTCTCCAAATCAATTATACTTAGCGTAAATATTACCGAAAAAAAATTTAGAATAGGAGATATGACAATGCTACCGCTTTCAGAAATTAGGACACACACACAAATTACTAAAGCTAAAGTCTCAATCGATCTTGTAAGAGCAGCGCTGACGATGACTGGATCGGCTGCAGAGCCTCGCAGAGAAACTATAGAATTTAGAAGGCAAGAAGAAGGCAATTTAGATCGTTTTGTGAAAGTTTGGAAACCGCACGAGAGACGTTGAGCCTTTACAAGGTCTTAGAGAAGGATTAATGCCCTAAGCTGGTCTCTCTAAAACGCTCGGATAGTGATTTTACCAAGTCCAAAAAGAAGTCTCTACAGGCTTTACTTGGGACCTTCAGAGCGAAGACGACTAATGAATGCCATCAAGGGAGTGTCCTATCGCCAATCCGGTAGAGTGCGATAGTTGACTCCCTGCTAAACGAACAGCAACAAGAACGCCTGCACGCGCAGGCTTATACTGTTGACGTGGCCACATTAGCAGTCAGGAAGAATCTGAATGTAGTATGTAGAAATACTCAACGAGCATTGGATTTAATTGTCAGTTTGTGTTCAAGACACGGCCGAGTAGTGAATCTTCGTAAAACGAAACTTGTTTTGCTCACCAGGAAAAGAAAACTGGCAGGACTAGTGCTTTTTAATATGAAGGGTGCTACTTTTTGTCCTCCAGATGAAGTCAAATATCTAGGAGAAAACTTGGACAAAAAATTTCTCTGATAGAGTCATGTGGAAGTGAAGCTTATTCGTGCGTTAAATGCTTTCTTTCGGGCAGTGCAAGAGAGCTGTTGCCACCACATGGGGTCTAAAAGTATCATAAGGCCGATGATCACGTACGGATCCGTGGTGGTGGATTATTGTGAAACTATTGTATGCTCGCAAGAAGGTAGCTACGCTGCCAAGGGCTGTGTGCCTGGGTATCAATGGCGTCATCAGTACTACTCTGGGTGCGGTCTTTGATGCGTTTCTTCTCTCGACATTTAAATTCATAGTGTGGCGATGAGCTCTGCCCATGGACTAACTCAGCTTAGCTTATGGGTAGGAAACAACGATGTGGGGCACTTCTCTATTAGAGGTTCGATGCATGAGATCTTTACAATTTTCACCATGTCTTTGGACGCTCGATTGACCTTATTCGTCTTCTAAAGAAGATGCGGTGTAGTCTTCTTAAGTAGCAGTGACTGGAAGCACCTATATGTTCATTCCAGGTCATACTCCGAGATAATCTTCACGGATGTTAGATCTGGAGCTGGAATCTATTTGTATTTATCGAATGTCAGGTGGGCCTTTTCTCTCGGAGAGTGCGTTACCGTTTTTGAAGTAGAAATATTCGATATCTTGGCACCTGAAAAGTCGAAAAGGAAACATATTGCTACGTTGACCCCTGACTACTTCGAAAATTGCCCAAGAGTGCAGGGCACGATTGAACTCATTCGCTAAAGTCAGTCAAATGTATCTGCTCTGTGCACCGGAGCACTGTGGTTTTGTGGGAAATGAAATTGCTGAGGCCATTGCGAAATAAGGTTCGAATCTTCCACTGCAGGGCTCTGAGCCCGCCTTGGGTGTGCCGATCGCTTCTGCACATGCCATTTTTCGAATTGGGTGGTTGATATTCACAAAGAGAAATGTATGTCTGCTGATGCGGTCAGACACACTAAGGTCTTCTTTTCAGAGCCCAAACATGCGTCTGCGGGATTACCACTTAGCACGAGCAGCAAACTTTACAGAGTCATGGCAGGCATACTGACTGGACACAACTGCCTAGGAGGACATATGTACCTAATAGGCGTTGCACAGGATGACTTCTGTTCATCCTGCATAGAAGAAGCGGACTCTGCAAAGCATTTTCTCTATGAATGATTAGCGTTTGTGCGTCTCACATATCAATGCTTTGGCTGGGATGCGGCACGTATGCAGAAGACAGCCGATTTTTTCCTATCATTAATTCTAGATTTTGTTAAGAAATCTGGGAAACTATGGTCGGCTGCGGGTATGAGTAGAATTGGGCGTTTAGCCTGAGTGCTGAGTGAGGCGCCTCTCCTCCAACCCACACACATACACACACATTTAAACAAAAGTATTAAGAAAAATTCAACGATTAAGTAAAAACATTCACTTTCCTTAAACACCCATCTGTCCCTAGTTTTCCCTATTAAATCAACCTAATGCCTCGTATTGCGAAAAACTGCATAGACAAAATACACGCGTTCATCGATGCATGTACGCCAAAGTACTAACGTGCAATATGTGTTCTTCAATACATGCATGTTCCCATAGATCGTCACGTTTCTTCCATAAACTTCTACTTACATTGTGTCCATAAATGGTGGCGGTTGTTAGTTGGAAAAATCATAGACCGTAATGCAACATTGGCCGTCCATTAGGACGTTAGCTATGCGACGAAAGTAAATTGAGTCAGAGTACTTTATTTGAGAAAAAAAAGTAGATTAAACAGGCTAGTACACTAGAATGGAAAGAACACGTCTGAACGCCATAGAATGTCATGGAACATTGTTAAGAAAAGTGAACTTGTACTTCCTGAAGTTCGAAGCGAACAATATTGGATAACGATGTTCTTCAAGCAAGCAATAGAATGGCATGCAATTTGAACAATCTGACGGTAAAAACTGGCGGCAGTGAGTCCCAGGTGATGAAACCTTTTCATAGAAACACATCAAATTAGGTATTATACATGCTTTATGTCTTCATTTCGATAGTTTTTAACAGAACGAATCGTAAATTCAATGAATAAATTAGTTTTTACTTTGTGACGTAAAAACATACAAAGATGTGTTTATTTCTTGTCTGACTGTACCACTCACTTTCGTCACTTCTCTAAAGCCTCTTACAAACAATACCCAATCGATTTTAATAGGCCGCCATCCGCTCATACCGGGCCTCATACGAGTTTACATCGAATCGAGCATTGCACATTCTTTTTCCGGCAAACTTCCTAATAAAGGCCTGCAAAAAGATACTGTCGAGCTCCAGATCTTCACTAAAGCTCCATAAAAGGGTTAAGTGCTGCAATGCCTGCCTAATACATAGTCATGACGCTGGGCGAGATGAGGTCGATGATAGCTGACAGAATATGCGCGCAAAAAGGGAAATATCATGGCAAAATTCATTTTTATAAATTCAATTACGCTATGCGATGAGAAGTGTATGACATTGCTGTTTATCATCCCGAGAAATCATCGTAAGGATGGCGAAATGAGATCGCATGGCGTCTGTGGGAAAAACGTTGACTTTGTTTATAGTAATTGTGATGGACACTGATGGTTGGTGATTTGTTTATGATAAGCTCATTTATGCTAATATTATATCAGATGTTAGACTATTTTGTAATAGATATTATATCAGATGTTAGACTATTTTGTGAACAATTTGCAAATAACAAACTAAACAGTCTTCCTTAATCACCTAATTAAACTTTTAAGCCATCTATAAATTCTTAACTTATTTTCAGGTTTTCTCTTAATTTTCACTTCCATATCACGTGACCAATGTTGCTCCTCAAATTACCGCATTATATTTCTCTACACCTGGACTACACAACCTTAACTCCTGCCGCCTCCCTTGCATACACCCTTTAACCTGAACAATTTGTTAATCCACACAATCTAGCATCCATTTAATAGGCGCGTTTTTTTGCTCCTCTATCCAGCGGAGAGTAGAATGAGAGTAGAGTAGACGCATTGAAAACAACAATAACACTCCTACACCAGTGAATTCACTGGTGTAGGAGTGTTGTTGTTTTCAATGCGTCTACTCTACTCTCATTCTACTCTCCGCTGGATAGAGGAGCAAAAAAACGCGCCTAATAACGATCAATGATCATCACAATTTCATGCTCGAATACTATCCTATTGTTGCTTTTATCATCACTCTAAATACCTCGAAGGGATTTTGTCTTTCATTGCGTTCTTTTCGTCGGGTTTCATCTGGTTTCGGAGGATCACTAGGCATTACCTGCCACCATTGTTCCGTTCGATTGCACAATAGAAGAAGGAAGTTGAAATCGAACTGAGAAACGTCTTAATCTCTAATGCTACGTATCATCGTATAACCATAACAAATTATACCTGACGATGAAGTGATTTCATTGTAATGATGAGCATTGAAGACGCAATAAAGAGGAGGCTTTGAAAGAGAACCTGCCCCCATTTAATGTGATTACTTGATTGTCGACAAAGTCGCCGTACTGTTTGATGTGAAGAGGGCATTTATGTTATCGTATTATGTAATAAGCATAGAATTATCAGATAATTGAGAGAAATGGAAATGTAGTAACTGGAGGCTTTAAAAAATTGATCGTTTTTTGAATATTTTTTCCAAATAGTGATTCAATCGGAAATTGTTTGACATTGGTGAAATAATAGTCTAATTTTTTGGTAAAATAAAGAAATTTTGAAAGACTTACAAGATCTGCTAGCTAGTGTATTTAGGAAGCAGAGTAACAAGAAAGGAGTTTATCTTTATCAGGAAAGGGTTTGCTTCAATCTAATTCTAAAATGTTAAGCCTTTTTGAGGAGATATCAAAAACACAGAAGCAATTTAAATCTCTCTGCCTATCCGAGCAATAAAAGCTGCATTAGCAGCAGCGAAAATTCCTGCCTATTTTGCGAATTACACAAGGCTCAATGCTCGGCCCTCTCTTGTTCGCTTGACTCACCAATAAAGTTTCGACAGTATAAAATTCCAAGTACCTTGCAAATATTCACAAGTACTTTGCTATGCCATTCTTAGACGAATTCGGTTTTTGGTCATTTCGCTAGCCTCTATGTAGTTATAGCGTAGTATAGTATAGTCATCCACAGTAAAATTTGGACTTTTATATTAGCTGTATTTGAACTAGAACGTCGAAAATTGTTGTTTTCGCGCTTCTTTGTTGTCCTTTATCTATAAAAGTTTCTATATTGACTAGCTGTCTATAACCCTAGTATATAGCATTTTGTTGATAGCTTACATTTGTAGACTTCCCGTTTCGCGTGCGTGTCTGCTGCCATTAATTAACATTGTAAACTTACTCGTTGTGTGACTACAGGTTTGATATCAATCACTATGAAGTACGTTCAGATTTGCTCAATCCTCTTTCATTAAATATCTTTTTTGTCTCTCCTGTATGTTTTCTGCTTAATTTAATTCTTTAATAGACTTGTTTATGACTCCACTATCTTCACCAGTGCTGCCATATTAGGGATTTTAACCCTAGATTTAGGCATATTTTAAAAACTTCAGGGGACAAGCAGGGGAAAAAATATTCAGGGTTTTGTTTAGGGTATTCTGAAATTTGATAATGCATTTTTCCGGAACGGAGGTTTCAATAAATAATAATCTCGAAATATGTCTTGTCTATCTTTTTCTGATATAAGAAAAGGATGAGTGGGGAGGAAAGTTTCACCTCACCTTAAAAAAGTTTGCTTCATGTGACAGAAGTCTTACACATATAAAAATTTACATTGAAATAACCTGGTTTTTGAGAATGCCGAAAAATTTCCCGGATATGACGTCGCTATGGCTACTTAGGGTAATTTTAGGGATAAATAGATATTGTCTAGGGATAAGCTGCAGCGCCTATCTGGCAACACTGACCATCACTGAAAAGCTCTTGCGTTTGCAAGCTCTCTTGCGAAAATTTTCTCTGCAGAAATACAGATCCACTTCCGCTTTTTTTCACACGGATGATTCGAAGCTTATTTCTCCAGAGGTTACAGAGGTTATTCATGCTACAGCATTGATTGATTGCATTGAGCGAGTGCAGATGGGTCCTACCAGTGCGATCTAGGAGCGAAGGTGTATCGAAGTGCCGAGTCAAAGAGCTCTAATTTAGAAGGTATTTTGCACTAATAAGGTGTCTTACACTCAATGCCGTTTATCCGCAGTATCTGCAGAAGTTGTCCCACCCTGTACTAAGCTTGTGGAGGTATTTTTTACACCACAATTAACCGTTATGCCACTTTTGCGGAGCTCTTTCGATATCGAAGCTAAGATAAACTCCTGATGGCTTTTCCTCCACAGCCTTTAAGCCATGTCTATACAACATATGGGCCAATTTACGTGTGGAAAGCGTTGGACCGTCCTCCTACGATTGAAACTTTGCATCTTGCCTCGAACGTTGCTTTAGACTATGTTCGATCGCTTAAATTTAGCAGTTCCATCGCTGCATTGATGTTTTCCAGGATACCAAGGAAGCCCCTTAGTGCTTTTGATTTGTGCCTGCAGGACTGTTGTAGGCCAATCTAGCACCAGTGACTTGGCAATGTAGCGCAGCACCCTGAAGGACCTTTTTTTTTATTTTTGGCTCCTGCTTCTTTAGGGATCAGTCTGAGTGGTCTAGTGGGTACAGCACTGGATTTTTGTGTGAAGGGTCCCTGGTTCCAATCCAGGTTCGGACGATGAACCACGCACTGAGCTTTGAGTTCACTTAGCTCTGAATAGGTATCTGAGCTAATAAGGGGTAAAGAGAGTCCTGGAACTAAGTACTCCGTACTCGTGTTCACACTGATTATAAATTTGCGAATGAAGCTCTCTACCGGCTTCAACCCGTAGACCCAACAAGGACTGTCGTGGGATCACTTCACTTCTTTAGTTTTCGTTTAGTCAGTGTTTCATTTGCCTGTTCGATCTGAGCTCGGAAGCATATTTTGAAAGTAACCAAAACTATTAAGCAATGCAACTCTTTTCAAAACATATATTCTAACCATAAGCCTTTGCAATAGCGCAAAGCTTCAAAAAAAGGACATCACTCGTCGTCTAGCCGCTTTTCATTTAGCCGACGCCCTGAAGTTTTTGCTACAATAACTCGTCCTGTTGAAAATAAGCCTTTCACTTCTTCAACGCATTTGAAAAAATGAAAGGGATTTTTGTTACGTCATATCTGTACTCAATTTAGTAGTCAACATGATTTGATGCATTTGGTTAAAGCGCCGATAGACTTCTTTTGAGTTGACAGTTTTTCAGCAAATCTAAAAATAGTGTAGTGTGTCAGGCGGCTCAAAAGAAAAGGATCATGACTCAAATTTGTCCTTAGTACCCAAGCTGCAGGTTTTTTTTCAAGAAATTACCTTACAGCGCCATCTTTCCCGCTGCGTTAACATCTCGGGTTTCCTTCCCGGCACTGAATAGTCAATAGCTGCTAAACCTTTTCACCCCAAAAAAAATGAAATGTAGATGGAGCATCATGGGGTGTAAGTTCTTTGGTAATTGGAATAGGGGCCTGATTGTGGAAAGAGTGATGTTTTATTGCTGACGCTCAGTTTCAGATTTTTTTAAACGCTGATGTACCCGCTTCATTGCTGGTGGTCCAGAAATTTGAAAAATTGGTTTTTTTTTGTTTGCATATTTTCAAAATTTAGATCTTTAAGAATATGCTTTTTTGAAAATTTTTGGAAATTCGTTTTTCGGAAATTTATTTTCGGAGTTACAGCTATTTTTGTGACGCACCAACTAGACCACTAACCGCTCCGTTCGAACTGCTTGTATGAATCAAAGAGCTTCAGAAAATTTCGCTTTTGAAGTGAAAGAAGGAACATTGCATGAGGCAGAGATCGCTGGTTGAAAAAATGTAAGCATAACATACCATTAAACACCTCAGACTGCCCGAAACAAGACTCCAAACTTAAAACGCATTTTTCTCGAAGCTACTTTTTTACGGTTACGGTTGAGATGATAACTCAAGTTCTAATAGAACGATTTACATAAAATTTTGCACAGACTCTCCCAACACTATTAAAATTGGTCTGACGTAGGGAAATTTTAATTTTTTTTTACTATTTTGAAAAAAAATCCCAAATTTGAAAAATTAGGCAAAAAATTATCTTTTCTTTTACATGGACATTTTGCGAAATAAAGTTTCAAATCTCTACATCTTTTTTACAGAAATCATCAAAAATGTATGTTTCAGATCACCAGCAGGGTTGCAGCCACGCCAACCAGGAGATAACTTTTTTTGAGTCTCTACTACGCCGGTCTGTACCTATTTCAATTTTATTAATTTTTTTTTTTTTTTGAATACATTTCCATACTTTTAAAATGTTAATAAAAAACTGATACAAAAAAAAAGATACTAAATTTTTTTATTGTTTTTTTTTTTGCGTCCGTAAAATCACAACAAAATCTAGCCTCTAGAATATCCCCTTAAGCATATGCTCTACGTTGTTTCTTTTTTTCCACGCCATTTTAACGGATTCAAATTTTGCAAAACAACAAACAGTCCCCACATTTCCTGCTACTGAAGAAGGGGCTTTTCCATTGAGGAATGGTATTAGGTCGTAATTCACTTCACGATAACTATATTGTCCAAGAATTAAGGCCCCTGGTAAGTCTATATTTTCATCGTTTGTTCTGTGCTTGTGCAGTGCTTCTGCGAGCTAGATAATGGCAACTCGGCTTGGGTGTTTGCAACCGCAGTATTTCGTCATTCGTCATGCTCCACAACAGAGCAGCTGTTGAAACTGCTTTTTGAGGTAAGCGTCTCGATAGCTCAGTTTCGCCAAGGAATGTTAAGTGTCACTACAATACAGTAGTGCACGGTAGCTTGATGGATCACTTTGGGACTAATGTAACTTCTGTAGTGAGTACAATCTTAGCCACTTTAACTCCGTAGGAAACGACCATTTTTTTAGGGATGTTATAAAGTATTGCGTGAACGGATTCAGTGCGGTTCAGATCGACTTTTTAATTATTTGGTTTTGTATGGGGACCTTTACCTTCAATTTTACTGACGTTTCTACCATATCGTCTTTGGCCACTACAGAGACGTCTTAAGTATTCGCCATAATTGTAAGAATGCATCCTGGTGATGCGAAAGTAGGGACAATTTCGCACAGCAGTTTAGGAGGAATGATTATATGAGATTTTTTCCGTTTGGGTTTTTATAAGATTCTTCCCATGGGTTAGAGCCAGAGACGTCGCAGAGGGGCTTAAAACAATACTCTTCAGAGAACTAGCAATTGTAAACGTTCTTTTTAATATATTTAAATAGCTTTTATTTCATTAATTATAAGTCAAATCAATCAAATCGTATAAAATCAATAAAATCTTGACGTTATTCAGAGAGAAAAAAGAAAAGACGTCTAGTCGTCATTATTACGTTTCGTCGACTACTTATTTAACGAGATGTCCTTTTTAGTTAAAGTTGTCACGTCATTGCCATGTTAATATCATTGCCTTACACAATCAAAGCCAGAAGTTGTTGATTTCCTTCATTGTTATTTAGCTTATTAGGTGAGATGGTGCACTGAAAGAAAAACTCTTGGTTGGTTCAACTATTTTTAATAGTATTGCAACGATTCATTCAAAATCGTTAAACTACGGTAAATAGTTATTTTTACTATGTTAATATAGTTAATTTAACGATATAAAAGTAGTTGGTTCTGGTTATACAAAAAATATCGCAACGTTCATGAAATCAACTGTTTTAATTGTTTCATAACCACGAAAAATAGTTGACCAATAGAAAAATATTCATCAATTCACTCAAAACTTCAACGTTTCGAATTATCAACAGTTTTTATGGTACTTAAACTACTTTGCAATAGTTGATTTCAACAAACGTAATTCAGTGAGCAACGTCTTTGGCATTATTCTACGCAAAGTAGAATGGTTTCAACATTTGGACGTTTTTCATGCTCCGAATGAAATTGTTTATCAACCACGCGTCATGGTGCATAAAAGTAATCAACGATTTTCTTATGGTTGTTTTAACTATAGCCCTAGTTGATGCAAAAACAACTAAGGAAAACTTGATTTTTCATACTCCTCATACTCATACTCCTATTCTATCATAGAGGTTTCATATGCTACATGGCAAAATTGTGTTCGGTTTGCTGTTCGATATAATTCATATTCATGTTATGCTGCGAAGCCTTTATATTACGTTGTATGACGCTTTTTCTGCAGTTGATGCAGTAAACACATAACAGCGGCATTGCGGCAGCGGCGCCACAGGGGGAGGCGTGAATGCCGCGAATTTGGTAAATCACAATGCAGCGACAATGTCGCTGTCAATGCAACCAAGGCACCAACCAAATTCATTTTTTTTCATTCATTCATTTTATCAACAATTTTCATAGTAAGCGAACCATTCTACAATTGTTAAATTCAACAAACATAATTCCATTTACTATTTCGTACTATGTATATTGTTGGAATACCATTGTTTGTGGTTGCTTACTTTTTTTGCACCACGGATGTTGCTTATCAACCACGCGTCATGGTGCATAAAAGTAATCAACTATTTTTTTATGGTTGTTTTAACAATATCCCGTAGTTGACGCAAAAACAACTAAGGAAAATTGTTGATTTTACCAAGATTTTTCTTTCAGTGTGGTAGTGATTTACATGCATATCAATTATTTATCAATTATAGTGATTTACATGCATATCAATTTACTCTAACATCCGCTGTTTTCACTAATCAGTCCGATGCTATTCACAAATATAACCCACTTGACCAGTATGTTTCAAAGATGAAGGCTGACACTCCCAAGGACAAAGACTGACGCAGAATTTCATCTGTCCTGCTGAGTTCCAATAACACAGTGGAAGAGTTATGCAAATGCATAATATTTTTCACTACAGAAAGTCTAAACATTGTCAAGGTGCCAAAATTAAAATAACGTTTCCAATAGTCCAAAGAAAAAGGGAAGAGTAAACATTGCAGTACTCCTCATCAAAGCTAACTCTCATAAAAGGAAGCAAATAAAAATCGCGGTGTGCGCATAGGATATCACTATCAATTATAATTTGATCTAATACAAACGAGCCCAAGAAGAGTCCCTTTGCCAGATGGCGAAAATTGTCTAAAAGTCAAAACACTCTGAAAAGAAATCATTCTAAGTTCCATGTTCATAGCTTGGAATCTGTTTTAAAGAATTGCACCAACAAAATTTGGAAAAAATACCACCACGTTTCAGTTTCTTTGTAGGACTTTCAAACAATCGGTTAGTAACTTGAAAACACGCCTGCATTTCTGCCGCTTTGCGATAACAGTGTTAAAGACAACAAATTACAGCCCAGCGGGAGTCCAAGACGCAACAACAGTTTTTCGATCCCAAGATTTGTTTTTTTTTTTTTGTTCTTTTCGTCTTATTCATTCTCATTTCACAAAAGTACAATTTATCTGCATGCAAGAAAATTCCCAGGCTTCTTTTTCATCAATCTTTGTGTGGCTGATGCGCCTGATTCGTCTCGTCGTGATGTTAAGGCGCCGCCAACAACGCCGTCTAACTTGACGCTATCGTCTCGCGGTGTTCGAAGATACATCTCGAAGACGTTGAGCGTTTAGTTAAGAGACGGAGTTACTATCTTTTATCAGTTCTAGTAAAAGATACGAAAAAGGTTTAGCTTCATAGGAAAGTAGATAATCGACAAAGTAGCAGATTTTAAGTACATACTTCGGGGCAAGTGTCTTGATGATGGTCGACTATGATGATGGTCCGTCGTTCGTTCCTTCGGTTTCATGTATTTAATAAAAATTGAAATAAATGGGGGGATCGTGTCAAAAACGGTAATTTAACTCTAAGTCTGCAATTCAATACACTTACATCCTCAAGTATCAGGCTCATTTCGAGCGTTTCATTTTCAAGCTGGCTGTACACCGTTTTGCGGTAAAGTTGTACAAAACTAGTTAATCTTAGAGTAGATTTATATGACACGAAAACGGTGTGACTTTTCCACGCATTTACATTTAATATTGGTGTCTTGTTCGGCTTAGGGGCTGCCAAGTGATTTTTCGAAATTCGAAAAGTGGTTCCAACGAAATACAAACTATCCACAATGGAATTTGAAAAATGACTTTGGTATTGATCTCATATTGAAATTATATAAATCTTCGTGCTTCGTGCGCCATTCACAAAACCGAATTTCCAATCAAACCATCAATTTCCCTCTGATGTAGCACAACATTAATCACCCACACAACACTAGCGCCACTGCAAAGATTCAAACTCTAAATAAAGTAACTGAGAAATAGCAATATATTCGCGACGAGCTACATCTGGATACACTCAAACGTGCATAAATAAACCACAAGATTGTCTGATGACCTAAGGTGCAAACAAATTGGCTTTATTGTGCAATGCATGTTTGTCACCTCACTGACTACTAGACTGTATCTGAATCTGACCGTAAAACTAGTGAACAGTTTGCAGTACAGGTAGCGGAACGTTGTAGTAAATGTTTCGTTTGCATAATAATTAGATTTACGATTTCATTCAACTGGCAATTTGGCGTTCGGTAGCATTTCGGACTTAAGACAGACAGACAGTTTTATGGAAGTGAAATTGAAAAGTGTCATTCAGAGTATGTTAACGAAGCCGCTTGACAAATTTACTGAATTGGAAATGAATACGGTTTCTATTGGCGTGATAATAATAGTTTGAAGGAAGGTATGATATTTTAGCAGACGATTAGCTGTATGTAAAATGATCTAATTTCGAAATTACTTTCAGCTGGGACCGTAAGGTGGAGATTGAAATACCTTTGAGATTGCTGTCCTCGCAAATTGTCGTCTTTGATTAGCTCGACTTTCTTCGTTGCATTCAAAAATATTTGTGGTTTATTTTCTTATGGAGTGCCTATGCCATTCCTCCTCTTCAATTCCTTTTTATCCTGCATCAGGTGTTCCGCAGGGATCTATCCTTGGTTTTCTTCTCTTTCTTTTGTTCATAAACGATCTCCCTCCTTTAATCCATTCTTCTTGTCTTTTGTATGCCGACGATTTCAAGATGTTTCGAGTGATTGAGTCACAAGATGACTGTATGGTTTTACAAAACGATCTCAACAGCCTACAGACTTGGTGCGCTTCCAATGCTCTCACTTTGAACATCGTGAAATGTCACAAAATGTCTTTCTCTTTGAAAATTTCACCTTTGATGTTTTCCTACTCTGTTTGTGGTTTTCCTCTTAATGTCGTTGATAATTTTAGAGATCTTGGCGTAATATTTGATCCTAAGCTCAAATTTGATAAACATAATTCTTATATTACCGCCAGGGCCTCTAAACTATCCGGTTTTATTATTAGATCCTCTAAAGCTTTCGTTAATATTTCCACCTGTGTACACCTTTTCCTCTCCTTTGTGCGTAGTATCCTTGAATATTGCTGTCAAGTTTGGTGTCCTCGTTTTGTGTCCTCAACATAACTTAAATACTGCGGTGGAGTCGGTTCAGCGCAGATTTACTCGCACCCTGTTTTATAAATTTCAGGTTCATTATCGTCCTTATAGTGATCGTCTGTCGTTCCTTCATCCCCCTTCCCTCGAATCACGGATACTGTTCCTGGATGAGTGCCTACTCTTCAAATTATTTCATAAGTTAGTAGATTCAGATATCAGCAGCCACGTTTCTGTCCGTGTTGCAGTGCATGGCACCCGCTCTTTGTTTGAGTTTAGTGTGCCATTTGCGCGCACTGATATCTTTTTTTGTTCTCCGCTATTGCGATTACTGAGGCAAAATAATGATCTACAGTTTGGTCCTCTACCGCCGACATTATATGCATTTAAAACTTTTCTGAAACATAATGTTTTGCTTACTACTAGTTCAATGTAGTCTTTTTTTCCTTTTCTTTTTTTCTCTATTTTTCTTATTTTGAATTTGTACTTTTTCACTTTGATTTTGTTTATTATTGTTCTTTATTTTGTATCATTATCATTTCATTATTATTTTGTTCATTTTTTCATTCTTTCGTTAGTGAATTATTTGTATTTTATATTTTCTACATTCAGTAATTGGATTTTATCTGTTGAATAATAGTAATAGCAAATAAATAAATAAATAGACCGAAAAAATATGACAGTATTAGCACTCCAATATGATCAACAAGGTAGTTGTCCTGAAGATCAAAAATAATCACGATCATTTCGTCGCACAATTCACACAATTCACGTTTCGCACATTTCATTTAGATAGCCTTGCCACCTTAGTAAAGGATTTTATTCCGAGACCTCGTAGGACCAGTCGCAGAATTTTTGTAGCTGAAAAACTCAATAAAATCTATTTATACTACCAGAACGTTCGTGGACTGAGGACTAAGCTAAGGACACTGAATCTCTCTTCTACTATTTTTCCCGAATATAAATATATCATCTGCTTAACCGAAATATGATTGTCTAAGAATATTTACGATAACGAGCTCTTCCATTTTCATACAGTCTTCCGCCTTGATCGCGAGCGAGTTACATTAGGAAATAATATGAGTTGCTGTTTACGGATCTCCTGCAGAGACTTCTGTCCTTCTTCTCCTATTGAATGTATTGTTTTAGGAGTAACCCTTGCTCTCCACAAAATTCTCCTTTGTTCCTCAGTATATGTTCCTTGAAATTTTTTATGTGCGGTATATAGCAAACTTTTCGATTAGCTACCTCAATAATAGTTTCTTCTTTGCCTTGTTTTTAATATGAGGCGATTTTAACTCACCAAACCTGATATGGAATCATAGCTATTCTTCGTTAATCTCATCCAACAACATTTTCTTAAAAGCCTCATATTTACTTTAATAGTGGTCTTCTTCTCAATTCAACTCTGTTCCCAATATAAACAATCAAATACTAGACTTCGTACTATATAATATTCCCTCTCATAATATCAATGTTTATAGCCCTTCCCTTTCCTCCTTTTCTGTACGTCCAAGCTGATTTGGATTATCCTCATCTCTCACATTTCATGTTGATCTTCAGACCAGTAGAGCTCCTTTTCGAGTCATACGCTTTAACTACCATAAGCAGACTTCATTTGTACGACGACTGAAATGAACTTGGTTAACTGGTTTTTTTTCCCGCGGCTTAACTGTTGATGAGCTTGTTATAAAATTCCACAACTTCCTCTCTAACCTTATCTCCCGTTTTACTGCTTCCAGCCGTCATTGGTTTCGGCGTAGTGTGGCGTCTGCCCTTAAAGTTAAGGATGCAGCTCGAGCAACCTTTAGAATTACAGGCTTTCATGATGACTTCCTCGATTTTTTGAGACTACGTTCTACTGCAAAAATTTTCGTCAATCAGACTATCCGCGATTACTTTGCAAACAAAGAGTCTTCTATTTACTCTAATCAACATAAACCCTTCAGGTCTTACGTCCGTTCTCTCAAAATTTCCACCGTTTTTCCAATTCCATGTTCCTTGATAATACTACTGCCTCTAATCCAGGAGAAATTTGCGACTTCTTTGAAAAATCGATTTTTTTCTTTTTTTCTCAATGCAATCTAATCTTACCTTGTGAAGTCTCCTACGTTGCTTGATCTTCCCTCTGTTTCATTCACATCAATCCTTTAGAATGTCAATGATGGTTGTGATTCTGATTGTATCCCAAACCTGTCGGCCATGCAACTTTCATTGTCTTCGTGTGTTTCTTTGTCTATTATATTTAACCTCAGCTTCTTTTCCGGCTCCTTACCAATCAGTTGGAAATCTGCTTGCACCCACAAGTCTGATGACCCAAGCTGCAATTTCCACTATCATTCTATTCCACCCTTTCTTGTTTTTGTAAAGTTTTTGAAAGAGTTGTCCACAACAGGCTACTTCCTCTCGTCCATCCCTTCCTTGTTTTTCAGCAACATGGTTTCATGAAAGGCAGATCTCCCACCTCTAATCTTACACCTATCCTTTACTAATTTGGTTGCTTCTGCTACTGCTAAACAAGTGGATGTGGTATACACCTGCTTGTCAAAAGCTTTTGTTTCAGTAACTGTGCATTCTACCACCTCTTTTTCTTTCTGTCCGCTTTTCGTAGTTTCTCAGGGCTCCATTCTTGGTCTATTATTATTCCTTGTTTTTATCAATTATCTCCCTTCTTTTATTCGTTTTCCATGCCTCGACTCCAAGGTGTTCGGATCCTTTATTACGGCTGTTGACAATGTTAAGGACCTTGGTGTGTTCTTTGATCCAAAGCTCAAACTTGACCAGCACATTGCGTAAATAGCCGCCAAGGCCTCTTGTTTGTCCGGTTTCATCCTTAGATGTTCTACTCCTTTTACTAGACTCTCTACCTCTCTCCGTCTAATTTTGATTTTACTTTTTCGTAGCATACTAGAATGTTGTTGTCAAGTGTGGTCTCCCTGTCATAAATATAATAATGATGCCGTAGAATACGTTCAGTGTGCTGAAGTAGCCGTAACCCGATAGGGTACGGCTACTTCAGCAAATACTTTCACAGAATGAGGAAAATCAGCACGAACTACTTCCCATAGAACTTCGATGGTCAAGCGCCGAACATATGCTTTGGTAGCTATAAGCTGATCAGGTTCGAGCTTTTTTAACAAATACGAGGGTGGTCTGAAAAGTTTCCGACCTTAATGTGAAGATGGCAGCACTTGTCAATAAAAGCTGGAGAATGTGGTTGTGCATCTTTTGACAGGTACTCACCAACATTTCAGCCATTTTGGACGCACAGTTGTTGTTTGACAATCGTTTGAGTGAGTCGATGTGAGTGTTTTTGTGAAAATGGAAAAAATCGAGTATCGAGCTGTCATTAAATATATGTTTTTGAAAGGTAATACGCCTACGCAAATCAAAGATGAGTTGGACTCTGTATACGGGAACTCTACACCATCATTTACCACAGTGGTAAGGGCAATAAATCAGAATTTTCGCGCCGATTAATTACTGGAGATTAAGTTTATTTTTACTTTACACGCCCTAAATAAAAATACAGTTGAAACAGTGAACGTGAACGAAGGTGCAATCGGCTCCAAAAGGAGCAAAAACTGTTTTTTTTCGGCTGGGAAGGTGGTGGCGACTGTTTTTTTTTTTTTGGATGGTCGACCTTTATGAATAAATTATTTCGATGGATATAAGTCGGAGATGTTAAAATTTGTCGCAACTAGTGTAAATAAAAATTAATGATTTCCAACTGCAAGTGGTCACATCAGTCAAGTATGCACTGTGTGCTGGTGTCTGATGAGAATCAGTGCATACTTTCGAAACCACTTTGTCAAAAAAAAAAAATTTTCAATGTATATAAAAAATTTTTCAATTTTAATCATCCCACAAAAACAATTCCAATTCTTATCTCAAGTGATTATTTTCAAACAGGAAAAACCATTGCAGGAGCATTGCAGATAAGCTGAAGTCAGAAATTGCGGGAAAACGGCCACATTTGCAGAAAAAGAAAATCATTTTTCACCAAGACAATGCACCGTCTCACACCTCAGCGGTGGCCATGGCAAAAATCCACGAATTACGGTTGGACCTGCTTGACCATCCTTTTTTTCGCCAAATCTAGCCCTAAGGGACTTCTTTTTGCTCCCCCATCTAAAAAATGGCGCACGGAGGACAGATATTTTCGTCAAATGAGGAGGCAATCACCTTCGTGAATAATTATTTTGCAGAGACAAACGCTGAGTACTATTTAGACGGGTTTAAAAGATGGGAGCACCGCTGGGAGAAGTGTGTAGACTTACAGGGAGACTACGTAGAAAAATAAAAATAAATTTAAAAATATCTTGTATCTTTGTTAGGCCGGAAACTTTTCAGACCACCCTCGTAAACCTGTTCACCGTCACCAACAACATTGGAACGATGTCTAAAAAATGTTGAAGACTTCATTTTGGAGCGTGTTTATTCAATTCTTCATATTATGACCAATTGCTGCAGAATATTTACCAAAAAAAATCCCAAAAAAAAACTTCCATTCCACTTCCATACTTCTATTTCCATGTTTCTTCAATCAGAAATATTTTAGGAAAAAACTCTATAACATTACAAAAAATTAATTCGAAAGAAAACCTAAGAACATACAAATTATCATTCTTTCTGCAATTGTTGCATAATTTTAATACCACACAAGATATCCATGTTGTTCCGCTATTTTACAATTCCTATGCATTATTCCTGTTAATGATACATTCGAAACACAAACTGACAACGGAAATGGCTGTTAGAAAACACTATAATTGCCAGCCATTACAATGTACAGCTACGTTGAAAGCTGTGAAGTTTACGCCTAATGATGGTCATCATTTTCGTACCTAACTATAGGCTCAAACCCAGAAACGAAACAAATAAACTCGCAAGCATTGTTGTTAATTCGTGCGAGAGTTGAGTTCGTGAATCCGATGGACACGATAGATATCCACTCTGCGTCCAATTGATTCCATTGATTTCCATCTACAGATATGGACACACACTACACACTTCTATCGAACCGAACTACTATAATATGGTGATGTAACTCTGGGACCATAAGGCGGCTATTTCCATACTTGGACCGATTGCTTGCAACGGTCGTTGCATTTCTGATGAGCTGCCAATTCGGCATGAGGACGTGAGGACGATGATGTCGACGATGCATTTAATTTGCAACAGATGTTGCAGACGGTAATTATGCAGCTGAAAATTTCACGAAATTAAAATGACGGATACTCATTTGATTGGTAAATTGTGCGTGAAGGAATGCAGATTTCAAGAAGGGTCTATGAAGACACGTGGTTCCAGAAGACGTATTTTCACACTCTTTCAATACAAATCAAACAACTATCTCATGGTCAAAACTGTTCTCTCATTAGTAACTACAAATGAGGGAACATGCAGCTGAGGTCAATAATCCAATCCAACACCAAACAACGCATCAAATCGAAATCCATGATGTATTCACGATGTCATCCAAGAATGCTCAACTCTTCACCTGTGATTAGCAATAAATCTCGCCTACAGTCATTTCGATGCCATAATATCATATCTACTTGCTACCAAACGAATTAAGAGTTGTAATTTACGAAATAAAAATGATTAATTACCCCTAATGAATTGCCTTGCCGCTCTTGTAACTTGAATGTGTGCTTGCACTTCTATTTTGGACAATTGGACGAACCATAAACATACCGCCTGTCAACTGGAAAAAGTTGTTAGGCCGAGCATAATTTATCTACATACACTAGGTTAGGTACTAGTACACAGGCAAACCGAGACGAAATGAGGTGATGATGAAGTGCATAAAGTGCAATTATCGTTATGACTCACTGCCGATGGAAAAAAAATGTTTCGGATCATCGATGTTCTTGTGGATGATCTACAGGGGAGAGTGGGCACTATTTGGATTTAGAAAAATGACCAATTTAGTGCATGATGTTCAGCTTGCAGACTATTTAAAGTTCTATGTAACAACTATTTGAAGTTTTAAATCATTAAGAAGCTCGTCTAGTGTAGTGGGTAGAGCACAAGCTTCTAGTATGTGTGGTCCCTGGTTCGAATCTCAGTTCGGACGAGTGACCGCGCACCGAGCTTAGAGTTTACCCAGCTCTGAGTAGGGGAACTAATCACTCCACACTAGTATACATTGATTACTAATGTGTGAATTAAGCTCTTTACCAGCTTCAACCCCTAGACCTGACAAAGGTTGTCGTGGATTTTTGTTTTTTTTTTGGGGCGGATGTCAAAAACCTTCAATATATATCCTGCGAACGATACAAGATTATATGAGATTCATACTCACTAAAAAACATCACCCGCTGACCACGGAAGTCCGAGCCGGAACCGCTTTCGCATTACTTCAACTTGGCCGAGCTACTTTAACCTATCAGGTGTCCCATTGGCTTACTTCCGTTCTGTCAGGGTTTCAAGAGTCTGTGAGGCACCCTTCCTCTTTTTTGAAACGCAATACCAGCTCCATATATGCTGACCAGTGTTGACACCTTACTACATTTGTAGCAAATTTACTACATTTTTTCGGCTTTTGCCGTTTTTGCTACTTCACTACTAATATTGTTAAATCTTTTACATATTAGGCGCGTTTTTTTGCTCCTCTATCCAGCGGAGAGTAGAATGAGAGTAGAGTAGACGCATTGAAAACAACAACAACACTCCTACACCAGTGAATTCACTGGTGTAGGAGTGTTGTTGTTTTCAATGCGTCTACTCTACTCTCATTCTACTCTCCGCTGGATAGAGGAGCAAAAAAACGCGCCTATTGTATCGAGAATGTAATATTGAAGAAGATTTAAGCGCTGGGCACACAGAACGCTATCGGGCGTCATGGCTATGTCAAACACAAGGCGACAACGCTAACTTTGAAACGTTAGTCTGTTTGCGTAACCTGCATGAAGTGTCGTTCAAAAATACTTTTTCTATCAGGCGCCCAGTTTTCTCACATATTTGACTACGACGGCTAATCATCGCTCGGTTTTGTTCGCCAGAGAACTATTAAGCGATGAAAAAATAGATGAACCTTCAAATGACGATAAATTTTTTCAGCAAGTTTAAATTGTTTGAAGGTTCCTATGTAGAGAAGTAAGAAATTTATGTATGTACACATGTATTTGAAAAACAATGATTTATTTACTGCTATTTGCTATAGAACTGAAAAATTTATTTGTTATTGAAATCGTAGAATTTTTTTTATCTTCTGATAGTTTTGTTATTTTTGGGCTAGAAAACAGATTTCACCAGTATAAGACGGTTTTAATTTAAAAGAAACTGATTTTGAAATTTTACTACAAAAAGCCCTAATTTACTGCATATTTTTCCCCACATCTACTTCACAAATATCTTTCGGCGGTGACATCACTGATGCTGACACAGCTGACCAGTCGTCATCTAACTGTAGCATCATCTCCACGATTGACTCCGGCGTCACAGGGCCAATTGCAGAGAAAAGCATGTGTCGCTCCCTTTTGAAGCGGCCGTAATGGAAAAAGGTATGCAAAGCGTCATCATTTTCCTTAGCACAGTACTCACAGAACTTCGTCCTGACTTTCCCCATTCTGTGTAGGTATTTCCTGAAGTAGCCGTGGCCCGATAGGAACTGGCACAGGTAGAAGTTTATTTCACCGTGGTTGCGATTAATTCAAGGTTTTAAGGCGCGAATTAGCCTAATTGAGCTCGTAGCCCAGCGCTCCTCCCAAAGCTCAAGCATTCACGCTCGTGCTTGAGCAGCCAAAATTTCTCTTCCCGCTTCTGCTCTGTTCAGGAACACCTCCCTGCGTTCGTTCGCCAATAGATCAATTGGGATTGCTTTACTTTACTTTGAATCATTAAAAGGACTATCTGATTCGATTAGGAGCCTTAGTGCGATGCGTGTTTGCACAGTTAAAACTGAGCCAAGACTATTCAGCGAAATCAATTTTGATTTCGATCTAATCAGGTAATCAATGATGAAATGAGGAGGAATATATTAGGAATGAGGAATATATTAGTTGGTTACTAAATATTGGTTGAAACCTAGCCAATAGATCCAAAAGGTACAGGAACGGTAATGGAAGCTATTTGGCAAGCAATTATTTTCAGAGAAGAAGAAGCCGAAGAAAAGTAATATCTCTAGAGGGAAAATGAAAGGACGTTTTTGTTAGTCATGGTTGCTGATCCGCTCTTTTGAGCCTACTCGGATTCTACTCCGACTGGTTCCGGAACAAGTCGAAGAAGGTCCGCAGTCGGAGTAGATTGAAAATAATGAGTCGGCAACCATGACTAGTTTTTATGCCCTGTTTAAAATGAGTGTGTGTGTGTTTTATACGAATACGTGTGTTTTATACCAAAAAGGAAAGTCACAGTGAGTCAAAGTCGAAGTCAATCGTACCAGCAAAGTAGTCAAGAAGGAGTCTTTTATATACATGGGACCTTTGCGAGTAGATATCTCTAAAAGGATGAGTTGAAATCGCGATGGTAAGTCTAGAAAAAGGCTTTTAGAGCAAAAATCTGGGCTAATAGAAATACGAACAAATTTGAAGCACTTTTCATTATATGTGCCTTGCGCATCACCTTTACTAAGGCACTTTACATGCTACTTCATTGATTATTTGCAGTATGAACTAAATCAGAGTTCTAGTGGCAAGGCTTGGTACTTTTCTACTAGAGATCTTATGTCCCAGGAATATCGATGTCGTCTGTCAAACTAGCCATTAGACAAAAATGCGTTGAGGAAGCTAAAAAATCCTGAGCTGAAAAATTATCCCAGTCCTGGGTCTTGATGGGTGCACAACGCACTAATAGCTGTTAGGTTTAAGCCACAGTGGTATTTGCTACGTCGTGGACGTTATCGACCAGCACGTAAAACGGTTGAGCTTTAGTTTGGACATTGACTGTCGGAGCTGTGGCTCAGAGGATGAAAAAGAATCATTTCTTTTCCTCACGTTTCAGTGTCCGGCTCTGGCAAGACGAAAAATGGTCTCAGCCGTGGCATCTCTTCTCACAAGTTGAACTGAACTATCCTGTATTGGCCTAAAAGGGATCGCGCAGTTTACTATAGGAACCAGGTGGTTCTCTTTGTACAGTTGCTGGAGAAGAACAATACAAGTGGTATCACAACGAGCCTCTATTATGCCTATGTCATTTGGAAGTGCTCCCTTCAATTGACGATCATTTGACCCAAATTAACCTAAACTGCCGTTGGACAGATTTTAAAGCTCTGAAGGTATAGAGCTGTAGGAACAAAAAACATGGGAAATAATCGCCGATATTTTGAAAACAAGAAGCATTATCACGGTTTAAAGTGAATTTGTCAGGGAAATGTTTTGTAGTTTTAACGGGATTCATGTATGTTAGCGAGAAGGGAAGGAGGCTTCTATGTGAGCAAAGTATCTTTCTAATTTTTTTCACTTCTAACCTGAATCTGCACAAATTTCTAAGATATTCTCATCCCACCATATCTTTTTTGCTTAGAACAGTATAAACAACAATAGAGAACCAAAATGAATTTTAGATAACGTGCCCTAAAAGTGTACAAGGAACATTAAGTTGGAAATTAAAGCGTAAAAAGCTGAAAAGGCTTTATCATTGACCATTTCGTCAAAGTAATAATGCCAATTGACGGCGTCGAGCTTAGAGGCAATTTGTAATCCAAGTTCGTTCTGCAATACAGATTCATTTGAACCTTGAAATAACGTCGTCAATTTTGTTTGGTTTTTGGTGCATGGTTTGGTTTTGGGTTGCGTAAGGCTGTCTCTAAATTTTGGGAAGCGGAAATGGCGAGAGCGTGTTTGCCATCTAGGTCGTCCGGAATCATAAGATATTCAGTCTGCGATGTTGTGAATTCCAAATATTTTAGTTATTCAAATTAATATGGAGTCACTTATGATGTTTTCGTCTTCGTCCTTTTTTCGTGCGTCATTTTTCTTCACATTTCCGTCCAATAATAAAACGTTGACGTTATTTAAAAATAACTGGCTGATGATTCTAAGATCACACTACCTCCAAGAGTTAGCAGATGTGACTGGTACCGCTTCGGTGCGCTAGCTGATACAATATAGCAGCATATTCACTTGGCAGCTCTAACTAGTAGCCCTCTTATGTAGCCCAACCTTACCTAATTTTCGTTGCTTTCATCTGCATCGCCAGAATTCAGGATAATTGTCCTCTCTGGCTCGTATATAAATAGTTATAAGTAGATATGTAGATAAGTATTATGCATCGTTTTTCGTGCATCATTTAATAACCCCACAAATCTTCGATGTTTTTTATTAGGTCCAACCACAGGCAAAGCATCGAAATGCGCTTTTAGCCCAGGAAAAGGGCAGCGATATTTTGATCGGAAACAGGATATGGTCTAAGTCCATGTTTACAGCAGCGAAGCATATAAAAACCGGAGGCAGGTTCATCCGTTGACGCCCATGTTCTTTGGCGAACGTTCTGATGCATGAAGCAAATGGAGCTTACGACTAGATTCTTCCCGCTAGCGAATATAATGAGTTTTTGGCCGTTGTTCTTTGTTTCATTGGGATTAGGGTGCCTTTTGTTTAAGTCCCTGGAAATATTTTTCCTAACTTTGGCATCGAAGCATAACATGATTTTGATGCCATCAGAGGCGAAAAGTGTCGTCTAGCCGTATATAAAAATCACCTCTAGCTACAAACTCCTTTTTCAGCTGCTTAAATATTTTATTTATGACAAAAAGGACAAACAATTTTCTGTTTCTTTGTCTTTTACCGCTTATAAATACTGTAATCATAGACTTTGATTCTGAGCTAATTTGTTTCTTAGAATTTATGCTTCTTGAAGAACTTCAGCCAAGTGAACGCACATTCCAGATTCGATAAGCTCCAATAGAGTTAGAACGTTGTTATGGGCAGCTGTTCACCGCTGCTTGATTTATGCAGAGGAATGTAGTTCGAATGCAATTGCTCTAATTTAATGCCATAATTTCACCCACGATTACGTTTGAGCTGCATTGTTGTTAATGTGATTGGGATAACTGGTCGTTGCAGTGACAATAGCAGTACCTTTCGGCTAATAGACGATCATGTAGTCTGATTTCAACCGTTGGTGACGGCAGTTTCAGTTGGCAGTTGAGGTAAAAAAATGTGTTTTTTTTTCACAGTAATTGGTAATCAAACCTGGAAGATGGATGAGTATACCAATAAAAAGAAGAGTTTATTGCTGATTCAGTCAACGAGAACAAAAGTACGTCGATTTTATTCTAGGCAGCTCTGAGAAATGTTTGCTTAATCAGCGGCAATGCATCTTTGGGTACTTTTCTGTTTCGCCCCCCCCCCCCCCCCCATTTTTTTTCACTTTTTGTTGTTGCAATGCTTCTAAAATTGATTAGAAAGTAGTAATCAACCAAAATTATGATGGAAAAACACGTTTAAAAAAAGAAATCTTTATAATTTTTTTTTTAATTAATTTTTAATTAAAAAATTAATTAAATTAATTTAAATTTGGAATTAATGTCGCATAACAGTGAGAATAAATTTTGGTACTTTTCTGTTTTTTTCTCTCCATTTTTTTTAATTTTTTTAATGAAAACTGCTCGAAATGGGTTAAAAAGTGTTACTCCACAAAAATTGAGATGGGAAAATGCATTAAAAAAAAAAATATTTTTTTTCGATTTTAAATTTTTTTTCCATTTTTATGTGGCAGAATGAGTTTTTCAAAAGTTAATGTGTTGTTGGGGAGGCCTGCTGTAAAATAATTGTAAAATAAATTGTAAAATAATTGCTTAATTGTAAATTGCGTTGAAGCTTCGGAAAGGTAAGACGTCAAAAATAGAGCAAAATTTATTCTCACTGTTATGTGACATTAATTTAAAATTTAAATTAATTTAATTAATTTTTAAATTAAAAAATTAATTTAAAAAAAATTAAAAACAATTTTTTTTTTCTTTTAAACGTGTTTTTCCACCATAATTTTGGTTAATTACTACTTTCTAATCAATTTTAGAAGCATTGCAACAACCAAATGTGAAAAAAATGGGGGGGGGGGGGGTGGAAACAGAAAAGTACCCATCTTTGCGTTTTGCAAACCAACATAAAAAATTAGTTGTTAGCGTCAGAGCACATATCTAACCTAAGTGGGAGTGCCGTACGCGATATAATATGTCTAACCGTCGTTTTGTTTGCAAGTTTTATTGTTTACCAAACGCGGAGTCACCACCACTAATTGAATACATTGTTTTAATGTTGAACAGCTTAGGCTGTGATTTCATCAACTTGTCACCGGCTGGAGAGGTTAGAATGGTGAAAATTTAAAATTTCAGCATTCGCAACGCATTTACCGCCTGTTTTCATAACTATAGGTTATGTGAATTTCGTCAGAGTTTTCTCAGACTTTTATCTCGGAACAATTTTTCCCAAGGGCAATTTTATATGCGAAGCTTTTGTGCAGTTTTTGTCTTGAATAAATTCACATAAAACCCATAGTCAACGATACATATATATATATAACAAAAACTAATTTTCGTGAGCTTCAATAACTTTTTTCTTCAATAACGCACACGAATTGGTAATGGAATTTTCATATCGTTTTTCTTATCGCACAGTAAATATCACCTGGATTTGGATTTTTTGGCAGGGAAAGTGTAAAATGGACTGGATTAATTCCTAAAATTAGGTTCAATAACGCCAGGTTCACTGCGTACCTGATTTCCTTTTGTTTCCCATCGACTTTTCTTCTTGCATGTTGGTCCGCCTTTTATTATGCGTGTTACTGCAAGGGCAACAACCTGTCCTTCCAAATATCACGCGGAGGGTAACAAGTTGGGGTAAAAATCTTGTGTGGTCGTTGCTCATAGCTGTTTCCGCTATAACGATCTTAAGTTCCAGTAGAAACAAACAGCGAAAACATTACCAAAAGAACAGATTATACTAAACATAATTTTAAAAGTAGATATTGTTGTTTTGTCATTTGTGTAATGGAATAAAAATTAATTTTCATTTGTATTGTGTTTTATTTGTTAATGAAGCTCACTGAAGCATTCTCTTTTGTAACACGTAAATTCTTAAGCTAAATAAAAAATTATTATTCTCTATAGTATAATTATTCAGTTAACCAAAAATCGTAATTCAAAAATAAACTTATTTTACATTTAAAAAAAGTGTAATTTTCTCCTTACACTATCAATTGCTATAGCACTATATATCTTTTAATATAATCTCTATACTCTCGCGCATATACCGTCACTTATATCTATGTGCACTTTTCATAATTAAATATACTGAAGTGTTAACTATAGATCAATTCTTTAACTTTTTTGCATTTCAATCACAATGCGAAGAGACATGCCAACACATACGCTGAATCATCACCAAACACGGACAAATCAAGCTCAACATTTCAATGTCAGCAATGAATCATTCGCCTCGTCACTTATTTGGTAGCGCGGAATGTTGCAATTACAATCGTCAAGCTATTGTGCAAAGAACCAAGAAAGTCAATTATTGCTAAACTTACTCGGAAAACCATTCGATGACCGTGTAGAAAAAACTGAACCGAACCAATGCAGTATTGCTTCACATGAAATGCAATTCCAACATTGCTTCCATCACATAAATGGCAATCAAGATGATACCTGTACATTGGAATCGAACTAAGGAACATTGAACTCACCATTGATTGCAGTGGGAACCATCTCAAGTATGATATGATACGTCGAATGAGACAGTCGTCATCGTCACTGTGTTGTTAGAGAAAGATTAATAAAAACGATAGTTTTGATATCAGTTAATGATTGTTATGATTAGTATGATCAAGAAGTAGAGGTTGTGTGGGCGGTGATCGGGCTATTTGATTGACAAACTCCTCTCTCATTAGTTCTAAGTAGGTCGAGCTTTTAAAGAGCATGGATACATTTCAAAAGGGCTTACAACTGTAAACACGACCATTAAGAGATATTACTTTGTAAATATTGCATTGCTGAGTCAAGAAGACCACACTCGCTGCAATCATTTTCCGGGCCATTGTGAGAAATGCCATAAGTGATCTTTGGAATTGAAATAATGATCGAAAAAAATATCAGGCTAATTTTAATTTTTTTGGGTTTCCTTCAATTTAAAGTTTCAGGACCTACTATATACAAGTAATGGCCAACTAACGGATGGGATTTGTGAAAAAATGTGATACAAAACAAGGAAATACAGCTGTATTCCGTTTGTGACACAACAAAAATAGAAGAATTAAGTCAAGCAAGTTAACAGGAGTCAACTCAATCTGAATTGCTGAGCGAGCACTTCATTCAAAATAATTTCTTACTCAGAGTTTAATTTAATGTATTTTTATTCTCAAAATCACAATAATAAGTAAACTTTCAGTGCGCCATATGCCATGCACGTTTTTTTATTCAATGCGTTGTATTTTATTTTCTAGATTGATAGCTCAAAGTTCGAGAGAATTTCCAAAATTTAACCCAAATATTCCCGGATGAGTATGTTTTGAAAAAACGAAAAAAAGAAATTCAATTCGTCTTCGCTTTAGCTCTCATTAAAATGCCATTGAAAAGGGACCGAAACAGAAATTTCATATATCTGTATCAAATTGTCGGACAATGGAACACTAAAACTTATAATGAGGAATCGAAACGAAAAATATTTGAATGAGAAAAGAATTCATAACTCGTTTGCTTTGATTAAAATGTAGAGAAAATTCAACATCAAAGGTAGCTCCAGACCAAATTGTTTGTTTGGTACGTAATAGTTTTCAAACTGGATGAGGATGTGTGTTATATGGGTTCGATAATTTGAAATTTCGAATTAATACAACAGTAGTGAATGGCGATGAAAAGAATAGATTTGTAGCCGTTTTATGGTAACGATTCCGGTTAAATCACGTTTTAAGCAAATTAATATTGGGCCCATGAAATTGTTTAAGAAAAACAGTAATAGTTTATATTATGTACATACTGTCAAATTAGTGTTTTGACGCTTCATAGAAACTTAGTTTTGCTGTCGTTGAATACAAAAATGGATTTTGAATAGTTTTAAGAGGTATTTTATTCCTAATTGAATAAATTATACCGTAAATTCAACAGAAAAGAGCAAAATATTGTATTTGAATGACCAATTATTTCTTTAGAAGCTAGATATATTTCAATTTCTTGACAGCTTTCGATATTTCTACGATAATTTGCCTATTCTTCATTGTCTATTGGTCTCTTTTAACAGATGAGAAAGGAACATTTAGACAGTAATAGTTACAAATTTTCTAGATTTTTACAACATTTTTATTGAACCGTATGATTTCAAATAGAGAGTTCCGAAAATTTTGAAATGTTCCAGAAGGGGAAAGAATTTTACAAAAAATAAAAAACGAATGGGCTACAAGTAAAGTATTCCCACGACAACCTAAGTTCGCTATCCTACTAAGCATGAGCGTTCTATCTACATTTTTTCGTTTTTGAGTTATATAATAGTTACACCATTCTACAAAATATGAAAAACTTTTCTTTAGTGGAACTATGTTAAAATTAATAATGAAAAATGCACGCTCCATATATCTCCTGTACAAATCAAAAGCAGGGCAGTACGGTTCTAGGAGTTGAAGCTGGTAGAGAGGTGAGAGCTGTATCTTTCAATGAGTGCCAAAAATGGTAAAATAATTTACTTTTTTAATTATCAAATATAAATTTAGTGGAAGGTGCTCTAAAAAACCAAACAGAATCTTGCGGGATTATAGTAGAAAATTGTGGTTTAGTCAGAAATATCAATAAAACTCAAATACAACTTAAGCTTTTCCAATAAAGATTCATTTAAAGACTCAAATAAAACAAAACAATTTTAAATGGAATAAAAACTTTAAATGCAAATTTTGTTAAAATTTGTATTGGAATATTTTAGTTACATTAATTAGTTCGATGTGCAAACCATACTTGTAAAAAATATGAGCAGAACATGAAAATGATGCAACCATCTCAAAAACAAATAGAAAAGTGTTTGCGAATAGTATCCACTATATGGGGAGTGATTTAATTTAAGCGACGAAAAAAATGTTATTGTCTTTCCATAAGGATGGTGAAAAGTCTATATTGAACAACCGGTCTATAACTTATCCTTCGATTGTCTCAAAACAAACAAAATAAAATTAATAAAATACTTATGGCATACTTAGAAGAATGGGAACACTATGGAATCCACAAAAACAAAATCCACCTATACAAAATCCATAAATTTTGAAACATCCATTTTTTCGGTATCCATAATCACTAAATCCACAAATACGAAATACTCTTGCAAAATATCCACTAGAATTTTGTAGTTCACGATTCATGCAATTATTTTTTATCAAATTTATGTTTGCAAGTAACGAAAATATTAACAGTTAAGTTTATGATCAGAGCGAAATGGACGTTACAATTGTCAGTTCTAACAAAGTAACTATCACTTTCATTATAAAAATAAAAAGTTGAATTTTGTTGCTGGCATCGTCGATTAAAAGCAATCGTTTGAAAAGAGAATCTTGGAGTGTATTACTTAGTTAGAGAAATTTCAAAAGAGATGATAATGACTAAAACTGCATTTAGCAGAATTGGAGCTGGCGAAAATGCACCAATTATAAAACGAAATCATATTCATTACAAAAAAAATCAAGCGGTTACTAAAAAAGAGAACTACAACTCCGGAATTAGACTTTTTATTAAGTATTGCCTATAAAACTAAGCCATTGTGCCAGCATTATCATGAAGAAAATAAAAAAACACATTTGAAGAGTTTAGGCATTATAAATTTACTCTCACAACCTAAGCACATTTTAGCGTATGCGTGAAATATTTGAAATATTTCACGCATACGCTAAAATGTGTTTATGGAGTTTGTAATTTTGTATTCTTTAATTATAGATTCTGTTTTTATGGATTTTATTTTTATGGATATTGAAAATTGGATTTTGGTTTGTGGATTCTGGTTTTATGGATATAGAAGGACATAAAATTATTTCAGAGTCCCAATGTAATTTTAGACACTCTCTTAGTGCAGAAGATGCAATTTTCAATGCAACGAAGGAAATTTTAGGAGAACCAGATCAGAGAGTGTTTTAGTGTGTGGCACTTTTTTGGGGAATAACGGGGGAAACGGATTTCGATGACGTACTTAACAAATTAAGAAACATCTTGAAATGTGATGTGATACCATTTTTAGACAATTTATCTGGTGCTCAACAAAAGTCAACAAAAGTAATCTTCCATGAAAGCTCGTGCATTTATACTGGAAACTGTTCATGACCTTATTTAGCATTGGAAAACGGCGTAAAATATCTGAGGGCGATAATTTATTGTAACTTGCACTACCACGAGCACATTAAGGAGAATTTTATTTAAATTTAGGCAACTGAAAAATATCTTTACAAAACACAGATTTCAAACAATTTTCCTGATACTAATGCAACTTGTAATAAATGGTCTCATTAGTTGGGGGCAGAACTGTCCCAATTTCTTTCGTGCATTGACACAATCAATTTATAAAAATATGTCTGAACAAACCAATTCGTTATCCAACATTGTACTTTTTTTCTAATTTCAATGTATTTTCTATTCCGAACCTTCACAAATTTAAAGTTCTGAAGTTCTTCCTTATCTACTCTATTCACTTTCTACTTGAAACAGAAGCAAGACACTGTACGCGAAGAAGGACTTGCGGAAGGATTCGGAGCATAAACTTAACTAATTCTGATTTTCTTTGTGCGAAACGATTATTTAATTACCTACCGATATTCATATGTACGAAAAAAAATTTTCGAAATTTTGAAAATGGTTACTTCAGTGACGGACTTGGTAATATCGAGGTTGTCTAATAGCGCAACTGCTTGAAAAGTAGAAACCTGACTAACGATTGGGCCAAGCTCGTTCATAATCTATCCTTACTCCTTTGTAGTAGCTTAAAAACCTTGGCCATCAACAGATTCCCTTTCTTTGGTATAGTGATCAACATTGGAGATACTGACCCATTGGAGAAGAACTTTTGGTCTGTTGGAATTTTTGTTAAGGAACTCGTCAGTACTATCGTCAGGAATCCGTTCATCGAAGAGATGCAGAACTTAAACCGTAGTCTTATAATCTGTTATCAGAACATTCAAAGTTTGAGGATCAAAGTCAACGGTAGAAAATTCTCCTCTATATTTGCGGCTGATGATTTTATCTGCCTGACCGAAACTTCAGAATGTTTCTTTGCAGAATTTTTGTCCCACCTCAAAAACCGTTTTCTTTCTGTATGTGTTCTTTTATGTGGGGACTTCAATATTCCTACCTTAGATTGGGCCGTCAGCTATTCGAGAATCTTTCCCAGAAGTAATATTTGACTTGGTACATCTTACTTTTTTTCCTATATTCATGCATCCAACTTAGTATATCCAACGCTAACAATTGTCTTTTTGACCTTATCATTACTAATCTTCCTCTGTCTTTCATTTGTTTAAATGCCTCCTTACTTCTATATGATAATTAGATTTGTGCCATCCTACTAAGGTTAAAGCCACTTTAAATGTCCAGGGTAACTTGAAAAAAGGTAATTATATTAGCTTGACCAATGAAATAAATAGTACTAACTGGCACTATTTTTTCAGAGTTCAGCTCTCAACAAATTTTATTCCTTCCTTTCCAATATAGTGTACTTTATATTGCTGTAAACAAAACGTTTGGCTCCCCTTAGTTCACCGTTAATATTGCGATCACACTGAGAGCCAAAGATGTAGCGCGCTGGAAATACCATATGTCATGCTCACTTAATGAAACTTAAGGATCAAAAGCTTACATTCAATGATCATAAGCCATTTTCGGCCTATATCAACTTCCTTAAAATTATCTTTGGTATTCCTTTATTATGTACCTCCATGATATATTTGTTTCCTCTCCGCAAGATGCCTGTGACCTTTTCATTCACTTCCTATTATTTCCCATCTTTCACTTCTTACTATAATCTTCTTCTTCCACTTCCCATTATAATCCTTCAATACCGTCAGTTAGTTTTTTCTCGCCCACTAGCACCCTATTTTACATTTGTGCTAATCATTTGGAAATCAAATCAGTGATGAGCTCTTTGATGCTAGCACTAGTTTCGGTGCTGATGTCATCCCGATCTTTTTTGCCAAATCATTTTCGTCTTTCCTGTGTGTTCTTTTGTCGCTAATATTCAATCTTCGCATTTTAACCGGTATTTTCCCATTAGTTTGGATATCTACGAACAAATTTTCTATTCGCAAAGCTCATATATCAGCATGGATTCATTGAAGGAAAGTCAACTGAATCAAACTTATTGTCAGTACAAATATACTGTTTCGCTATCGGTCAGCAAGACCAAGTCATATATACAGATTTTAACTAAGCTTTTGATTTTTTGAAGCAGATTTTGACAGCAAACCATGTAATTCGTCTATCAAAGTTAGCTTGGTATAGTATCTTCCTTGGCTCTCCCCAATCATTTGTGATTTTCTTGTGCTGTTATTCTTAGCTCTTGCCGTTTTGCACGCTTTTTTCAAAGTCAGGAGTTCCGCAAGGATCCATTCTGGGTCTTTTGTCGTTCCTTTTGTTTATTAACGGTTTTCCACATTTTCTTAATTCACCCTACCTTTTGAACACTGGTGACCTGAAAATTCTCAGAGTGGTTGAATCCACTAGTAACTGTTTCGTGCTACAAAACGACTTGGGTATTTTGGCTGATGGTGCTCTGCGAATTCCCTTACTCTCAATGTTGTGCAAGTTTTTTTTCTGTTGCAAGTTTGACAGCACTTATCTTCGGATTCTATTTCACTCTTCTTAAAATTCAAGCTTAAGAGCTCTCTACAGACACTCTTTTTTGATTATTACGTTTATCTGCCATCATTTATCATAACGAAGTATGACGGATTTAAAAGTACTTCTTTAAGTAATAGTAAAATAGTAATATACAGATAGGAGTATGAGTTTGGTCCAATGTACATACATAACTCAGCCAAAGAAATAATATACTGTCCAGCGAAATAGTAACAACTAATAGCAAAGTTTTGTGAATGTTTGAAGTTTGGATTAACAATAGGCGCGTTTTGTTTCTCCTCTATCCAGCATAGAACAGAACAGACGCGTTGGAAACAACAACACTCCTGTACCAATGAATTCACTAGTACAGAAATTCTATTTCTAATAGGTAGTTCACATGCTGAACTATTGAATGTGGTGATAGAATAAAGAAAAGCTTATGGGAAGTTGTGTTTTTCGCATGAGGTGGCTTTGGTTTTTTTCATGGTTATGTTGAATGTTGTATTATATTTTTATTTTATTTATTAACCAAACAAGGTATAAACAATACAAGAAAATATTTGAAATAAATATGTGTAAACGAAAAATTAAATAAATTAAATTAAAATCAATAACAATTGATAAATAACTAACAAATAAAACATTGACAAATAGCTTAAGATAAGGGGTTATGGATGGCTTGGAAAAAGGAGGATTTGAAGGAGAATTTGGAGATCTTTGGGGAATACAGAAAACTTATACTGTTAAATATTCTGCAGCATCTATTTACCGGCTCATTAGCTGCGTAAGTAGTGGAATGTGGATATTATTTAAGTAAACGAGAGGACCTGGTGTTTCTTACAAGGTCATTTAATACCATTTTACTATTCAGGAATTCAACTTTGGTAACGCGTCTAATGACGTCGAATGTGAAGTAGTTAGGAAATCAGAAAAAGCCCTCATAATGTGTAGAAAGTTAAAAGAGGTAATTTTCTGTTAGTTCTTTTTCTATTTTCTATCGATTGTGGTAGTTTATACTCGTTATTTTCTTCCTTTATTTTCAGCTGTTTTGCGCTACCACAACCAATACAGCTACCTATACAAAGCTTAAGGCTTAAAGATTGCAGTGGGAATACTTTGTTGTTATTTGTATGTTTGACAGTCTTGTGTCAAGAGCCACGAGTCTCAGCGACAATTCAGCATCTCCAATGTCAGCGTCCGGCATTGAGGAAAACTAAACAGCGCTTCGGCGAGCCCTGGGTGTTGGACCTCACGCACGTGGCAGAGCAGAGACTGAAAGGCATCTTTCAGTTCACAAAAACAACAGGACCATTTTTGTCTGGAATTACTGCAGTCCAATAGACTTATTCCAATAGTCTTGACGTTGTGTCACCTAACCTAATCTTGACAGTTTCCAGTGTCGACTTCGTTTTTTCTTCATTGATATGTTGTCTAACGCTTATCAGATGTTGGGTGGACTTATTAGGATGGTATTTTTCATTTTCACCGCAGCGTTCCGAATCATTTCCAGCGTAAGGTCGAACAAAACACATTTAGGGAGTGCACTTTAGTCGGCTGTTGGTAATGTTAAATAGTTACGGTAAAGATCCAGTTGCCGTAATATGGTTCAGCGCATCCATTTTGGTCAGCTTTGTTAATCTGGAGGGAATATTTTACGCTGGCTAAGCAATCATAGGCGGCTTTGAAGACGATGTAAATTTGGAATAGCGCAGAAGTTTTTCAATCAAGATTGAGAAAAAAAGGTGTTATGTTACCAAATTACCGAAAATAAAACCTCAGATTTATAATACATATAACTATTGTCTAAAAACATGGGACTGTATAGTTTCCTTATAAACGGTACTCAACAAAATTGTACTTCACAATTGCTTCACTCAATAATGTCTCATTGATCTCTGCATGAGACAGCTGAGATCGAAATGTCAATCGTTGGATGTAGTTTTTCAGTCCCATACTTTGAATGTCAGTTGACTAGGTGCATGTTGCAACCAGCCGCATCCATGTTTGACCAGTTCGGCGAATACATATATGACGTAAAACTAAAAGTTAACGAGATATTTTCGAAAAACTGATTTTTGTGAACTTTGACTTTGAGTAACTTTATTTTGCGCAAACTATTTCGTAATGGACTTTTTACACAGTGTTTTTGATATCACAATAAAAATGATTTCATTGAGAAACCCTCACATGATTTTTTACGCAGAGAAAGTTGACTGGCTTAAAGTAGGCATCTACATGTTCAATTCGAAAGAGAAGATTTTTTCAAAGAAAAATAATATTGATGAGACAATCATAAATAATACAAAGGAAATTATTGCTTGTTGTCGAATTACCGAAATTCTCAGCTTCAATAGCACCAGTTACATTTAAACTCATCTTTCCTGAGATATTCAATAAAATACTTAAATATCAACCCAATTCGCTTCGATTTTGTTCACAGTCTGATTGTTGCATCATTATTCCCAAAATGGCCTATAGTACTCGTACAAACTTGCACTCATGCATGGTCATTCAATATTCTGAAATAGGGTGCGTATTGCCATAAATTACACTGGAGGTAATATTTTTTTTCCTTTCTTCTGGTCGAATTGTTGTTTTCACCTTGGCCGATCTGGCAACTACTATAAATACGCTGGATACATGACCTGTGTGTAGTAAGCAGGTTTTGTGTGTTTTTGTTGTGACTAAAAGAATTCCTGCATAAATCAGTTAGATTGTTTATTGTTTTGGTTTTAGTTCGATTGACCAAAAGCGGTACCGCTACGGAATAATAATTGTAGCCTTTTTCAAATATCTTGTGTAATTATTTCCTACTATAGAAGTAACTGTTGGTGGGTTGATATGAGGAAAACCACAGAAGAGTTTGCGTATGTATATTAAGGTGACTTTGGAGGAAATCACTGAGGATATGTTTACGGACATATGTATAAGAAAATTCATGGTAGAGGTGGGTGGTTAGCACTTTCAATATTTATGCTACTTATGTACGTATATATTATAAAATTTAGTTGAGAGTTACTATGTTTGTTCAAAGTGACACGTGGATTTTGTAGAATTGTTATGTTATAAACGTTTCGATTACTAACAACATTCTATTTCGAATAAATGAACGATACATGCTCAGCTTTTCCACTTATTGCGCCTTTTTTTAGAAGCTTCAACAAGCAGGATGACCTGTAACTACTTCTTGCCCGAGCAGCACTGGTAACATGATATGTTAAAATATTTAACTATGTTTACATGCGTAATCATCAGACATCACCAAGAAGAATCAAATCATAAGATAGCTGGACACATCAGACCTCCTTCAACAGCATCATACCTCAAACGACACTGACTCAAAGAAACATCTTAAAACTGCATAAGTCAGCAACACTAGCCACACGCTTTAAATCTCAGACTTTATGCTATTTACCCGACTTACCACAAACTCAAGCACTGGTCGTTGGTCAAAGATACTCGGTACATTTTTGTTGTATCTCCTTACCTTACAGACTTACATGTACTTACCAGCTCGTTCAACATACATACTTTATATGAGCCTGACTCGACAACATCAAATGACTTTGGCAACGAGCTAACATGGTCAGACATGGACAGCAGGGGGTGATTTGCACACGTCTGAAACATTAAAACCCAAGAAGAACTGTTGACGCCTGATTAGAGATTCCGTTGGATAGCGAAGCTGCTGGCCGCGCCTGTACTGGAAAAGCTATTCCATCCGCCGCCGCTGAAGCTGCTAGCCAAGTCACTGAAGTCGGAGTTGATGGAGACGCTGGTCAAGTATGTAATTTCCTGGATCTTTTCGAGAAAACGAAACTAAACGAAACGACAGTCCGTATATGGAAATTATAATTGGCCAAAGTCTGGAATTAAGCGGTATGATTGACTACCAAATTCGCTGGTCAATACGAACAGTTGTTGTTAACTACTGTGTTTATTATTGGAAAATCTCTGGGGTCGAGCGTTTTGTTTTGGCGATTATTGCTGGTAATTACTACTTGTAAAGATGTTGGTAAAGATGGCTACATTTTGCAGATGAACTAGAGAATAACTCAAATTAGATAGTGAAATTGTCTTTTCGTTTGACTTTGAATGTTTTCATCGTTTTAAAGTTTATTCTATGAGCTTCGATATGATTGAATGAGTTGTGATTATGACAGTGCCTGTGGTTCAGATGGTTGCTGTTTTGTTCGAGGGAGTACCGACAAAGTCTGCCTTTGGACTTCCATTGCCACAGCCTAACTAAATGCTGCCAAACAACTGTTTAACATTTCAGCTGCTTATAGTTCGTAAACAATCAAGCAATATATACTAATATCAGATTTTTACACTCAAAGAAGTGGAAGCTACAATTCACTAGAACAAAAAATGCATGATGGGAATACTTCCTAGCTTACTAAGTCCATGACACCACTCTTGCCAATAAATTGCTACTAAAAAATAATTACACTCTACATCAAACCTGACCTCCAAAGTTCACGACCATTTATCCGATCTAGACAAATACAATTGTTAAAATAACAAGATACTATCTTGTTAGTGCAAATTGCATGCAAATATCGTTTCCAATAAACGAATAGCACAACCATAGCATCCCTTATCGTATTTTAAACTAGCAGTCGTGATCGTGACAAAATGATCACTCCACTCGAAAGATAGAACCAAGTTCTTCAAGTCTCGCTGGGACTACTACTATGCAGCATTAAAAGCATGTTCAGTGCATCCAACTTGAATTTTTCACTGTCTGATATTGTTTGTTGGCTAATTCGTTTCAATGCATATCTTGGGAGATGCCCAGTGAAATTCTATCTATTGTAGGCGGAATTCTAAAACAAAAGACAACATGATCGCAACAGACTTAGATATACATAGATAGATATAGTTGTTGAAGATGCCGACAAAAGTCACTGCGGGTCAATGAGAAAGAACTAAACTAAACAGTTTAGTTGCTAGAATGTTGAGGAGTCATTGAATTGTGTTGTGTTGTGACTCAGAAGAATCATTTTGTAGAGCAGATCTTAATGATGCTTGGTGGAGAATGTTGTCTAATTGTTTGTGTGATCGAATTGATGCATTTGCTTTGGAACAAGTTAAATCGAAGTCATTGTGCAGAAGACTGATGTTCTTCTAATACTGAAACTAAGTTTGTATAAAAGCGATTGCTTTTCAAAACATAAAGTTCAAAATTGAAAATTATTTAGAATTTGTAAGTGTAAATCAACAGTTCATTGATAGATCTTGCATCCTACCGTAGTAATAATGGCTGCCAGAATGGTTAATGACGTACTAGGTGAACCAAATTCAATATTCATATTTTTCATCCATATAAATTGCAATAGCTCTGAACCGTTTTTCATGTCCCTCACATCCGCAATCGATTTTTTATTTTGCTAATTTATAAATGCAAACTGCATTGCCCACTCTCACTGGATTCATCCGAATACTCTTCACCTCTTGCACCACCACTTTCCCGCCCGATAGCCGATAGACGTCTCTGACGAAGTCACGATCGCACCTTCAACGCTGGAAGAAGTCAATTCTGCCATAAAAAGCCAGAAAAACAATAAAGCGCCGGGCATTGACGAGATTCCGGTTGAGCAAATCAAGTACGGTGGAAGCTGCCCTATAAAAAACATCCACAAATTGATCCAGCACATCTGGAGTCAAGAAAAAATACCGCAGGAGTGGTGCAAATCCATCATATGCCCTATCCACAAAAAAAGAAGACACAATTCGGTGCGAAAACTACAGACGCATATCGCTACTTTGTACGCCCTATAAGATACTGACGAAAATATTAAAAAATAAAATAAATGTATACGCTGAAAATGTCTTTGGAGAGTACCAAGGAGGCTTTAGGTCTGGCCGATCAACTACGGATCAGCTCTTCACAGTCAAACAAGTGCTCGAAAAATGCTGGGAATTTAACATCGACGTCCACCAGATTTTCGTGGATTTTAAACAAGCATATGACAGTATTGACTGAAACGTACTGTACAAAATAATGCTATACTTCGGCATCCCGGCCAAACTAGTCCGACTGAACAACAGAATCAACAACAGTCTGTCTGACGCCTTTGACACAAATGTCGGACTAAAGCAAGGCGATGGGTTGGCCCCTCTGCGGTTCAACCTAGCACTTGAGTACGTGATAAGGAAGATTCCTGTCGACACAGGGGGTACGCTTCTGTATAAGTCGAACCAATTAGTAGCCTACGCGGATGACATTAACATCTTGTCCCGTTCCTTCACATCCGCCAAAGAACTCCTGTTGAAACTTGACCAGGAAACCAAAGAAGTAGGCCTGAAGATCAATCAGACGAAAACAAAAATCATGACGCAAATAAGAAAGAAGACATCCATTAGACAAAATATAATTTTAGACGAATATAATTTAGAGAATGTGGACGAATTTATATACTTAGGATCGAAATTGACAACGAAAGGCAGTGAAACTGACGAAATTAAACGGAGAATACAGCTCACTAATAAAACTTTCTACTCCGTTCTGGCCCTACTGCAGACCAGCTGCATACACAGGAAGACGAAGCTCCAAGTCTACAAATCAATAATCAGACCTGTGTTGTACTACGGATGTGAAACTTGGACCCTTACCCAAGCAATGGCAAATATGATGAACGCCTTCGAAAGACGGGTCCTCAGGCATATAATTGGAGCTAAACAAGAGTGCGGCCAATGGCGGATAAGGTACAACCATGAGTTGTACGAGGTATTTGATGAGCAAGAGGTAGCTACAATAATACTGCGGAAGCTGCAATGGGCTGGTCACGTGCAACGAATGGACGAGCATCGAGTACCTAAGAAGGTATTCGACGGAAGGGCCGAGGGTCGAAGTCCAGTGGGAAAACCCAGAAAACGCTGGTCTGACTCTGTCGACGAAGACTGCCCAAAGCTGCTCGGTTTTCGAAATTGGAGGACGCGGTCATTGGACCGAGACAACTGGAGGTATCACCTGCGAGAAGCCAAGGACCGAGAGGGGTTGTAGTGCTACGACGACGACCAAAAAAACACTTTTATAGTGTTAGGTAGGGTCAAATTAACCACTTCGAACCTCTTCCGGTTCCATCCGATCGACGGCCTCATCATCTAGACATTAAACAGACACTTATCTGCTTTACTTACCTAGAAGCCTTTACGGCCAATCACAGGGCGGTGTTCTGTCTCCCTTACTTAAGAATTTGACAGTTAATAAGCTTCTATGGAAACTTGATCAAACTGGATGTAAAATCATATTAATATTGACATATCAGGGAAATTTATCTTGACCCTATCGGAGAGATTATATTATTTTATTATATTTCTTTCGAGCGAAAATTTTGACAACAGAGAAAAGCAGAGACACTGCTCATTCTTGACGGATCAAATGTCAAGAATTTCAATTTTCGATCGATTTTCTTATTGGAAAGTCATTTGCACTGCTCAATTTTCAAATTCAAACACTAAATGTCACTTTTTAGCTCGAAAGAATGAACTGCACAAACTAAATTTGCGTGAAATGATTGACAACATGTTTTAGTGCCATCTATGTTTTCGAAGCGAAAGCAACTTCAAAGCATCTTTTCATGCTAAGAACACAGTACCAAACTTGCTTATTTTCAAGCTAAATTTTCGCCGAAACAGATTTCACGTGAAATTTTGTATGAAAATTTCACGTGAATTCGAACTCAGTACTATGCTTAAGAACTTAGTACAACTCTTGCTTATTTTCAAGCTAAATTTTCGCCGAAGCAGATTTCACGTGAAATTTTGTATGAAAATTTTGAAATTTTGTATGAAAATTTCACGTGAAATCGAACTCAGTACTATGCTTTAGCACTAACTCCAATAAAGCTGAGCTATTGCTCGTCACGAGTAGGTATAGGGTTCTATAATTTGGTCTTCTGAATCTCAATCGGACTCTTATAAGGTTCAGAAATAAAGTGAAATATCTGGGACTTATCCTGAACTCCAAGCTTCTATGGAAAGAAAATACAACAAAAAGGACTTGCTAGACATGAGGTCTAAGAGGTCTATAGAGAAACTTGGGGGCTGCAACCTCATATCGTCTCCTGACTTTATACTAGTATGGTGGAACATTGCTGCTGTACGGAGCAGTAGTTTATTGGTCAGCCGCACTTAAGGCTGTAAATCAGAAAATGTTAGAGAAAGAACGTAGGTTAGTAGCCTTATTTATAACGGAAGATCTTCGTACTACCCCAACGAAGGCACTTCTGGTACTGCTTCATTCGTTTCCTTCTGATCTGTTTGCCTCGCAAGATGCGAAAAGCGCAAAGGCAAGAAAGACTAAATTGTGATGATATTTGCACAAGGACACACCTAGGCAATGCCAATTTTTTGGAGCAGGGTATCCAGCGGACATCGATTATACTGGTGCCCAACGATTTCCGTCTCAGGGGTGTGAAACCCGAATCCTAAGCAGAGAGGAGTCAGCGAGGTGAACATGTGGTGTTCAAATAAATATCCATTTTTTCAAATTTTTCAAATAAATATCCAAATTTCCACTGACCTTGTTTTAACTTAACTTGAAGCTTTCCTTCTGCCTCCCTGGCCAGCGCGATGCCCTCCAGGTGAATTGGTGCAATATTTATGTTTCTTTAACTATTCAACTATACTGTTTCATCATCAAAGTCGGAAAGAGAGGAAAAATGACTTTTTTGAGATGATACCTCAAAAACTAATAGGATACGAATTCCAAAAAAAAATCTTGGAAGACATACTAGAAAACCAGCAAATTAGTAGTATTCAAACATTCACAAACTTGGTGAGGGTGTCATCAAACAAGGAAAAAAGAAATACCCCTGGAAGAATGTATCCTAGAAATCCCCGTGCATGCCCTTCATCTGGATGAACGAAGCACCCTATAATGCACATCCGACGAATACTATGTTTTTACCGCTTTGTTTGCCTTACGTGGGTGGGTTGGGTTCTTGAAGAATGAGGTTGATTCATTCCGAGAGAGAGAGAGAGAGAGAGATAGAGTGAGAGAGAGAGAGAGATAGAGTGAGAGAGAGATAGAGAGAGAGAGATAGAGAGAGAGATAGAGAAATAGAGAGAGAGAGATAGAGACATAGAGAGATATATAGAGAGAGAGATATAGAGGGAGAGATAGAGAGGGAGATAAAGAGAGAGAAAGAGAGAGAGAGAGAGAGAGAAGGATGCTACATGTTTTTCATCCGCCACGAACAAGCCAATTTGAATCCGCAATATTTATTTAAGAACACTCAAACGCGCTCAGACATGGGCTGGCTAAGCCAGATAACCGAAATGCAGCAAAGCGTTTCTGCTAGGAACAGGAGCTGATAAATAAAACACAAGCAGATACACACAGATTAAATTCATCAATTCGTGACACAGACATATTTGAAGGCTGAAGGCTGAACACAGACATATTTGAAGGCGACATATTTGAAGTATTTAGTCTTTTTCTGGAGCGACTGAGTTCTAACCGAGCAGGGACCATTCTGAAAAAGTTGTTCAAACAGATAAGCCTACATATTCTCAGTGAGCCTACCCACTTGAAAATAACAGTGTACGTACTTCATTACTAGATGAACTTTCATTCGACCATAAGCTATTGCCTTTTATAATAAAAGACGTCTACATTGACGATTCTCTGAGATTCAAGAGGAAAACTAACTGGCACGCTTTTCAAAACGCAGAAGAATTCCCCACTGATAGCCCTTATGACCTCTTGAGGAACATTAAAGAGCTCATTCAAAAAAAATACTAAGTTCGGTGATGAGCTAGGCTCACAGATAATCCTTGCTTAAAAACGGGAAGCGAACCGACTGACAAATAGCATCAGCAACCAGATCTCACTGTTTAGGAACGAACACCGGGAGAAGTTTTTACAGAGTATCGAGCCGTGTGATAATAATTTTTGGAGGTTGACCAAATATTTCAAACAGAAAAACAAACTTGCTATACCAGTAATCTATGGCCACAACGGCATATATGACTACTCTGGAAAAGCCGAAGCTTTTGCAGATATATTAGAGCTACAATTTATAGAAAACCCAACAATGGCAAAGGATTATGATCAGGAGGAAGAAATTGAGGGCAGAACTCTGAATCTTCAATGCTACAACGACTCAAAGAGATGAAGAGATTCGTCCCACGGAAATAGAGATTCGTCCCACTTGACACGATAGCGAATACCTGCCCCAGACACTTACTAGACAATATAATCAAAGAAATAATAGATATTTCCAATGCGATTTTCTGTACCTAAAGTTTCCCAATTCCCTGGAAAAAAGCGACTATTATTGTGGTTAAAAAAAACCGCACAAGGATCTCCACGTTTCTTCAAACCTGGAGACCGATCAGCCTCTTATCCTCGATCGGAAAACTAGTAGAACGCATAATACTTTCAAGACATAAGAAGGTAGTCACAAACCAAGAAACATTTAGCTTCAAAGCCCAAAACAGAAAACATAATTGCATCTAGCTGGTGGTTCAACACATTGTAAAAGTCGGAATATGAAACAAGACCAAAATTTGTTCATTCAGATAACGGGAACATCGTTAGCGAATAACTGCGTATTTATACACTGTGCCATTTGCAGCATTACATGGAATATTTTAAAGAAACCGTAGTGTACAAATTCGTGTAAGCGTTTCATATTTTTAAAAATATTAAGTGACCTTATAAATATGAAACGGACCTTATATTCTTAATTTAATCAAACTAGTCTATAGCTTGAGACTTAGAATAATACTAAAGTATAATACTAAAACTGAAGTTAATTTAGATAAAAATGTAAGTACTCGAGCTAAAATCACATGTATTCTGGCAAAAGTACAAACGTATCTCATGTATCTTCCAACGAACACAATCTCATCATCTCAAACGTGCTTAACAATGTTTTCGAACTAATCAACACACCTTGATTCCGCGCGTGCAGCAGCAAAACATCTCCCCAAACATTGCTCTGTCAGCTCCTCATCTCATTTGTCATCAACCTTGATTATTGACCCTCATCGTTGATTCTTATCTTTTTGCAGTGTCGAATTTTCGACAAAGAACCTTATGCACTACTCTTTCCAGAACAGACCCATGGATGCAGAAGACAGACTTCGAGTGATCTTCTCTCTGACCGTCTCGAATCGAATCGAATCTAATCTGCCGACAAGCATCTGAAAATTCATATAATAACATATCGTTTACTAGCGATAAATACCGAGGCATTAACGTAGTAGATACAGGTTGCTGTTCGAAGCAAGAAGCGAACTTGGCCTGGTCTTTGATCACGATCGGCAAATTCTGAAGCAGTACAAGTGGCGCCCGTGTGGATTGGTGTAATTTAGCAAGATCACTCTCGATCCAATTTAATGAAGCTGCACCGTTTTTTTCCGCGGGATTTCTTCTTGCCTTTTCGCTTGACTTTTTTGATTCCCGACCAAGAAGCCTCCACGCCGTCCTGTTAGAACATTGGATTGAACATGTTCGAAGATAAAAAGGTGAGACATTGCAACTGTTCCCGAGTCCCGAACTGATCGCTGTCGTGTAGTTGCGATCGTTTACATCCAAGTATCTGCACAAGAAGTAGCATTGGCGTGTCGAGTGCTGGTGAAGATGTTTTCTTTTGCGACACGGTGTCGATTTTCACTTCTGGCGACTATTAATGTCGCGATCTTGAGAGTCTGAAGCATTGAAGGTCTTTATTATCTTCCAGAGTACGTACCATGGCTATGTGATAGTTTTTGTGTAAGTACTCAATGACCTGAGGGAGCTACAATACGAAATGTATTCTTGTTTACGTTGCATTAGCATTTCGGATCAGAAAGATGCTCCGTCAATGCAAACGGTACAGGATCCAATCGATTCAAGATTTGTTTGTCATAGTCGGAGCATAGAGTTCTCTAGAACTGATGTTTTGAATTGGTTATGGTCGGAGTTATAACAACGGATACGCCGTCGCTTAGATTCTCGACAAGCATACTTTTGATTTTTGATACATCTTCTATTCGAAGCTCTTGGCCTCTCGAATAAATCTTTCCATTCATGCTGCATTTTCATGTTCGTCGTCAGACAGACGGGAAAAATCACTTTCTATTGAACGGAATCGATTTTATGGTCCACTTAAGAAGCTGTTAGTCAAAGAATTTCAATTTGTTTGTCGTTAATATGTTACGACAACAAAACGGAGATAAGGCCCCGACTCGACATACTACATAAATCTTGAATCGTGTTCTGTTTACACATAGTATCGAAGAAATTTACATTGAAAACATAAAAGTCTACTAGCATACGTACGAAGTTACGGACGATCATCGACGTAACTGACGCTAAGACCTATCTAGCATCAAGCCCATTGGACGATCATCTGGCTGTTGAGCATGGCTACTGACCCATCGGTCATTTTCACACTCTTGGACACTGAAAGTACATTAAACTTTATAAGGTCTCATAGTAAATACGTTTTCCATTCATTATGGGCGGTCTCATTTTAAATTATGCTACGGTATGTATGTTCAAATGATTCCGTTTGTGGAATTTACGGGCAGCGTGGGAAACGGTAGCGAGACAGGGTCGAAAGTTGACTCATTCTCTGGGAAGTCCTCGACACTCGAGAATAATGTGTTTTTTATTGGGGGAGAAAGTTGGATCGTTACACGTCAATAAAAATAAAAGTGATCCTCTTGATAGCCAGGAGCCTCATCGTCATCTTGAAACAACATTTTTTTATGATGATCGTAAGTCGTATGATATAATATAATTTTTTAATATAATTTTTGGGTGATTCAAACATATCATATTAGATATAAATGTCTACTTTCATAAGGTTCAATATTAATGAGGGAAAAAGGAAACAGTTTATCTATAGGTTAAATCTTCAGATAGAAGATGCCTAGAAAAAATGTAAAGTAAGCCAATATTACAAAGGAATGATCTACACTTACTAGACAGAAAAACTCTCACGTACAAAAACTTCAGAGTACTTGTTTCCTTAAATGAATTCGAACCGTAGACATTAGTGGATATTAGGTAAAAAATTAAAGTTTTGCCTTTTTCTTCTAGTGTGCCTGACTCCAGTCAACTAGGCCAACGGCGATGGGTGTGGGTGCATGGACAATTCAAAACTTTTTCGCTAAAATACGAAGGTAGTTGGAAAAGTCTTCGGCTCACATAACCAGACAGAATCACAGAAAGTCACACAGCCACAGTACAGATGGCAATCTTAAAGGTTAAATGTATTTTTCGTATTTCATTCCACGGCAGTATTTTTGTGTTTAAGTAAACGCATCACGCACATTGTTAATCTTGGAGAAATTTTAGCACCACGAGATCAAATGATTTTTTTATGTTAAAGGATTAAATCTAGAATTTCTCGGATTTATTAATAAAGATAGGATACAAGAGACTGCTCTCTGCACATAAACAGCTCCCTAGCCGGAGCATTGACATTTGAGTACTTTGTGATGGTTCTAAAATTCTTCTTACTCTTTTTGAAGAGGGATTCTGCAGTCCCATGGTTAGATTCTGAGAGGAAGATCCTCATGTGCCTGTCCACTTCAGAAGACAGCCATTTCTCTTGAAGAGAATCAGCTATCCACTTTCGAAAAATGTAATATGCAGATGCGCACGGTACACTTGAGGCAGGTTCTTGCACTGGATCCGTCGAACATTGCCTCAAAACAGCATCAGCAATTTCATTTTCTTTAGAGCAACAGATACACATCTTTGAATTTAGCGACAGAGTCAATCGTTCAATTTTCAAAGTACAATCAGTTTTAGTTTATGACGCTTAATCCGTTAAAGACTCTACCGCGATAGGAGAATTTCCGTGAAGTATGATTTTTTATTTTTGAATCGAATCTTTTTTTAGCATCACTAGACATAAAATAACACTCTTAGCCGCTAGAAATCAAATAATACCCTTTAGTCACCATACCTTATTACCCAACATAACCACTAATCTATGAAAATAGTGCAGCTTATTCGATGATGAAGCAAGTAAGAAGGAGATGTACTGCACACCAAATGTAAAAACAATGTTAGTTCTCATCTGAAGGCACGACGTCACTGGGAGACTTCAATATCTTCAATAGATGAGACTTGCAATATCTTCAGTAGGTGTGTTGTCTTCTCCTTCCACTGAAGAATTACTAGGTGCAGGAAGTGTGTGTCTGTGTGCAAGACTGACGAACGACATGATAGGCTATCTTTTCATATGCGTGAGAAAGTTTTGGTAGGGGTTCATCGCTCTGTCAAGTACACTCTGGAACCGCAATTGGCACATCATTTGTGGGTTTCATTCGCCAATTGTATCCTGTACTTCGTTAACAGTTCTCACGACTGGGCGATACGCTCAAATGTAAAGTCAGTCAGTCTCTCTTTTCAGGTCATTCAACGTGGCCTGGATGTTCTTCAGACAGATCGCGATGGTATAATGCCGCCAGTACACCTTCAGCAATAAGTTCTTTTGAAGGTCGATGCCGTCGACGAGACGCTGCCGGGTTGTTTGCATGCATAGATACTTAAAAGAGCAAATAACGCCTTGATCCATGAGCTGAATCAACAAAGTGGTGTTGGGAGAAAGGTTCTGGATTCGCACACTGTCGTAGGATAGGTTTTGCGCATGACCTGAAGCATGCCAATGAAGAGCAGGACATTAAACTTGAGTCGCTTCTCCGCGAGATAAAGCTTGACTTGTGATATGAAGGACTTATGAAGCCAGTCCAATAATAGCTGCTTCGTGATCCACCTCTTGCTGCTTTGCATCTAAGTAATGCACTGGCAACATATTCTTGTTTTTATTCCTAAGGGCCCTAGAGTTCTTGGCCTTTAAGATAAGACCAGACTCCCTCAGCATTTCCACACATGACGATAGTCACACGATCCTTTACACACCTTAAAGCCACATACCTTGGCTTTATCTTTGAAAATGAAAGTCCAGGAAGGCATTTTCTCCAAAGCAGTTCTGTTTCGTCTTTTCTGGATAATACTCAATATCCTCAAGGATCTTCGGGAATGGAGTCCTTTGCTGCAGTCCTGTCAGCAGAGGCGACTTCTCCGAAGAGAAAGACACTGTTCAGATGATATATCTTCTCGAATCTCTCGAACCAACCCTTGCCCGCCGTTATATCCATGAACATTTCGGAAGAGTTGTGGTTGCAGTTTGTCGACCATAAAGCACTGATAGGGCCTCTTTGCTTCTCTCGAATGACCAACGAATCCAACCAAATGTTTTTCTTCCGACTTTCGGTGGTCCAAACAGCTAGGGCTTACTTCGTTTAAACTTTTGTCAACACGCTTTGCTTTCTTTTTGAAGGAGTCAGTAATCTCTGCACGGATGTTAATTCCATCTTTTCGGATGGAGCGAACTGTGGACTCATTTATATCGTAATAGCGGGCATCATCCACGATTTTCTTGCCATCTTTGATCATATTGAAGAGTTCATCTTCTCCTGGATGGAAAACATCATCCCCGACGCTTAGTTTCATCGTCAGAAGGCTTAGAAAAAGCAGCACGTTTAGAAGCTATCGTCGGGCTTAGAAATCGAAAATGTTTACAAGATCAAAGATGCTTAAAATTGAATGTCGAGTGAAGGCAGACTGAGAAACGCATCAAGACCAGCCCCAGCAGTAGTACGCATAGCACCGCAGATACCTAGACACACAATCAATTACAGTGTCATTAACTTCTTGTAAGCATACAATAGCTTCATTCGTACGTGATCAAAGGCTTAAAAATTGTTACGTGGGTCCACACAGCTACAAAATGCTTCAGGAAGATTACGAAAGCTCCATTGCGCCGCCCAAAATCACTAAGAACTTCAGTAAGCTTCACTTCCATGTGCTTTTTCCACCAGAGAAGGACACGAAAGACTTACTCTAATTTGGAACTATATGTTTAACTCAATAATAATCATAGAAACGAAAATTCACCTGGTTTAAGACCATATTTAATGACGACAAACGACTGTACTTATGGAGATAAGTTCGAAAGAAACCCCTGTGTGTAAGAAGTGCCAGTTTTCATTCTAGCACAATTTCACTATGGTATTGTCAAAATGACATAATCTAAGCCCTCAAAGACAATAAATTATGTAATAATTAAGAGCAAATTATTTCTACGTTATCTCACTTATCGCTACCATAATCTCTAAGGCACAATGGCTTTTTCTGCTGACTAATGACACTTGCGTTCAATGTCGTCTGTCAATAAATGACAGTGCAACAAAAATTGCATTAATCATATAAGAAAGCCGAGGAGGAAATAAAACAAAAATTGGACAGTTAGAATTAAAAAACGCACAAAATTGGTGTCACAAGTGGGATATCTTTACGAAAGTGATAATTGTGTGAACAGTAATTGAAATATTGCCACTAGTTGATTAGAAAAAAGTGCAAAATGACGCGAAGATTACCGAACTCAGTTTGATTAGATTAAAAGAGGAGTTCGAAAAACGCAAAATATCCCCTCAAGGTAGCAAGGCGAAATTTATTACCCATTACCCGCTTAGTCGACGCGCTTTTTTCCAAAGGACAGCATCCTGAGATGTTCGAATTCGCAGATGTAGAGAGCTGTGCAGAAAGTGCAGAAGAAAAAAAGGAAGAATCCAAGAACGCGCTGATAAAAATGATGATGACGATGCAGAAAAACATGGAAACGATGATGAAACAACAATTAACGGATCTTAAAGCATCGTTAGCACCAGACCTGAAGATGCAAAGGGCAGATTTGAAGACCAAGCTGGAACAACAATCCATGAAGCTGAACCAACAATCGACCGATTTGAAGGCGAAGCTGGACCAGCAATCCGTGGACATGGGGAATCTCAATGAAAGGCTGGATAGCCAAGTCAAATGTTTTGAGGAGAAATTAAACCACAAGCACGAAGAAATAAAAACCGCAAGGGAAAAAGTATGATACATTTCAGCAGCCTCAATAAACCAAAGCAATTTACAGTCTTATCGTTTTGAATTCCCGTGAAGTAAGATTTAATTTTTCTTCTTTATTGGCGTTAATAATTGCATACAAAACAGTGTGAAGATGAACAGCAGAACGCGACAATTCATCGTATTTAAAACCTAACTAAATCATGAATGACGATCGATCTCAAGTACGAACAAATATCAACACTAATTGTCTCTCGAACATAACTTCGGAGTGATATTATCTAAGGAACGTCATATAAGCTGCAACATTGTGAAAAATTATTACTAAATTCTTTATTCGACGCCGCAAATTTCACTTTGATCATCTCGAAGGCACATTAATTGGAAAAAAAAAACACTTTTTTCCGATCAGTTATGATACTAACGTTTCATGTGTTCTGTCACTACGTATAATATGACATAAATGCTCTGATGTGCTACGCATACGCGTAAAGAAACATTTAAACATTTTTTTGCCACTTGAATGATCCCAATATTTGAATACTCCTTCCAATGGACTTTATCTAAAAATTTAATGCTGATTTTTAAATTTTCTTCAATATTTTGTGTTTACAGCGAATTCATTTCAATTTCTATTCACAAAAATGATGAATTATCCCACTACAACTCATTTGAAAGTTGTAAATCTCTAGCTTCATAGCAAATTTTCACGAATCAACAATCCACTTTTCGCTTGAAATAATACAGCTGCTCACAGCTAAATATAATAAATTCACAACTTTTGATTTTCATCATTTCCATATATAACCGATTCACGTATTTCCTTGAAATCTCCACACAAACACCCAATTCAACAACCAATTACCCGGAAAAGCTGTTTGTTCCCTGTATTTATTTAAGACACAATCCAATCGACCATCAGCTGTTCATAAATTCCCGCAAACTGTCAATTTGACAAGCAAATGTTTGAATGTGGGGAAATCGTGGAAAACACCCCAAGGAATATTGAAAAACCTAGAAAACATTTAGTTGAGTTTTAAAATTCGTCGCGTGTGGAGGTCTGCATTGCTGTTTCCGTCGTGATTCCCAAAGAAGCAAGATCCTATTTGAATCTGATCACGTAGCTGAGTGTTTTCTCGCAAAAAAATCAGCCAAATTTATTGAATTTCCCTGTTATCACTCATCTATTACAATTTTCCTGACTTATATCTTCCGGGTTTTTGATCTATGAATCGATTTTTGTATGTGGCCTCAGTGATTGTGTAGAATAGTGAAGTGAAAATACAGTTATCAATCGTTCTTGTTTGTGTGATATAATTTCAAGTCAGTTTTTGTATTATCACTGAATACATAAAAGAAGCTAAAATGGACAATGAGAGTGCAACCTACGATCTCAAGAAAGAGGTCACAGCTATACCTAAATATGGTGTAAAAATAAAATTTAATCATACGTTCCCGGAGAAGAGAAGCCAGAATTTGAGACCCAGTCTGAGACAATCAATTCCATTCATTCCTCTGGTCTGTAGGTATGTATGTACAGCTGCTGTTGTAATCATCATTAAAATTAACTCCCTCACAATTGCATCCCCGTTTCACCTCATCGAATTCCGTCATTAGACGTGAAAAAATGTATGTTGTCCTAGGTCTTATCACCGAACAATTGAAATTGGGTCTGAAGAGAAAGGGGAGATTATCCATTTGAATGAATTTGAACTTTCACTAGGCTAATATTTAGAAGAAGCAACAACCCAAACTACTTTCGTGTAACGGGAGCAAACACGACATTCAATGACTTTTGCTACATCTATCTATAGGAAAAGACTTCGAACAACAAATAATAGAACAACTCCAAGTAAGAGTACGTTTGCGCTACACCAAACAGTTTCGGGGTGGCCTAGTCATGTTGTTACGCCATCGACCGGCCACCCCCAACTCCACAAGTCACTATGTATAGTTACTGCCGGCCCGGCAGTTTTCATGCTGGTAGAGAAGTGCGACGTGCTGGCGCCAAATTTTATTGCTTCGGCACGGAATTACTGAAAGGGGCATAGATCAACGGGTTTTCGAATGCAGAAAGATTTGCAGAAATAAGAATAAATAATAATTTTCGTTGTTGATTTATTGCCCCACAATGTGTGAAAAGTGTTCCACGTTCTTTAAAAGCACATTACGGAAGGAACACGACATGCTGTTACTTAATTAGAGAACATTTTCATTGAGTCTTTGCAGATTATTGTTCAACCTACGTACAAATTGAGCAGAAAAATTCCGTAACCACATTTTATATTCTAGTATGAGTCGTAATTCATGCTAATTGTCTTCCAGACGAAGTTTAATGAAAAAAAAAATTCATAGAGGCAATTAAAATAATTGAGCCGGTTTACTGCGAGAAAAAACTCTAAAAGTGTAGTTTTTTTTTAATTTAATTTCGCTAGAGTAGAAAAGTACGAACTGAAATCCAGCGAGTGAACCGTTTTGAGTATATGTTGACGTTTGCCGAAAAGTTTTGTGATATTTGTGCAGTTGCTGGGTTCCAAATAAATAATAGATCATGAATTAAAACGTATCAGTTAACTTTGTCAATTCAATAATGGACTCAAACTTGCAAGCGCAAGTCAAAAATTATTTCAACATGTATGTCACAATTAGAAATAGACTGTCATTCCAGTACAATATTTATGCTCTTTAGAACCTTGGTAGCTTCTTTGGAAATAGTTATGGCCAATCCTGGATGACTTTTTCGAAACTTAAGTTCGCTATAGTCTGCTACCAACACTGATATGTGCGCGTTCCTAGACCCCGACCGGTATCATCCCCCTTTTCTGCCAAAGTGTCCATCTTTTTTAATCCTATTGAATTTTCCACTGCGCATCGGATTAACTTTAAAAGAAACTAGCTTTGACCGCTTGAGAATGGGAATGTATTCTATTAATTGGTTTAGTTGCTTCTGGAATCTTGATATTGACTGTGCAGTTTGAAAATTTCACTTTATTTTTCTTGAAATGACCGCATCAAATACTCCTGTTTTCCGTTCTCACAAGCGCAGCAATGCTTTTGGGCTTATCGAGAGGGTGAAGGAAGCTCTTGAATATAAAAAAACTGCGCGATCGAAATTTTCGAACCCTCGATCTGGCGAAAATTATGCTATCTTTTCCCGTTTACGTTCATCTTCACAGAAGGAAATAAGATTAGCATTACGTAACTATTTCCCGTTTGTTGAATCTTCTCTAAAGCCAAAAGATCAAACATTGTTTGGCCTTTTGTTCGCTCTTCTTTCTCTCTTCCTCACTCTCTAGGATCCCTATGAGGTTAGACTGATGTCGAAGCGTTATTGGAGTTGGATTCCTGAATAGTAAAACGGTAACATCCCCGTAAGGAACTCCATGTCCAATCGTTTGCGAAAGGAATATCCACATTTCACCACACAGGCCGCTGATGAGCCAGTAAATAGATGCTGCAGGATTAACAATGGCTTGAACAAACTTTATTCCCCAACGATTTTTTGATTTTTTCCAAATATCTGTCAAATCCTCCCTTATCAAAGCCATTTATACCCCGTAATTTTTAAGCTATTTGTAAATGTCAGATGTAGTAAAAAGAAATCCATTATTTTTGCATGAAATTGAAGGCTTTATTAAGCATACTTAGAATGATCCGATTTAGGTTGAATATGCGCGGTTTTGTCCAATTACTTCTTGCCATTTTAAAGGTAATTGTAATACACCTCTTGTAGAAACCTTCCTCCCTATTGGCAAAACACTAGGACAGTCGGTTTTCACAAGCCTCTCTTGTGGCGAATTATTCACCAGCAAAATCGTTCGCCATGGACAGAAACAGGTAGTAATCACTTGGTATCAGGTCCGGGCTATAAGGTGAATGCGTAAGAACCTCCCAACCAAGCTCCCAGTGCTTCTGGCGAGTTGCTATCGATGTGTCTGGCCTGGCGTTGATCTGATGAAACACAATTCCTCTGCTATTGGCCAAAGCTGGCCGCTTTTAGGCGATTTCTTCCATCAGACGGCCCAATTTTTGAGAGCACAGGTGCGAATTTAAGACTTACGCCATAGGAGAGCAGTTGATAATAGATGAATTCAAAAAAATTCAACCAAACGCACAACAAAACCTTCCTGGCCGTCAATCTTGGCTTGGTCACCATTTGTGCTGGTTCACTACGATTCGACCACGACCGTTGTCATTTGACGTTGTCATAAGTGATCCACTTTTCATCACCAGTCACCGTTCGCTTCAGAAATGTATCGATTTTGTTGAGATTCAGCAGCGTTTCGCAGATGGAAATTCGGTCCATGAGGTTTTTTTGGCGTTAACCATGTGGCACCCACACATCAAGTTTTTTTTTTTAATCCTGCCTTATTCAAATGATTCCAAACGGTTTTTTGCGCAATGTTTAGCTCTTGGGCAATCAAAACAGTAATTACATGACGGTCGAACTCGACAATTTCTATGATTTTATTGATATTTTCGACAATTGGCCTTCCAGAGCGTGCTGCATCTTTGAAAGCGAAATTATCGGAACGGAATCAACGAAACTAAAATTGTGCATAATTGGCTGTTGTAATATTAGGACCCTAAACACTTTTCACATTTTCACTGTTTTCGTGTTTATCGAAGACAAACTGTCTCGTTTTGCCGGGACCACTGATGACTATCAACCTGCTCAGAGCCTTGCCATATACCTTACGGATGTGGTCCCAGTAGGACAGCTTAGCGTCCAGTGTCATTCCCGGATACCTTACCGACTTACTGGTCTGGACCTCTGCAGAGCCCACTGTCGTTGGGATGACCGTCGGTGTCTTCCGTTTAGTCAGCATGACGATCTCTGTCTTTGATAGTGCCAGCTGCAGGCCATGGTCGATCATCCACCGCTCTACTCTCCTCATGGCTTCATAAAAGGCGACTGAACCTCTACGAACTTAGTTTAATTTTCACATGTGATTGTAATCTATACTGATTTTGCAAAAACTTTTGGCTGGCTTGTTTCACACGAACGAGGTTCTATTCGGTTCGGTTCGTTTTCGGTTGTAACCGAAAACAAACCGAACCGAACGAAACCCCTTCACACATACACGGTTCTCACACGGCTCTCACACGGTTCATATTAGGTTTTGTGTTTTCTTCCTCGACTTCGTTTTTCCGTTTTCCGTACCTCTTGCGTCTTAAATTTATCTTCATATTTTGCACAAGTCTTGTCTCACAGCGCTACTTTAGATTGCACAGCACAAATCAGCCGATCTACAACAACATCTTATAAATCGATCATTTTATCAGAAAAACTGCGACTTATAGTTTCAAAAAAAATTGGAGATAACTAGATAAAACGTCTAAATATTTCAAATTAAGAGATCCAAACTGATAATTTATAAATTTTAAAAAAAAATCAAATGATCCATTCAGTTAAAACCGAACCTAAACCGTGCATGTGTGAACGCCTTGATTGCTTTCTGTTCCCTGGACACGAATTCACACCTAATAGAAACCTGATGAAACCTATTCGTGCTCAGGGAGTATTCGGTTCTATACGGTTTCTATTAGGCATCGAATAGAAACCGAATTATCGTTTCACACTTGTCAGCAGCGACCGAAAACGAACCGAACCGAATGGAACCTCATATGTGTGAAACGAGCCTTAGTCATCAGCTTTTTCGAGTCAAATTAAAGCATTATGACATTTGTGAGCTTTTGATTTCTTAGATCTCGTTTTTTATCCCTCTATGGATTGTCGTCCTCATCTTTCTCATCTTCTTCTGGTGTAAATCAAGGATACATACTTGGACCACTTCCATTAAATCTCTTCATCAATGATATTCCTGATGTTTTTATGTCATCTTGTCTTCTCTATGCAGATAATGTAAAAATCAACCGGGTAATCGAAAATTCTCCTGACTCTGCTTCTTCTGGAAGTTTTGAATTCTCTCTGGTTGATGTAACTTGATTTGTTTATTCTTAAATGTTTCCAAGTGTTTGTTCATGTCCTTTTCTCTAAAGTTTCACACTCATATTTTTCCTTATGTTTTTTTTATAGTTCTAACCTCTTTTCTGTTGACCATTTCACTGATCTCGGGATAGCCTTTGATTGGAAGCTGAAATTCGATATTCATGTCCTGACCATCACTAAAAGGGTTTCTCGACTTGCTGGTTTTTTGATTGGCTCCTGCCACAATCGCTTTAGTATTTCTACATGTGTCCACCTGCTTATTAGCCTAGTCCGTTCTATACTTGAATATTGTTGTCAAGTAAGGTTTCCGCGCATCAAATACCTTTCAGATGCTTTTGAATCTGTTCAGCGGAGGTTTAATCGTAACTTACTTTTTTAAGATATAGTATGTCGTGTCTACCTTACAATGATCGTCCCTCTCCTCGAGCAGCGCATATTTTACTTGGATTGGTGTTTCCTCTTTAAAATCTGTCGTAGTTACTTATCTTCCTCTGTAGCATCTTGAGTCATTGAGCGATAACACGTAAAGCTATTTAGGTCCTCCATTTTATTTGAAGTACTTTTTGCTGATGCTGATACATTTTTCCACCCTTACGCACTCATACCAGACTTCAACTTGGTCTTCTATCACATCTTCTCACGAGAATGGCAGTACCTCTTCCCGTCTCAATCATTCTATCGTTCCTGTATAGGACCTGGAGGTGGTCGATAGGTTTGAAGGATTAGCATCATATAAATTTTTAAATCAATTAAAAATTTCATCAGCTTGTCGTTTTTGTGCAGTAAAGTGTTTGCTTTCCGTGTGAAAACCAAAACATGGTTTTGGTGAATTAAAGCCAGTGAACATACATTAAATCATTTTCGCTATCATGTCTCTCATGATTGCATGTAGTTTTCTTTCGATGACAGCTAGCCCATATTTTCGAAAGTAGTTGGGGTTTAGTGAGTTTAGTTGGTTCGTTTCGGTTGAATGACAGGGGTTTGGAGGGAAGAAGTTGGATTTCCACTTGCCATTTGTGCAATTGACGATTTCCTTAAGTTCGAACAACCCGCATAGCTCGCAAGATGTTTTCCTTCGCAGTTAACGCATTTTAGCATTTTCACCCTCGAGTTTTTGCAGCCTGAGAAGTGGTGAAGACTATCATATTTGACGCAACGAGCCTTAACATGACAATTGTGGCACTGAGATTGTCCCTTTCGCAAAATTCGCGGCTAACGTTTAATATTAGATGGCGGATGAACTGAACGTTTTATATTTCCTTTTCATTTCTTGGGAAGATAACTTCCAAAAGCTTGTATGAACCTGATTTAATTTTGAGAGCCTTGATACCCTAACGATCTAGGTCTTCATTTGTTTCCTTTGACTTTAAAACGTAGAGCCCTTGTATTTAAACACTTGGTTGCACTGTAAACAGGACCTTTTTCTCCACTTGTGTAAAGTGATAAAAGTAATATGTTTTTTTCAAAAAATGCGGCTAACCAAAACAGAGTCACAGACAGTTGTTTATCGTTCATATTTAACAGACGGTAAACGTTGTTTGCATTTGTTTTTGCAAATCTTGATGATGAAAAACTCAGTAAACATTTCAAAAAAATACTAATGGCAGTCTTAAATTATCGAATATTTTGGTGCGAAAAATTTGAGTAATCAATCAACAATTTTTAGAAAACAGACAAAAATTCATACATTTCTACCATCTGTTACAATCCAACAAAAAGGTGCTTTAAAAATTTAATGTTGTTTTCTTCCAACACAATATTGTTACCTTATGAATGGGTCATATATTCATAAAATATTGTTTTCGGTTGGTTGCTTGTGTATTTTCAAAGCAATAAAAAATAGTTATGCCTTTTTCGCAACACGTGCAGTCTTCGTTAAAAAATAACTTTTGAGTTCCATCTTCTTGACAGTCTCAATTATTAAATACAGATTAGAAAGCTATCGACATGGGACAAAAAAGAAGAATGAACGCATAATGCTTGTTGTTTTTTGTCATTTGATTGTCTTCTTGTCTATTTGTTTCTTGTCAATTTGTTTCTTGTCATGAACATTACTTAAAAGTACGTTATCAAAGCCAAGCATGTAAATAGCGATAACTGAAAGCGTTACACATTTCATTTTGTAATGGCTACTGATTAGCGCTTACTGTGCAGCTCTAGTTTCAATGAAACTAGCTTATATTTATGATTGACTCATGCAAATACAGATTTTTATTGCAGTTCTTATCGTTAACGTTCACAATTTTATCGAAAGTCTATGGGTGATTATTGGATAGCTTATCTGACACAGCCACAAATAGTATATGAAATCAACCATGTTATTGATAATTAACCTCAAATAAAGATTATATTTACCATACAATTTGTTTATACATAAGCCAGGTGTATGAATTGGTTGAAATGGTTATGCTAGCAATATCTGATCTATGCAATTTTTTGATTATGTAATAGTAATTGGTAGGTTTTTGAAATGTACTTGATAACATTGAAACATTCATATATTTTTTTCTAAATTTAGGCGGGTCAAAAATACGCTACAGGTTTGAAATGAACGCTAATATTATTGATAAGAAGCAAGCAAAGAAATAGTTTGATTTAATCTAAACGAATAAATACATGTATGCCAATGTAAACGATAAGAACAAAGAAAACAGTTAGCAGCAACACAGAACGTTTACTCTTTCTTCTTGTCAGATTTACGATGATCTATGAGCCATTGCTAATTTTTTTGCATGAACAAAAAATTACTTCAAACATAAACATAAGAATGAAGATGAAATGATCCTACGCTTTGATACAAGTCAAATTTTATGCTGCAGGTGTACCTATAATATGATTGATGATAATTCAAAGGAATTTTTAACTAGAAAATATTTATAGAATTGAATACTTCAAATGAGCTTGTTTCTACGACTTACTTTAAACTATACCCTTAAAAAAAAAGAGAAATATCTCACAATTATTATGGAAGCGAGGTATTTTATAATTAATTTGTTTTATAGTTATCGACCCAACCGACTTATGAAAAAAAAAGTCTAGCGCATCAGAACCGCTAGAAAACTGATTTTCGAAGAAATTGTCTTTGAGTGACAAAAAAATGTGGAAAGACGTAATACACTTTTTTGTAGAACCATATGAACCATTCCTTATCCAAAGCAACAAAGCCCAACTACAACATAGAATATGAAAATTTTCAGTGCTGGCAACACTTTCCCAACGAAGCAGCAATAAGTTTACCATAACAAACTCGTACTTAAATCAACTTATCCTTCGAATTTTGTTATCATCGTAGGATTTCATCGAAAGTTTTTTCAAACAGCAGTTAAACGTTGTTTGAGGCTGCCATCCGAAAAATTTTCAAAACTCGGAAAATTTAAAAATTGGTTCCTTATTTTTATTGCAGATGCTTGCATATGAGTATATAATTTGAAGCATCTGTTGGTGCAACATTTACGAAAATGTCTGACGCTGGAAACCCTGTCTTAGCAGCATAGCCAAAAATATACCTAATCTGCTTCGCGTTAAGTTAAAGGCACCCTCTGAATTTCGTTTCGATTGAATGACTGCGCTGGAAGTTATAGGGGTGAAAAGAATTTTAGGGTTACTACCTTCAAAATTTTTTTTCAAAATTTCCGAAACGTTAATATTCGTTGTAAATTGTCATTGCAGGATCATTCCCATTTGCAAATCTAATGGTCATAGCTGGCAGCCCTTTCAGGATTTTTTTACGAAATTTCTACGATATTTGGGTTATATTAAGGTCCATTTACTGCATGAACTTCGTTTTGATTTCAGGACTGGACCGGAAATTATATAGAAAAAAGCTTTATTTTGCTGAGCAAATTTGCAAGATTTAGGAGACAAAACTCACCATAGCTGGCAACTCTATTGTAATTTTTCAACCAAATTTGCACCAAACGTTGTCTAAAGTAAGGTCCAAATATTGTGTGCATTTTGCTAGAATGATGTGCATTTTGTTTTGTTAGAATAGCTGAATCGGAAGTTATAGGCCAAAAAGCAGTTTTTTTCTCAGTGATTTTTCTCACAGGGTTGCCCGCATTTCAAAATCAATTCTATCAGATCTGGTCCTAGTTAATATCAATATGTTCTGTAAATTTCGGAAATCGGATTATCCGGCCGTCGTAAACAGAAGTTTCGATTGCTGAAAGTAGAGGTAATTTGGTGATGGGTTGCCATTCTTGTGCAAATCGGAATTTTGACAATTTCAATTTGACATGATGCAACTAGGATTCACCTATGGTCCATTGATTTGACCACCGCTGCAGCACTTGTGCGTGTGGGTTGGCCTGAGTGCTTAGAGGTGCCAAACTCTAAGCACTCAGGCCAAATGACTCGTGGAACAGCATTTGAGATCGCTGATATTCACATGTTGCAGCGACCGCACCAAAAATAAAGAGAAAAATCAAGAAGTTACTACATGTGTTCAAAAGTCTGCGGCGTACCAATGAAAGAATCAGATTGTTGTACATATGTGTTTTCCTGAATAATAAAATTTTGATAAATATCCCTGTGAGAAACACCAGGTCCAATCGTTTCCTAAAAGAATATTCTCATTCGACCACATATGGAGCTAATGAGCCAGTAAATAGATGCTGCAGAGTATTCAACAGAATAAGCAATTTATATTCCCCTACGATTTCCAAATCATCCTTCAAGTCCTCTCTTTTCCATGCGATCCGTACCCTTAACCTTAAGATATAGCTTTTATGTCAATGTTTATTTATTGATTGCTATTTATTTATTTATTTGTTACTCTTTTTTTAATTTGTTTGTTTTTTACTTATTTAACTTGTTTGTTTTTACTTTTTTCTGTACTTTACTTTACTTTTCCATTTTTTTTTTCATTTTAATTTGATGTCCTTTTTTTTAATATGTGATTTTGTACCTTGTTTTGGTGTATGAATAAATAAATAAATAAATAAATAAATTTTTCAAAATAATCTCTTTGTCCGATATGACCTCACTAGTATCAAATCTCTTTCCCTCGGGCCATTTTTTCAAATTAGGAAAAACAGAATAGTGATTGGGAGCTAGATCTAGAAAATGCGGTAAGCTGAGCAGGAAATTCGTTACCCAAAGAATGCGATTTTTCTATCGTTGTCATGATGAGGCTAGATTTTACGAAACAACAACAACTGTAGCGAAGAAATCCGTGCCAGTCTGTTGACAGCCAGCAATTCCTTGCTCAGACTAACTTAACTATTCCACTCAAGTTTCTCCAAGAAATCTAAGCTCCTGTTTTAAACGACTATGGCCCAACCAGTCTTTATATATTCGTCAGAAATCTGGGTGGTCCTTACGAACGCCCTTGCAAGAAAAATTGAACTCTTATCAGTGTTCGAAAGGAATATATTCCAATGTATATTTGGTTTCCGACAGAAGGATGGACGATTCCGGCGCCTAAACAAGAACGAAGACCATGAAGTCATTGATAAACCCAGGCTCAATAGGCTACGAATTTCTACGAGAGCACAATTACTTGAAAGAGGCGCCAACATCTTTGGTGGAACGATGGCATATGTAAGAACCCGAAAATTGCGCGAATGATATCGAACTAGATTACGATGGCTCTAATTCGAGACTAATTATATTTTGCAGCAGATATTGAAAGGACCTGTGCCGTTGATGAGGACACAAAAATAAGCTCCAACCTGTGAACCTTAAGGGTAATCCTGTCATTGCTCTTACAACGGGACTTACAGCTAAATGTAGGCGTCACTAAAATGCCTTTAAATACGAAAAAATAGATTGTTTGCATTTTTTCTTGTTTTCCGGTGGCCGGAATTTGCTTGAAGATAAAAGGTCTACTTGAATATCCATATCTTCCTTTAAAAAGTTTCGTAATGCTATCAATTTTCGCATAATAGTTTGAACAACCTTAAAAAATCTGGAGGAAATGATGAATTCCACTAAAATAAACTTCCATTTTCGGCGATCCGCTATTTCGAAATATGATAGCGTAGATTCATAGTAAAAATAGAATCATGTATTAGTAACGCCTGATCATATTCCATACAACCGTCATTTGTTTTGACGCATACGCTCATTGTATATCCGCAAACAAATCATTAGACTCTTAAAAAGCTAAAGCAATCACTTATCTCGTGCAAACAAACTCGCTCGTGCCATTATATTACTCTAATTAATTTCCAAAGTAAATCCCATCTAATATTTCATACCGACTTTGACAATTGTTATCATACATTACCCAACCTTAACGGGCATGTAATATGGTCATTGTAATGTTCATTTATTCATCTGATAACTTTTTGCATTTTTTATAGATATATGCAGTATTACTGGAAAGCAGCACGTGAAGGACGACGCGTTGTAATGGACTACTACTACGCTGAGCATGGCAAACAAATCTACGGTGTACCAATTGGTGGTATTGGATCGGGAACAATTGGACGTGGATTTGCTGGTGAATTTTGTCGTTTTCAAATGAAACCCGGCTGCTATGAGTACAATACAGTTCATGCGAATCAGTTTATTGTGACAATAAAGGATGAGAAAGATAATACGATATTTCAGAGTTTGTTATCAAGTTATAGGTATGTATTTTGATTTAACTTTAAATTGCATTGAATTCAATATTTGCGTTTGATGGTTCTTGTTTTATTTTAATATTTTATATGAGATACGGTATGGTTTTTTTACTTCTAGTTCCATTGTTGAAAATCGAATCTTTATGGGCTTTACTAAGATTTTCTAAAGCATGTTCCCTTATATATTGTTTAACAATAGTTCGAATATTTTCAAAGTACTCCATCCAAAAATGGGGAAATGAACCTTCTTGTTCGAGTATTTTTTTTAATATGTACATGAACATTTCATTTTGACACTGACAATGGATTTTTTAATTTGGCCTGCTTCACATTCGACGTCAATAGAGGCACTATTAGAGTTGAATTCTTGAATAGTAAAATTTTGACAAACATCCCTGTAAGGAACACCAGGTTCAAACGTTTGCTAAAAGAATATCCACAATTCATATCATATGCCGCTAATGAGCCGACAAATAGATGCTGCAGGATATTCAACAGCATAAGCAATATATATTCTCCTACGATTTCCAAATTATTCTTCAAATCCTGCCTTTTCCAAGCTATCCGTACCCCTAGCCTAAGATATACAGTGCCGAACAAAAGTCTACATACACCATAGAAAATAGCGACAAATTGCTAAGTATAGCATAAATAGAAAATTGTGGTATTGCAAAATAAACATAACCCTTTGTGCAACATTATTTTATTGAAAGTGCACGAAATTTCAGTTTCTACGAAAAAAATTTTACAAAAAACTAAAATATTCACAGAGCAAAGAACAAAAGTCTGCGTACACCTCGAAGAAAATAGTAAATAAATAGCATTCCTTCTAAGAAATAGTGGTAAATTTGTTTTGGGCTGCATGCAGTAATGACATAATTCAAGCAGTTGGTTTTTTACTGTCGGTAAATACAGATGGCAGCTTAAATCCTTTTTTAATAACGGAATCGAGACGAAAAGAAATATCACGTTACATGCGGGAATTTATAGTGAAATTGAAAAATGAAGGACATTCTTAGCGCGAAATCGGGAAAATAGTAAATAAATCTCATTCCAGTATTCAGACCGTCATAAAAAAACTACCGGGTGAGAAATTCTGTTGAAAAAAAGTCCAAAAGTGGCAGATTTCGTAAATTAAAGGAACGTGAAAAAACGAGTATATTAGCCGAAATTAGAAATAAGCCGGGGACAACTTCAACTATCCTAGCGGAAGACATTCAGCATACTACTGGGAAGGTTGTTCATCCAATAACGGTCCGTAGATTTCTCCACAGTTCTGGATACTTCAGTCGACCAGCTCGAAAAAAGCCATACATTAGCGAAGTAAATGAGAAGAAACGTTTGGAATTTGCCAAACTCCATGAAAATGATGGTTCGACTTTCTGGGACACAGTTCTCTTTAGTGACGAGAGCAAGTGTAACTTGTTCGGACTTGATAGAAGATACAGAATTTGGAGAAAAAATAATGAAAGTCACAAAAAGAAGAACTTAATTCCAACCGTTAAACATGGAGGTGGTAATGTTCTAGTTTGGGATTGCATGTCAGCGGCTGGAGTGGTGAGTTTGGTTATAATTGAAGAAGTTATGGATCGCATAGTATACCTAAATATATTAAAAATAGTTTAAAATAATCCGCGCAAAAATTGAGCCTACGAAGCAGCTGGACATTCCAGCAAGATAACGATCCGAAGCATACGACTGGTATTGTGAAGGAGCGGTTAATTTTCAATATCCCAAAATAGCTACATTCTCCACCTGATTTGCTCGACCTCAGCCGCATAGAACATTTATGGGATTATCTCGAGCGTAGAGTCCGAAAACACAACATCAGAAATCAAGAAGACCTCAAAACCGCCTTGCTTCAGAATAGGGCCAAAATACCAGTAAATCTTGTCAATTCCATGCCAAACAGGATGAAGGCCGTAATTACAGCGAATGATGGGCCAACAAAATATTAATATAAATACATATAACATTTAATATAATGAGTTGTACGTGTACGTAAACTTTTGTTCTTTTTTTAATGTGGATATATTAGTTTTTTCGTAGAAACTAAAATTTTGTGTACTTTCAATAAAATATTTTTATACAAAGGATTATGTTTATTTTGTAATACCTCAATTTTCTATTTATGCTATACTTAACAATTTTTCGCTATTTTCTATGGTGTACGTAGACTTTTGTTCGGCACTGTAAGCTATATATCAATGTATCAATTATTGTTATTTATTAATTTATTTCTTACCTATTTAATTTGTTTTCATCTTGTTTGGCGAATAACTAAATATTGAATATATCCCTCTCTGAAGTTGAAATAATTTTCATTCATGCAAATCGAGGCTAGTCTTATATAGTCTAGAACTTTCTCCCTCCTCTTCGAACACCTATCTTTCTCTAACCGTGAACCTTCAAGGGATTCCGAAGAGAGCAAAACTTAGACATAAAATGATAGGACTCCCCAATCCTTTATTTTTGCCACTTTTGCCACCTCTTCCAGATTTCTAATAAACCTATAGCTCTAAAATCCATTTGACAGTTTTTTATCTGTTGGTACATTTGAATAAATCTTTCAAAACCTTTTTGACACGTTTGATTTAATCGTTTACAAGAAAGAAGACGTCGACGAGCAGAAAAAAAACGCCGACAGAATTATTTCAAGAGATGTCTGCTTTTTATGGGAAGTCTGGACTTTCATTTGCCACCATAAAACGTTTAAGAATTGAAGCATGGTAGGGAGTCACTGGAAGAGAATCCACTGCAAGTACAAACGCTGTCGTTATCGAAGATAATATTGAAAAAGTAAAAAAACTTGTTCAAGACTATCAAAGAATCAAGTTGTAGCTGGTAGCCCACGCCATAGGCAATAGCAACGAATGAAAGCAGCGTTCTTTCCAAGAGTCTTTGGACATCTGTGGTGAAAATTCTGACGACGTTTTTTCTCATATTATCACTGTTGATTAAACATGGATCCTGAAGTACGATCCAGAGTCAAAAAAGGAGTCAATGCAGGGGATAGAACAAAGACAAAAGCCACTACGGAAATTCAAAGTGAAAAGATCGACATCTAAGCTCATGGCCACTGTTTTTTTGGGATTGTGAAAGGATATTGTTCATCAAATAACTTCTTAAAGAAAACTACAATGAACGGAGTCTATCACACCGCATGTGGTTGCCGAGAATAGAAGAAGCAAAATAACAAACTGGCGAAAAGAGTCCTTTTTTTGCAGAACAATGGGTCCATACACACTGCGAAGATCACAACAGGATTTGAAGAAATCAACCACCTACACTACAGGCCAGCCCCCCAGCGATTATTTCCTGTTTTTCAATTTAAAAAAAAACTCCGCAGAAGAAAACTTTCGAGTGACGAAGAAATTAAGGCGGCGGGAGACAAGGATTTCCCAGACGAAGATGGCGAATTCCATACCTTTTTATGCGGACGACCTCAAGATATACCATTTTTGTCTTTCAATCGGAATCTGATTCGAAATTCCTTCAGTTAAAGCTCTTATCGCTTGAGCTATAGTGTGCCCAAAATAAGCTTCTTCTTAACATTGACAAATGCCATTCCGAAAGCTTTTCTCATAAGACCTCTACTGTAAATTTTTACTACTGCCTGAGTAATGGATAAGAAGCTTCGCTTTAATCTTCAATACGACAAAGCACTTGCAAGAGCCAGCAAGCAGCTGGGATTCATTAAGAGGCGCGCAAAAGAATTTAAGAACATATGGGTCACAAAAACTCTGTACATATCTTTAGTTCGACCATTACTCGAATATGGGTGCATCGTCTGGAATCCTACATTCAATACTCATAGCGATAGACTGGAATCTATCCAAAACCAGTTTATTCTTTTTGCTCTGAGAGACCTAGACCGTGCACGTGATTTTGAAAGCTTTCTATATTATAGTTACAGATTAAGTCTTTTGAATCGGGCAACACTTTCTTGAAGAAGAACGTTATTATGCTCATTTTTCGTTTTTGATGTGGTTAGGGGCTTGATTAACGTTGAATATATTTGCAATTACATAACGTGCAATGATTCTGCAAGACGGACGAGGCACATACATCTCCTCAATGAGCACTAGCATCACACTGTTTATGATGACAGAGAACCGATAAATAGGATGCCGTCTGTCTTTAAATCTAGGTTCAAAAGTGCTCTAATTATAGCGTTATACTCCTAAACAAACCCATCTTTTCCTTGAATTCTCCGCTCGAAAGTGTTATTTTAGTTTACCTTAAGGAAAATGTAAATTGTTATTTTTTTATGTATACACCTTGTTTGGTCTGAAAATAAATATTTTACCACTGGGTTAAAAGCCCTTTATGACAAATGTAGGAAGTACATTCACGTAAAAACACCGAAAAATATTTCTTTACTTATCTGTCATCACTTTTAATACCCTAGGCTCCAAATTTTCAGTCGCCCCTAGTATAGCAACTTTTCGAGTATTCTTTACTCCCAAACTGTGTTCTGCTGCTTTCTACCTTTTCTCGCCTCTAAATTGCAATTTCTCATCTTCGGTGAGTGACAGCGGGTCCCGGTTGAGCAGACTTATTTCTACTGCTTTGTATTATTTTTTTTTATTTTTTTTAGTTTCTACCGCCTTCTTCTGTGAACAATCTTCCACATATGCCGCATATAATTACCCGTTTGATGTTAACGTTACAAGGGCCCAAATTGAAGAGTACTTGATTGAAGTTAAACTTAACTTTGATGAATTAACGAGCAAACCAAATAGCAGCAAAAAAAACTCTGCTTTATGTATTCAGTAATTACTAGGAATATCGAACGCCTCAGGTTTTTCGTAACAAAAATATTTAGTTTTTTTTTAAGAAGTTTTACGGTCACTCATAAGAATTAAATTACGATCACTCATACAAATTTTTAAGTATCTTCAAAGTCCGGTTCCTAAACTAAGACGCCTATGCTAGATGTAAAACTAAAGCGTCATCAAAAAGATTTTAATACACATCAAAGATGAAATACATTTCTTATAAATTTTTGCCTCTATCCGTCAAAGTCTAGCTAAGCTTTCCATTCTGACATTTCTATTCAAAAATCTTCATGACGAAAGCACAATTTGTCGAGTGAATATAATTTCCAACGGCATCTGCTACCTAAAGAGCGATCGAAAAGCTCACCTATGGAAGTTTGCATGAGATCGATTTGAATCCACTTAGGGACCATATTTTGAACCTAAAATTTTACGAACAGATCCCAAAACATGAGCTATGTACACTCTAACACCAATCTAGTCAAAAGGGAATTTTTGATCTCCTGGCAATGGCGAGGTTCAACAACATTATTTATCGTAATGTTCCACAGCAAGGGAGAGAGGACACCATCTTGAGCAGTGCCCGTGCTAACCCCTCGTTGGAAGTGGGTATTTTTTTTAATGAAGAGGAGACCAACCTATTTGTGAGAAACTGTCCACTGAATGCTCTCAGCCGCATATTTACAGAAAACCAAACTTAATCTTGTTAAAGACTCCCTCTAAATGTTTAGGATGACGACAATCGTATTCTTCTTAAAAGCGAGAGGCACATCGAAGGGAAAAGGGTGGGTTTGTAATATTTTTTGCACAAATATTTGCTCAAATGAGGACATAAAGAATAGAGTTTCCTTTGGTATAAGCTATAACTGCAAAATTAGCGTCGGATCGATCGACTTTTTGATATAAAAGCAAATGATCCTTTCCAGAATCTTCAATAGGAGAGAGCTAAAACATACTGGATGGCATTGTAGATTGACGTGCAAAACGTTTCTTGCTTCAGGATTTAACAAAACTATTGTTTCCTAGCAGCTGGTGAAAACATAAGAGAAGTGTAAGCACGCATTATATATCACTCTTAGCAATGGTAGAGCTACTTCTATAGATTACTGGATATCAGCCGGAAAAACGCCATCACCATTCCTAAGATCTTTGAGAGTTGTTAAACTCATCTCTGCACTCTCTCAGCAGAATGGTGATTTAAGGATTTGGGATTCGCCCTGGCTATTGGTGAGTTACACGCTACCCTAACTTCAGAATTGAGATAACTTTTCAGGGAGTCAAACGCCTGATTCAAGTCAAGATACCAGCCATTACGCCCCGGAGCAATTTTCAATGAAGATCGGGCCAGATATTAGAGCAGCTTCCAGTTCGTGTTTTTTCTGTGAATAAAGGCGTCAAAAATATAATATACCTGTGATTACCAGCTTGTAATAATTATAGTTTCATTGCGATGATTTTATCGCGACACAAATTTTTGAATTTTTGCCTAATAGGGTCAAATACTTTCAAAATTGAAGAAGCTTGTAACTAGGACCATCATTTTTTATTAAAAGACTTGCCGTCATCAAAGCACTATAAGCCCTTTCAGGTCCTGGCTTCTTGCGGACGAGGCTTCCAATTGCCTCGTTCCAATGCCCACGATCTCCAATTATGAAACCCAAGCAGTGATGCAACGTCTATGTTGACAGAATTGAGGTTGAACGAACGAATTAAAGGAACGGTTTTCGCTTGGTCATATGCACGAAATGTATAACTATTTCATCTCCGAACAATTCCCTATTTCGGGCCCAAACATCAATTCTCCGTTTTATTTCGACCGTTTCATTGCACATCATTGTTGATTTCGCACTTAAGTAGATGAATCCCTCCACCCTTTCTAAATTAGTTCGTCAAGAGCTATATTTTGTCTATTGTCAGATATATTTTTTTTTTGTTAGCGTAATGCATTTTGTTTTCGTTAGTTTGATTTTCAGGTTTTCAATATCTAGTAAAAAAAATTTAAATTATACATATATATATATATATATATATATATATATATATATATATATATATATATATATATATATATATATATATATATATATATATATATATATATATATATATATATATATATATATATGTATATGTATATGTATCAATAGCCAAATTAAATTTGATTAAATTTTTTCTTGTTTAAGTCGTTAAACACAAAAATAACAGACTGAAATCATCGCTACCTTTAATATTCTACTGTGCTACTTGCAGAAAAGGCGAAGCTAAAATTACAATGGAGTAGAAATTAGAGATAGCAAAACGAAAATAGATAAAATTTAAAGAATGAATAAATTTTTAACGATAAAAACTAAAAAGCAAAATCAAGAGAAAAAATTAGTTAACTCACCTATAATAACTGAAAAATTTTGAATGGATGTCTTGCAACTCTAGCTCTGAACAATGAATAGACGTGGTGCATGAATACTAACATACATCATGTCGTTTTATGGCTTTTCATCATCAGGAAAAAAAAATTCATTGCAATATCACGTCCAAAAACAAACGAAATTTTTCCATTCAAATGTGACTAAGCTGACCTTCGTCTTCTATTGAATCACAAATTGTTAGTAAACAAAATGAATATTCAAATTCGTGCTTCGCATCTGTCTACTTTTCAGAGAATCTTTGTTTTGATCTCTATCAGATTCAAGCAACTCTAATATCTATATAATCTTATAGTGCACAACTCCTAAAAAAAAACAGACAAAAACGCTGTGGCTCTTTCATTTGCTTATTCTGCACTTTAAATATCCGAACTAACTCATTGTAGCATCAAACTTGACCTCATTATTCGCTGCACGTACATACGGTTATTTTTCTAAAACAAAAAAGCAGTAGCAATAGCTTTTGCCTTTTTTCCATCTCTGTACCAACTTTCCTGCACTTGGCTTCCTCATAGACATATAAAGAATGGACACGAAATGATAATCCATGAACCCGTACGTGAATGAAGCATTTTTACTACATATGCAACTTACTCTCTGTAAAAAAGCTTTCCCCTGAATGCCGCACACTATACCCTTCTGCGCTGTTGACTCTCTATGTAAACAAACATTTCCATACATTTCTATTGTTGTGAACATGGTCGATTTTCGGGTTAGTTGGAATAGCAGGGAAAATAAAATATGTGTCACATAGGGCACAAATTTCAAAATTAATCAAATTTTCTGAATGAAATTTGATGTTATTTTGTAAGGGGAGGTCGAAAATGTTGCTTGCATACATATAACAACCATTTCTTTCCACAAGTCGAAAGCTTTCTATCCTAAACCCGGTAAAAAGAGGTACATTGATTCAAATTGAATTTGTACTTACATCACACATTCTAGGGCGAAATCCTATGAGTAATTGGTGCAAAACACTTTTTACTTTCGCACTGTTTATTGATTAATCTAAACATTTATACTTTTAATTGATGAAAACACGAAAATAAAACATGTGTCAAACCGGCCGATCGCCATTTTTATTGATTGCTTTTGTTCATAGGCGGGGAAAGCTTGATAGCGTGTAGGGGCATTAAGTTTGATCAATTATATGAATTGACGTCATTTAGGTGAAGAAAATTGTTCGAACGATGAAAACCGGTGTGAATGAACGATTTAAAGTAGCACAAGTAAACTTCGTAATTGACTTGGGCTACTATTTACGAATGCTGCGTGCAGATTATGATGCTTAATGATCTATACGCGTCGTTTATAAATATTTCACGTGTAGATGTTTTATTTTACGTTGGTAGGCAAACCGATTGATTGAAATTAAATTAGCAAGTGTTTTGGTCGCGAAAATTTTATTTCAGTGTGATTTCAAATATATCTATTTTAGGGAATTTTAGATTTGATGGCTGTGTTTGTCTGCAAATTAAATTTTCTAAATGGTATTTCTTACACTATAGTTTACTTTTTTATGTTAATAGAAAATACGTTGAATAAGGTGGCTAATCAAGAAATAATATTATTGTTGTTGCATTATTTGCGTCATAGGTATTGAATTAATTATAAAAGACAAACAGTGAGAAATGTAATAACAATAAATAAATCAACCAAATTTTTTGAAACAAGGCTTCGGTCAGAAAGGCCTAAAATCTTATCTGAGTGTGAAAAAAGTGGATTATCAGAAAAATTATGAAAATCCCTAAATTAAGTGCCCCAGTTTTACAAATTAAGGTGAACAAACAAGTTGAAAAGAAAGTCTCTACTCAAATTATTCGAAATTCAAAAAAGAAAGCGGATTTAAAGCGCAGAATGGCGGAAGCTAACCTTATAATAGTTAAAAAAAATTAATTTGTTAAATAACGTTTCGCTTAAGAGTGCGCAAAAAAGCCAAAATAATTCTGGAAGTCCATAACTTTTGTTGCTGAAGTAAAAATTAATGTTTTTGAATCTAATAAGCGGCAATATGTTCGGCGAATGTTTAATACAGAGTTTAGGAGGGAACATACTACTTCCACTGTAAAATACAGCGGAGGGAACATTATGCTATATATAGAGTTTGTGAATGGTAGGATGGATCAAACGTGTTGCCTGGGTATTCTTAAAAGATATATTAAACAAAGTGCTGAAAAATGAGGCACTTTATACAATTTTCGCATGTATCCGGAGCAATCTAGGGTTTGGGCTATTTGTTACTGTCCAAATGCTATTACCGAACTTAAACCCGATCGAACATTTATGGCATCAAATTTATGGCAATCAAATTTGCATTTATGGCAATCAAATCTATGAGCTCGTTCATATTGCCACTCTCTTGCCACTCTCTCGTATGATGCATACCAATTTACTTTCTTTTTCCTGGGCTTTGTAAAGACGATCTCTTGGGTGGAAACGTAATTTATTAATTTTGAAAAACCTATTTTACCTGTAATAAATATGTCCGTTTGCTACAAAAAAGTGCGGTTATTTTACATACAATGGAGGGACGATTTGTAGAGTGGGAAGATAATTTAAAACAAAAGGATCGCTAATTTCGGGAAATAACCTATTTTACCTGACATAAATACGTCCCCTTGGTTGAAAAAAGCCAAGATTTTACATGCGATGTAGGGACAATTTGTAGGGTGGGAACATAATGTAAAACAAAGGGATCATGAATTTTGAAAAAATATGTTTTACCTGAAAGAAATATATCCTTTTGTTACAAGAAAAGTGCCAAGAATTTTGTATATGACGCTGGGACGATTTGTCGGGTAAAAAGGTAATGAAAAACATGTGCTTAAGGATCATTTCGTACAAGAAATGTGCGAAGAATTTGTATTCGCACATTTTGAAAGCAAAATTTACGGCGTGTGGAAGCGTTAATATTCGTATTGAGCATGATGAACATATCTTGCTAATGAACAATCACATGTTCGATTGTGCTGATTTATCTGAATATGCGGCTCGGGTTGTGGAGTATATAGCAGGATTTGTCGTTCATAAGCTTCAACAAAAACTTAAGTGCGAATCCTGCTATTCGGCTATTCATGGCGAGTTAAATAGGCACTCCTTAATGGCATATAAAACTAAAGGATTTTTATCTTCTCCTTCCAAGTCTGTGATCTATGTATGCCATATAGTGGAAAAAGAAATAAAAATTCACGCACTTTATGAAAACAATGATAGATTTCATGTCAGCAAGCGTATTCATCAGAAAATACATATAAACGCTATAGAAAAATTGATGGACAAAGAACTTTTTGAAAATTTTTATAACCATATGCTTGATAGAAATCATTATACTGAATTAATACGAGCCATAGTCGATCTATATTTGAACACTAGATTCTTCTTTATTTGTAAAAGCTTGTCCGAAAAAATTTCCATTAGAAATAAGTATACAAAAAATGTACATTTTTTATACTTTTACATAATACTTTTATTTTAAGCTTAATTTCTATGCTAGTTTTATTGAATCTTGTTTCAAATTAATAATTAGTATTCAGAAGTATTTTGTAAGTAGCATAAGCATTTGTTTACATAAATTCTTTTTTGATAAAAAAACAAACATTTTTTTGTCTATTATAACTTGATTCAATGCTCACACGGCAACAATTAGGTCTGTTCGCGTACTACAATTAATTACAATTAATTGCAATGAAGCCGTTTATGTACTTCGTTTTACTCAATGCTGAAAATTTCGCCTCTTTCAGTAAATTTCAGTAGAGTCTGAGCTATTGAAAAACACTGAAAAATGTGAAACGCGTGTCGCGAGTAAAAATTTCCAAATGTGCGCGGCAAGCAACATATTTTTGCGTAATGTTGTTTTGAAGATTGAATGTTTTTGTGGCGATAATTTATCACCACTTAGAATGACTTTATAATTACTATTGTTCTATTGAAATGCAATCAGAGCGTTTTCGTACTTTTCCTGAATATCCCCCACTACATGATTCACAAAAATTCTGTGACTGAAAGTACGCGAACAGACTTCAGCTCTACTCAGAGCTAATCATTTTCATATAAAAAACCTGTTCAGCTGCCGCACAACTAATTAAAATACTACGCACAGTTTTAATGCAAATCGAAACTCATTGATTCGCTATTGATGTGAATTACATTACATCAATATTAACAAATTTTTATTTGCACCAAAAAAGTTGCCCTTTAATTTTACAATATTTCACGCCGCCCTCGTCATACAAACACATTGCGACCTCTCGCTCACACAACTACACCAGAGGTCGAAAATTGCTTCATTTCTCTCGGCCCATTTCGTATCCATTCCTCTCTATATCTATGGGCTTCCTATACCCCCAAAGAAGAGAGAAAGGTGAAGCCTGCTCGGCTCGGAAAAAATTCTGTGTGGTTTCACTCGTTGGCTTGTACACGTAAATCTCTTCATTTTATATGCGCACTTGTTTTGAGAGATAAGGATGTATTTCGAACAAGGATAAAAGCTGAAATGTTATGGTAGTGGTTCCTGATTCTTAAATTCATTATCACGCCTCAGGTGTAATTTAAGGATTTAATGGCCGAAAAAATGAAAGCGAAGCGATATTGAGTTGGGGAGCTATGTTGCAGTGGAAAGAGAAAATTTAGTCCTGTACTTATGATTTTAATATTTGCTTTTCAAGTTGTGGATTTTTTGTATGATAGACGCAATTGAAACACATAAATTTATGTTATTAAATGTAATTTAAATGCAAAACTGTTAATGACAATTGAAGATTTAGGAAAAGAAACGAAAAAACGTTTTCAATTAGTAATAATAAATTTCACTGACTAATCTAATTAAACCTCTAAAATAAATGTTCTTCTCTTAATTCTTACAGTCGTCCGAAAGGTAACCTATCAACTTGGGAAAATAATTTAGATACATCGAAATGCGATTATACAGGTTTGTATCCACGCGCATGGAGTGAATTCGACTTATCTGAATATGGGATTAAACTTATTGGTCGTCAGATATCACCGGTAATTCCCCATGACTACAAGGATTCCGCATTGCCGTGTGCGGTTTTTATATGGTCCGTCGAAAATGTATGCGAAGCAGAACGAAAAGTTTCAATTACGTTCACATTTAAAAATGGAACAGGCACAAAGAAGCAAGATTACGACGGTTCAGCCACGTCTGATACATTCGCTGAAGGTCATGCCAAAGGTGTCAGTATTAAACAAACCATTACTGGATTAGAATGTACGTATTGCTTAGCATGTCGAGTTCTACCGGAAATCAATATAACACGATGCGTGAAATTTGATCCGGCTGGTAACGGGGAGAAAGTTTGGAATGATTTGAAAGAATCCGGTAGATTGAGCGATAAATGCGTGGACGAACACGTGAAAAGTAAGTAGGAACCGATTCAAATAGCTTTCGTTTCCATGGAAATATTAAAAAAAAAATATCTAATCATCTACAGTCATACCGTATTAATTTCAAATGAATTTTCAGAAGGTCACGCTCATAAAATACAAAATAACAATAAATTGAATTTTGCGCAACCAATACTCGAACCCTTAAAAGCAATATCCATCTCTATACCTTGGCATTACTGTCTCATATTTTGCAGCTAAGGACATTGCCGTCGCTCTGTGTGCACAAGTTACTATCAAACCAAAAGCCACCTACGATTTGGAATTTATCTTGGCATGGGACATGCCACAAATTCAATTCCCATTGCGAATGGAAAAATACTCACGCTACTACACTAAATATTTCGGTGCTGACGACAAAACTGGACCAAAGATATGCGACCATGCTCTCAAGAACTACTTCAGCTGGGAGAAATTGATCGACTCGTGGCAAAAGCCAATACTCGAGGATAGGTATCCATTTCCAAACTACTTTATGTCACTCGTATTTTGCTTCAACTATTTCTTTATCGTATCAACAGTGCTCTTCCTGACTGGTACAAGAGTGCAATATTCAATGAACTTTATTTTATATCGGACGGTGGAACGTTGTGGTTAAATATCGATTCGAATTTGGGAAAGAAACTGGACTTTGACGATCCAAGGTAAGAAAGATGTTGATATGATTTCAGTCAGTTCGCAGGAAATGACTTGCCAACTCAGACATGAATTGAATAATCAAACCACGTTTTCTAACGATAGTCTTACATACATCATCTCATGTGTTTTTTGTTGTTGTTGTAGGCTGGCTTATGGACGTTTTGCTTATTTAGAAGGTCACGAATATCGTATGTATAATACATACGATGTACATTTTTATGCATCTCATGCTTTAGCTCATCTATGGCCTAATTTACAGGTAATTAAATTTAATTTGTTAAAATTTAAACATTACAATGCACATATTTCAATTAAAATGACTAAAGTATAATCAAAGAATCAAAATCACAAAAGTTTGATAAAACCATTTTAACATTACATTAAATAAATAATAGCCCAAATGTTATTATCCAAATATGTATGCATAAATCCATAAAAATAGTAAATTTCCTATTTTACTTGACAAATACTCATATCATACCAAGAATTGAAGAGAATTAGTTTTATTTTATGAAAGTTGCGTTAACAATGTACACTTAGCTTCGCTGATTGTAAAATTCATATGATAAACTTATAATCCAATTGCCATTCTACATGAGCGTACTGATGTTTAACGTATGTTTATTTCTCTTTGTCTAGTAAAATTAGTAACATTGTAAATGACGTTTTCTGCTGATATTTTTATCACAATAAGTCTTAAACGTAATCTAGGAACTACTTTGGTTCGTACTAAATACTCCAGTGATGAAAATTGATTCAGATTTTTGTTATAAAATGAATTATCTAAAGTAGCCCCATTTCGACACAATACACTGATAGTAACATTTTTTCCAATGCTCCAAACAGTTGTTTAAGTCAATTTTCGCGAAATGTCAATGACAGTACTACCGAATTAAAATTTAAATGATTTGCCAGTATCTTAAATTGACAAGTCACTTTTAATTTTGATCGCAGTAGTTTACCTTATAGCTGTTAAAAGCTCCAAAGTAACAGAAACAGGTATTAAAATGGCAAGGCACCCTTTTTCTTTATCAAAATTGACTTTTTGTCACCAATTGTTTATTTAGGGAAGGTTTCACATGTTTAGAAAGAAATCAGTCAAGATTTCTACCAAGCGGTTGGAGACAGGTGAACTCGAAGTTTATTTGAAAAAAAGTCAAAATTATCAGTTTAGACTTCAGTTTGACTACGAGCTGTAGAAGCAAAAGCGTCAAAAGATGAAAAATGAAACATATTTTCAACTGTTACAAAGCTCAATATAAAAAAGCAAGACTATTGTTTTAAAAGTCTGCATTTCATTAGTGAAATAGCGCAACGACGTAGAAGCAAGGAACTCGAAAAGTTATTGCTCTCAAAATAAGGGCAACAGCTATATTTATTATATACTTCTATAACGTTCGGCAAATTATAGCCAAAAGAGGTTTTGCTTACTCTTTCGTAACAGACAAAATCCGCCTTCGAATTTTTTGGAACATTGTTAAGATACAGTTTAGTCTTAAGAATACCCCATACTTTCTTACTATTCCCTATTGTAATAATCATCTTTTTATTCAATTATTTTTCTTTTCTTGTCAATTTAACAGAAATTGAATAATTATGTTAATTCTTTTTAAACTTGAATTATTTTAAAATTGATACGATTAATGCAAATCGCAATTCCCGCAGCAACTGAATCCCTACAATTAAATACTACAGTAAAACCTGGTAAATTATAGAAAGATAATTCGTTCTCATAATTCTGTCACTCCGAATAATAATATCTGCGTCTGCAATATCCCTTACTACAAGTTCAAGTTCTAAGAATTTGTTTTGGATACTCCAGACAATGAAAATTAGAGGTAGAATAAATTGCACAGCCTTAAGAATTGGCACACATGTGGAAGTGTGCTTTTCTGCATCCACGGGTGATCTATGGGTCCAGAAACTTGTCTCGCCGTCCAGCGAACTTTGTTACATGTATTTGCCAAGGTTAGAAGGTTCGCGTACGTGCGTGCGCTACAGCTTCTGTTCCATTTGGCTCAGACAGTGTAAGGCACCTTTCCCTTCGCCCAAGTAGATCTCTCGGCATTGCTCCCTACAATACCAACACGGTATGTTGCGACAGCTAGTGGGCATCGCTGATACACAGGGCACCTCTACACTGGACGCTAGCAATTCGCGCTCTTAACTTTTTCGCGCCGTACAGCAAGATGGAAGCATGAATAACATAATGGCTAGAGCACTGGTTTCTTGGCGGATGAGGGTTCGCGCACCAAATTTTGAGTTCACCTAGCTTAATCAAGGTAATTAATCAGGGGTAAAGTGATTCGTGGAACTAATTACTTCACACTCGTATTCACATTGATTGTAAATTTGTGATGAAACTCTCTACCAGCTTCAACCCCTAGACCCGTACGAGAGTTGTCGTGGGATTACTTTACTTTCACAGTAAGATGGAGTTAGTAGTTGCCATCAGCAGCCTCCGTCTCCATTTATTAGGGCCACCTGTGTTGCCTATCAACCTACCCAGCGAGCCTCTTTCTTACAGATGTAATGGAAGGAGGTCAGAGTCCGTATTTTACTAACTAACTGGTCTAGACCTAAGCGGAGCCTACTGTAATCGGGATGATAGTCGGTATCATCCGCTTCATCAGCATGACGATCTCTGTTTTCAACAGCGCCAATTGCCGGTTTGTCATTACCGATGCCGCTTTCGTTAAAACCGTGCGAAATGTTAATCAAAAGTCAAAAGTTCACATTTTTATAACATCAAAGATTACCAAATGTCTCTACTACCAGCAGTTTTCTTTTTATGGCTCTTATCATATCATTAATATAATCTCATCTTTTAATAATTTCCTATTGTTGTAATGTTGGAAACAGCATTGAAAATATTAGTGTCATTTTCATATTTCTGCTAAGAACCTTCTTATCCAATTTTCGGCAACTTCTTAAAGAATGGGACCAGATTCGAAGAACAGAATATTGTACCTTTTTCCAAAACGTTGTATCCATGCGCTTTACCGTTCTTACTCACCATTTTGACCTTGTTTTGCAAATTGTTGCAGTTTAGGGGAATGGTGTTACATCGCTGTATTTTGTAGGGCGATTTGAAAACCTTAATGAGTGCTGGACCGAGTATCGCATGCTGGTCGAAATTCCTTCGTTAAATAAAGATCATATTATACTTCTAAGCTTTTGATAGATGTTATTGCAGAATGGCACTCTCATGTCTCTGGCGATGTTAGTGGGTTTTTTTCGCCTGCTTCTCAAAGCGGTAACCATAATAAAATACCGGAACAATCGAGTCAAGAATAAAAATAAGTTCTAGAGCAGAATCTCTTCTAAAAAAAACTCTAAGAAATTTAAGCCCTGGGCACACAGAATGCGATCGGGCGTCGCGGGCAGTGATACACAGTCGTTTAGTCATTTAACTATGCCACACACAAGGCCACAACGTTAACTAGTCATCGTCAACCTCTTTGTATCAATTATGCCAAATTTCATACAAGAATACTTTTTCTATCAGGCGCTCAGTTTTTCTCACATATTAGACTACGCCAGCGTCCTCAACGCCCGACCGATTTTGTAATTTTATACAAGTCTGGCACTAGCTGCCGTGGCCGAAAAAGTACGTCATCGGCGCATCGCATTCGGTGTGGCCGAAACAATACTATTCTATTCATTACAGATTCACGCGTTCAAAACTTGATGTGAGATAGTGCTTTAAGTCATACAAGGGAAAATCATCTGTAATTCTATAGTAAATCACTGTAATTCTATATTAAATCCAAATAATTTTACACATTTCTACTGTAAATTGAAATAAACATAGTAATTTTCCTAGCGTATGTCAATAAAGAAAATAACGTTTAGAATCATAGTCTTGTCTGATAAAAATAAATTTAATCTCCTTGGAAATTACGGACAATCCAAAATATGGAATTAAACCAATGCGAAATTGAGAAAACTATTCCCTCAGTAAAAGATGGTGGCAAATAGTCTGCAGATGCATGCGCTCATCTGATTTTAGTAACTCAATTTTTATTGATAATAATGGTTCATCTTGGCAACCAACACATGTTACAAAAAACCCAAGGGTTGCTGTAGAGAAAATTGGTCTTGCTGCAACATATTTGACGGTTCATTGAGGTAACGTTCCCAACTATACTTCCAAACTCTTCGAAAAATGGTATTCTTCTCCTGAACTGATTTATTCGATTAGCATTGTTGCAAACACAACATAACGTCTCACGAATCGTTGAAGGTATACTTAATAAGCGAATGGGGGAAAACAATAGGCGCGTTTTTTTGCTGCCCCTATCCATAACAGAACAATGCTAACCAGTGTAGACGCATTGGAAACAACAACTCCTGTTATGGATAGGGGGAGTTGTTGTTTCCAATGCGTCCGCAGTGGATAGCATTGTTCTGTTATAGATGGGAGGAGCAAAAAACACGCCTAATATTAAAAAACACTGCAAAGCTGATAGCAAGTATTTAAAATAAGTATGTTGAAAGATACTTTAGAACATTAAAATAACCTTTTAGAGCCGTTAAACTAGTCTCAAACTGAATGAAAAACTTTCAAACTTTTTTGAAATAATTTTTTGCTATTGTAAATTTTTGTAACTGAATCTGCTTTAGTTTATGGACCATGATAGCTCTTACAAATCACAAAAAAGTGCTTGTCGAGACAATTAAAATACACTTATGTTTGGTTTGGAGACAAATAATAAGATTCATTTCTCTCAAACTTTTCATATTGTAAATTTCACATAGGGTTTCTAAAAAAACAGGACGAAAAGTGCTCCATTGATCGTAACCCGACATTCAGAAAGAGAAAAACTTTAATTTTATATCTTGAAATCCATAAAATATATCACATCACTTTCAGGTAAGCCTTCAATACGATTTTAAAGATGCAATAACAGCCGAAACACTAGACAATCGAAAACATTTATACGATGGCAAGACAACCCCAAGAAAAATCAAGGATTCTGTTCCGCATGATCTTGGAGATCCAGGTAATCAATGAAAATGCCCCCTCAAAAAAAAACCATAAGCTATTTTATTATTGTAAACTTTCATTCTAGAGGAGGAACCATTCGTTTTAATGAATTCATATCCCATCCATGATGTATCCGAATGGCGTGACTTGAATGTGAAATTCGTTCTACAAGTTTATCGTGATTACTATGTTTTGAATGAACTACAACAAGCACAAGCGGAAAATGCTAGTAAATTCAGTTCAATTGAATTTATTGATAAAGATAGTTTATATGAAATGTACATGCAAGACAATCGCAACAAACCACTAAATAATGAACTGTCACGTAAGTAGTGTAGTTGTGAGTTTAAATATTCAATTTGAGTATTTAAATAGGAGTAGTTTTTCATACAAAGTTTTTTACCACTTACAGAAAATAAAAAATCAGCATCGATGTACATCAATGAGTCTAACGGAAAAGTATATTTAATGGATGCAATGACATACCTAAAGGCAATGTATCCCGCTTGTAAGTTAGTCATGAACAAATCATTGGAGTGGGATAAGGACGGAGATGGTATTATAGAGAATTGTAAGCTACCAGATCAAACATACGACTCATGGGTAATGGAAGGACCTAGGTACTTACAGAATCAAATATTCCCAAGAATTTTACTTGAAATTAATAGTTTGTTTTTCAAACCAGTGCTTATTGTGGTGGACTATGGCTTGCAGCTCTGCAATGCATATCGGCTATGGCTACTATTCTCGATCAACCAAACGATTGTATTCAATATCAAGAAGTATTAGAAAAAGGAAAACAATCGTTCGAAGAGAAACTCTGGAATGGCAAGTACTATAGATTTGATACCTCAAAAGATAACAAAGAAACGATTATGTCGGATCAGTTGTGTGGTCATTGGTATTTGAAGGCGTGTGGCTTTGATTACGATGTAAGTTCCGCTTCAAAAACAAATACACGAGAAATAATGCTCAAATGTCTAATCATGTAGGTTTTCCCAAAAGAAAACGTACGAGTAGCACTCAAAACGATCTACAACAACAATGTGCTTAGTTTTTGCAATGGTCAGTTGGGAGCAGTGAATGGATTTATTCCCAACTCAGATCCGGAGAAGCCTGGACACATTGACACAACAACAATTCAAAGCGAGGAAATGTGGACTGGTATCACATATGCTTTAGCTGCAACTATGTTGCAAGAGGTTCGTAGACAAACAGAAAATGTTCTTTTTAAAAATTATAAATAAGCGCGTTTTTGACGTTCACAGGGCATGGTCGAGCAAGCATTTCAAACAGCCGGTGGACTTTACCAAAGCCTTTCTGAACGAATAGGTATGAATTTCGAAACTCCTGAAGCATTGTATGCTGAAAAAAAGTGTCGGGCAATCGGCTATATGCGACCATTAAGTATTTGGGCTATGCAAGTTGCTTGGGAACGAAAGAAACTTATTCGAGATTGAAATGCTTCGCAGTGAATTTTACAAGGAATCATTATTTACTAGCCATTTATCCTAACTTGTGATATAGCACACATTCTTGACATTTTTTATGTAGTTGATTTTGTATGAATATGATTATGTTACGGTTGCCTAGTCTTAGATTGTCCTTTAGTGCATTAGCTTTTATAATTCTTGATTTTGATATTATGTTGGAAGGTACTATTTTATCAGACCTAAGACAAAAAAAATAATGGTGCTCAACTGTTACCTGGATTAAACCAATTACTAGATATTTGAACGGGCAATTATAGAGTTAGGATTTTTAAACTCGAATGGTGCAATAGTAAATTGATTGGTTTCTTCACCAATTCATATTGAAACCTCTCCACTTTTTACTAAAATCTATAAAAAAATAATCAATATTTACTCGACGATTCCGTAGGATAAAACAAATGGCTGAGCTTTTAAAATCTGGTATCGATCTCAACAGTCTTTGCATCATGTAAAATTGTATGTGCAATTCAGATATACAAATATGTGTGTTCAAAAGATAACACTGATTGTGAAAATATTTCTACAATCTATAAAAATACGCCCGCTGAACCACTTTACCAAACATTTTTTATAAAATTAAACAAATGAATTTTAGACAGTTTTAGCCCGTTCATTAGTTGAAATCCCATTTTACTGACACATATTACTTTCAAGAAAGTAACGAACAACATTCAAAAAGTTCAAATGCGATCGTGCTCTTAAATAATTCGAAAGAAAGTTTTCAAAGCATTTAGAATTAGACATTTGTTTACCAAGCGTTGTTTTCCAAGTACACAAGCATTCAAACCAAATTTAAAGAGTGTATTTTAGTAATTAAAATTATTTATAGCTAGGCATATGGATATGAAAACACGCTTTTTGAGCTTATAACAAAGTGATTATTTCTTTAGGTTTTGATTTCATATGTAATCAGTAGCCAGTCGATTGGTTCTTGAAGACCAAAGTGAATAGTCACAAAGTTAAACTAGCTAAAAAAAAATAAACACTAGGAAGAAAACCCAAAATGGACTGTTTGCTGATTAGATACGAATAAAAACGATTGTATGAATTTATAAATTGATCTACTCATAAGAAAGTTTTAATCAATAGTATTATTAAAGGTGAAGAGAAGGTGATATTTTTGCAAAAAAAAAAAGAGATTAACATGTGTTATATTATGCATTAAAAGCTTGATGATTTTAGAACTACCATAAATACTTCGAATGGCTATATATTTTCCAGCATGCCACTGCTAAAAGCTTGTTTTAAGATAAGAAGTGAAATGTTTGATTCGCGAAAGATAATCCTTTGAATATTTATGTAAATCAAATCCAAATGAACTAAATACATGTGGCATGAAGCTAATGCTTATCTAATTATTTATTTTTATATTTTTGAGTATTAAATTCATAAAAAGTACAGTCAATTAGAAAAGTAATGTTCATGCAACATTATGAAAACTGTTGTTGGTGCCCGAGGGTTTAAAAAGTAACCAAAGTATATATAATGGGAAGCTTTTGAGGACATACTTGGTAAGTGGAAGGCTTTCAACATTAAACTAATCTACAGTTAAATGTTATATAAACATATGACCATCGAAAATCAGCAACCAAATCAATTCCACATATTTTTTATAATATCAGTAGTGCATTTGCAATGTGTTCACTAACACTGGGAGTTAGTGAGTCAGATACTAAGAACATTGCAACAAATAACTATAGGTTTGTAACAAATAATCCGTTTTTTTGGAAAAGTATGAGCCATGAGTGCTCGATATAAAAGCCAGCTAGGCCATGAAGGTCTAAACTTTGAGAAATACCATTTCTTTAGGACATACCATATCTTAGATCTATCAGTACTGATTAAGAATCGATTTTACTAATAGGACCAACTAAATAGAAGTGTTTGAGCCGAAGATTTCATTCGGATCAACGAGAAAATTGATCACCAGAAGGCGAACCGGCGGCAGCAGGAATTAAATATTAGAGAAAAATACAAGAAAAAAACACATAAACACACATAAAGCCAAATGGCCATCGTGCACGTCGAATCTTCTCTGTTCGGACTTTAACGAAGTTGAAAGATCCTGATTTTCACAGAAAAAATCAATCTGGGTGGCGATGTAAAAAGAAGCAAAATTGCAGCATTTGGTCAAGCGAGCAGCCAGAGGTGTCTGAATAGAGCCATTGCATAAAAAAAAAATTTACGTTTTTACGCGGTTTTCATTCCGGAGGTGAGATTGGGCGGTACATTTTTCGAAATGATGCCAGTGAGGTGGTTACGGTCATCGGAAACCGCTATCGCTCCGTTACTAATTATTTGTGGGATTAATTGCACCTGAATGACTTGGAAGATATATGGTTTCAATAGAACAATGCCACTTGCTACATAGTGGCCGGTACAATCGAGGCGTTTGCAGAAATGGATCCATCAATTGGTCGCCTTCAGAATTTTCTCTTTGTGGTCACGTTAAAATCGGGTCCAGCGCATCTACTCGTGCAAGCGGTGCTGTGGCGGACATTTGAATGTCATAGTTAATGGTATTAACTGTACTTCAATTCAAAATCAATATTTCATTGATATCGCAAACACGTCTAATCATTAAAAAAATGTGTCGCTCTTAATGAAAGACAGAAAAAGTGGGTATAACACAAACTGCAAATGTGTTTTGCCCTTTGTTAAAATTAAAATTTGTTTTAATGTGATCCAACTTCTTCTAGCTTTAATATTTTTTTTTAGTTTAAAGCCCATTTTTTCCCTTTAGAAGTTAGATATATTTTATTTTCTTCACAGATATCGATATTTCGAGAGTAATCTGCCCGCTTTTATCGACATCTGCCAAGAAAATAAAATATATCTAGCTTCTAAAAGAAAAAAATGATGTTTGAATTAAAACACACATAGAGCTTTGAATTTTTTTTTTTTCCCTAGTGTAGATGGCAAAAAAAAATCTGCATACCAGATCCCCGGGTAACCTATCACCACGGGGTATGTGAGGTTTGACTCACTAAAAAAAAGGACCATCTACAAGCCCACGAAGTTCCGAGTCGGGACCCGCCTAAGCACTGCTTCGACCCTTCGACTTCAAGAACTACCACAGCTTATGGGTCGGTAAGGCAACCCTCTTCCCGCTTTATACGCAGCACTTTCTCAACGTACGTTGAGACTCGTCATGGGTATGACAGTTGGTATCCTCCGCTTCGTCAGCATGACAATCTCTGTCTTTGAGACTGCCAGCTGGAGGCCGTGCTCAGTCATCCACCGATCCACCCTTCTCATAACTTGTTTAAGTCTAAGTTGAGCGAAATCGGCAGATCTAGAAGTGATTACAGCTGCGACGTCATCAGCGTAACCTACCAGGAACACATCCGCAGGCATTTCCAGGCGCAGCAGATCATCGTACATGATGTTCCAGAGGTCAGGTCCTAAGATTGACCCCTGTGCCGCACCTGAGGTGACAGGCCTTCTTCTGACTCCGTCCTCAGTGTCATAGAGCAACCATCGGTCCCTGAGGTAGTCCCGCATCATGGCCAGCAAGTAGCCAGGAATACGGAACCTCCCTTCAAGGGCCCGAAGGATGTCCGTCCACCTCGCCGAGTTGAAGGCGTTTTGCACGTCAAGCGTCACCAGCAAGACGACCGGTCTGGCCCGGTAACATGCCTCTTCCGCTCTTGCTACAGCCCCAACAACCTCTGAGATGGCATCGATTGTTGAATGACCCCTCCGGAAGCCGTGCTGCCTGCAAGAAAGATCATCGGCTGATCTCACAGCTGACAGCAATCTCGGCTTTAGTAACCCTTCGAGAAGCTTCCCAGCAGTGTCCAGCATGCACAGCGGGCGGTATGCCGATGGGCAGACCAGGTTACCCTTCCCCTTATCTACCAGTACTAGTCGAGCCACTTTCCACCGCGACGGGAAGACCCCCGCGACTAAACATGAATTATACAAATCCAATAATAGACGCGGTTGACTCTCCGCCACGACTTTAAGTGCCTCGACCGGCACTCCGTCAGGCGCTGGGGCCTTCCGGTTCTTCATCCTGGACACCGCACTGTTCAGCTCCTCGTCCGTAAAAAGAGGAACATCCGCCTGGTTAACGAATATGGGCCCATCAATCCTTGGCGGGTGCACCGGGAACAGCGAACCAACGATATGCTCCATGGATATCGCGTCCATGAGAGTGCTAGATCGCATACAGCCAAGTCTGCGAGTGACCAATTTGTAGCCATCTCCCCACGGGTCTGAATTGACCTCCTCACAAAGAGCCTGCCATTTGGCACGTTTACTCCTTGTGATGGCCTTGGTCAGCTCCCTCTTTGCCGCAATGTGAGCAGCAGATAGCTCTTCCACTCCCGGCCTATTTCTGGCTCGCTGTGCCCTGCGCCTGCACGCCAAAGCGATGCGTCGCAGTTCGGCGATTTCATCGTTCCACCAGTACGCATGTTGCCTCCTACGAAAGGGTTTCCGTTTGGGCATTGAAGCCTCACACGCCCTGCGAATCCACCCCATGGTTCTGTCAGCAGCGGCCTCTGCTGCTGCACGGGTCACTGGGGACCCAGATGTTAGAGGCTCCCCTCCCAAACTCGAAACGAGCGATGCGACCATCTCGTCCCTGTTAAGTTTAGCGGCATTCCAGCCATTCCACTTACAGGAAGAGCCTTGGCGTCTTTGCCTGCTCTCAACAATTTGGAAGGTGATGTAGTTATGATCACTTGCAGTGTAATCTTCCATCACCCTCCAATCGCTGACGAGTGCCGCAAGTCTCTCCGATGCCATGGTGACATCGGGAATGGATTCGCCAAAACCGGGCCTTCGGAATGTTGGCGTCGAACCCCTATTCAACACCAACAAACCCAACCTCGATGCCATCTCGACTATGCGCCGTCCGCGAGTGTTTTCGGTAGGCATACCCCACTCCAATGCCCTTGCATTAAAGTCACCCCCTACGATGACATTGCCAGCGATGCCGCGGAGAGAGTCTTCTAGTGAGCTAAGTTTGACTCCGAATTCCTATTTGGTCTAAATAAGCACCTGAGTTAACACCATATGTGAAGTGAATGGTGGAACTTATCATTTGACACTCGTATACATTGATGGTAAATGAAGTCTCTACCAACTTTCAGTCCCAGATTTAACACTTTCCCTGTCCTGAACAAAACAACGAAACTGCTCCGCAAGTTCAAATTATTTTTTGCTGAAATTTGTTTTTGTATGATTCTATAAACACCCCAAGCATAGAAAAATGTTGATAGACAAAATAGAAATTGGTAGTTCTTACCTGAAACACATATGGTTCAGGAGCGTACACAGACTTTTTAGTCGCTGAACGCTCATTAACCATATGTAATTCAGGTAAATGTTTTGGTTTTTCTCAATACAAGTTGTAGGTGTGCCACATATGACTCATGAACGTAGCTGTGCATTCCAAAAGCTCGTTTCCTGAGTCACATGTGATTCAGCGGACAGGGAACGTGTTAAAGTAGGTTTAACTAGGACTATTTTAACGCAATGTAGTCCAGTGTTTTGACTAATTTCTGGCTAATTTTTGGCTCTTTCATTCATTGATTTATTCACCTGCTTTAATGTTATAGCTAACATTCAAATTTTAAACAAAACCCCTTTTTTGAGCAGCTATTTAATCAACTTCGACTTTTAAAATATGGCAGAACATTGAAACGATTCATTGAATAAAAAATAAAATGTTACACATAATCAGTAAAATGATATCAGAAAACCGTTATTCATAATAATGATTTTTGCTGTATGCAGACTTTAGTGGCATCTTTTCATTGCCAATAAATAGTTGCATAAATTCTCAAAACGCGTCAAACCTTTTGATGTAATGCATATTCAAAACTCATATTTTCCGTTTAGACAATAATTTGTCAGTCGTATGTCAATTTGTGTGTCAGAGTGCATATCTGTAACCGTAACAGCGTAAGCAATTATCATTTCAGTCAATATGAAAATTACCCATGGCTTTTGAAAGTTGAAAGGAAATGGAAATTGAAGAGAAAGCTTTTGACGGTTGAAGGGAGTTTTACTTTTGAAACTTATTCTGAACGAGATTCAGGCACACCAATATTCAAATCTTCTGGTGTGTAACCAGTATAACCACGGAAACTACTTTAGCAGCCATCTAATGAACTTTCGATACATATGGTCAAATTATACTGGTAACAGACCAGGAGATTCAAACTTTATCGGGACTCGCGTCCCTGAGAACGAGTTTCGAAGGTGGATTCAAATCCTCATGTTACTCATGCACAACTACTTCATGCTTAAAAATTTGCTGTTCAGATTATGTACAAGTAACATCATCGGATTATGTACAAGTAACAACATTTTACATTAAGTTTGAATATTTTTGTCACATGTCTAGTGATTTTTTTAGGTCGAAATTGAATGAATTCAATAGGAACGAGCTTTGACTTCAATAAGAGTGCAACATCGCACACTTGTCGCCGCACAATAAACTCATTGAAGCTAAATTCAATCATCGAATTTCACGAAACAGTAATGTGAATTTACTTCTTAAGCTGAGTTTAGGTTGCGCGTGTCAACGTTGTCGGAAACAACGAAATTGTTTCACAAAACTGTCTCACGGACTCGCTGCAAGTGCTTCGCGTATGGTGAACGGGCATATTTGTTGCGCGCGAAACAATTTATGAAAATTGCATCCGTAAGATATTCGATTTCGAAATCTTTTTTTTTAATTTTACGGCGAATGTGGATACAGTCCTCTTAGGAACTAACGAACTCGATGATATGTTTGTCTCGCCCAAAAAATGGCTCACCTGTTTCACGTCTACGTAGCACGCAACGAAAACATCAAGTCGAGCCAATTTTTTTGTGAACCATCCTTTGGAAGCTATTTCGCATAATTGAAAAGCAGGTTAAGATCATGCGATTTGACACCGTTTAAGAATTTTTTGAAGACAATAATCGAATAGAAACTCGAGAATATACAAAAAATCATCAAAAATTACGACATTCGGGCGTAGTTCTGTAATCCGAGTTGTGGCGCCTATTATGAGGATAGTGTTTTTCACACAAAAAGGGCATAATATCTCCTATCGTAAAATATGTTGGATTTAAAGTTTAAGTAAGTACTACAGTCAATAAGTATATGTAAATAGCCTTATAAAGTTCCATATGATTCTTCATGATTTATAATTTAGAACCTTTGCGTCAATTAATATTGGCAACACAACAATTTAGTGTGACTGCATATTTTGTTTTCATGATTGAGTCACTTATACCTTTATGTACCATACAAACGAAAGTACATATTGTAAAATAAAGGGTGCAAATTTATTTTTTTCCAGAGCTCTTACCATGTGTTCCGATCAATAAATTACTCATTTGTCATACAAAAGTAAAAGATGATTATTTATTTTGAATGAAAAATGAGTAATTTAGTTATTGTGTCTAGGCTTTTGATTACTAGCAACACAAAATACGATAAAATCATTATTGCGTATTTTCTCGTTTCTAATAGTTTGTTCACTGCGATCTTCAATATTCAACTTTAGCTTCAGCTCGATTAGTATGTTCATGTTAAATAAAAAAACTCGTATGGATGAATTGAAATCAGAAAATAAACATATGTAAGGCAAGTCACGCAAACACATTGACAGATGTTAGTGTGTTAAATGAAAATTAATGAAAGTCAATGAAAGGATAACACAAAATATGAAATTGAAGCTTGATAAAATTTGCAAAAGTCATCTTTTCCCACATTTATATATGTACTTATATTTCAAAACACTATATCATTTTTATTCTATTTCGTGTCTCTAACCATTTATCGACAAATTTTTGATATTCACGCTTACTTTTACAAACTATTATTAAACTATTTGGTTCACATCCGATTGATCTCAGTTCAGCCAGACGAGCTTTTGTTGTCTCTAAGCCATGCGACAAAATACGTGGAACCTGAGCAATATCATAACGCGTAAAGCCAGCTTCATCAAGCAGAAAGTCAAGGATTTCCTTGATCTGAACAAATAATAAAGCAAATAGTTTTCGGATTTTCATACAATAATTTCTAAGTATATTGGTAAATAGGAAAAATCACAACTAACCTTTGTTATGCGAATTTTCGATGTTGGAGGATGTTTCATTAGAATAGCTTTTGTCATATCTACACTGAATCCTAGACGTTGCGATACATAATGGTAGATGTCTTCATTTTGCCCCAGAGCTTTTTTCTCGTCAGAAGCTAGTCGAAGTGACCTATGAATTGATAGAACAGTTTTAATTTAGTGTTTTGCAAGACATCCAAACTATCAACGACTATATACTTTTAAAAGAAATTTATTTTTTCTTACTTTTGTAATATTATTTCCGGACACCGTATCATCCATGGCATGATTTTTGTCTTATGTGACTTTTTAGCACGTGCCAATCGCTCCTTTATCATATCCGTATTGTATCGAAAAGCCCATAAATCTTTAATTATGCTCGCTGGTGACACTCCGTATTCGAGCATAGCTTCCAAAGTTCCCATCAGACTATGAAATGGTATATGAAGCATAAACGGTCGTGCGACTAGATATTTGCAAATTTTTTGCGCCGGCAAATCTAATTTCTCCGCTAAATAATAAATTCGATTACCAGCTGGAATTAATTCACGTTCAGCATTCATTATATGTAGGATTTTTAGTAGACGAAATCGTGATATGCGAATTAATGGCAGAAAGTCATCTATTTTTTTCGGTTTCATTTGCTTGATCATATCGAGTTTTGCACGAACATTATCTGGAAATATAGTTTTTTTTGTCAATTGGATATGAACAGTATATAATAGTGAAATGTAACGGAACAGGATAGTTTGCTTTTCTATTCCTTGGTCAGGGCAAGGACTTCACTTTACTAACGAAACAAACAGTAATTATTCTATGGTGCTAAATAAATCAAAGCGCGAATCATATTCAGAAATAAATCAATGATCTTTTCTTTAACAATCTTTATCTAATAAAATACATAGTGTTACATAAAAATGTTCTATGAAGCACTGAAAAACATAGAAAGCCACAGGATTGTCCAAGTTTTTCCCTGGACTAAAAGAGCCCGAAAGACAATTCATAGATAGTATGGGTAGATAAATTGTCCGCGCAAGAAAATGGACATCTTAGAAAGTATCATGTTGCCATGTGTTGAGAGGAATCTTCCTATTGAATGGAAGTTCCAGCAAATTACAAACATACGACAAGAGACACAAGAAAGTTTCTGGAGCACAACCGCGTCAACATTTTAGACTGGCCATCAACGAGTCCGGACTTAAATCCTATCGAGCACTTGCGAGGTGACATTAAATAAGCCATAGTAGAAAGAAAATTCATAAAAATGATCCCATTGTTCGAGGCGGTGAAGTATGGTGATCCATACCTGTGGATAGATTCAGGAGATTTATAACGACAATGCTGAATCGCCTACAAGAAGCTGTGAAGCAAAGGGGTTTTCCGACACGTGAGGTATTTTTTTTATAATTTATTGTTTTATTTCGTAAATATTTGGTGTTTATAATTATGTGTTCGTTCGAAATCTTGGGAATTTTAAGACATTTTAGTCCTGTCGTATTTATATAGGCAGCAAATCTTTACCTCCCTCATTCGCCATTAAACCCAATTCAAAAATAACCTAATGGGAATGAATTATAGGATTCATTGGTAAGTTGGATTTTCTCAGTAAATCAAATGTTTCTAACTATAAAGCCGCGGCTTTGTATGCAAGCACAAGTACAGAATCACATTAGGTCTGTTCGCGTACTTCATCAAACTGCAGCAGTAACACAATTTGGCAGCTGGCTTCTTTTTGCTGCAAAATTTGGCTTGCAGCAAAAGTACGAAAACGAAGAATTATAGTACCAATTTTTAGTCCGCGATTAACAATTCTTTAGCCACAAAGTAATTAATTCTCCCAACTCCCAAAATACAATACTCATAAAATCATCCAAACAGTACTACTTACGTGCCGGCATTCCTAAGATAAATGGTATATCTTCAATCGATTCCGATGTAATTTTATATTCCTTAATCATTTCGATAATTTTCATAAAATTCACTCGGTTCATGGAACGCAAATTCCCTTGTTCTTTTTCAAACAACTTTTCACACGCTGGCTGGCTAATGAACAACTCGTCGTGGAGCACTTGACTTGCGTCTTTTCGTGAAATCACTTTGTTGGAAATATTCTTTAAATCGTTATTGAACAAATTATCTCCACCAGATAAATCGTCAGTGTTTATAAGCTTCGAAACGAAATCCGAATCCTTCATGCCCTCGTTGGCGTCTTCAGTGATGGTGTTGAAATTTCGCGGTGATACTGTCAACTGGCGACAAATTAACAACATATTACTAGGTTTCCGTCGATACTGGTGCCCAATTTGTAATCTATAGATGGTGCAGGATACACGATTCCATGCTATTCGAAGCATTTTGGCGCCAGGACAAGTGTTCCTTGCTTTCAGGACACGAAACTTCTACCGACTTGAGCACAGTGAACTACAACAAAAATACACAATGAATTATAGGTTAGGTAATCAGCCGAGAAGCCGAAATGTCAAAGCCAGCCGTCAGCAGTATTTCACGAATGAACTTTTTGGGCGCGTAGATTTTTGTGGCGGGAAATGTTCATTTATTTCATCAGTACAGAAAAAAAACATTCGAAGTGAAGTCTGAAAAAAGCATCTAGCAATTTCGCTGGAATAAGTCATTAGCTTGAAAACACGAGTCAAAGCAGGACTTAATTCTTAAATCAACCATTGAATTGAAATGGAAAAAGCATTTTCATCACTCGGTAAGCAAATGGGTGTTTTCATCTGCTGTCATAGTGCAAGTAAAATTGTAGAAACTGAAATTGAATTGTAAAGTGAAAAGGTGTAAATTTGTTCAAACGATTACCATCATCACATACCATCTATCTAAAAGGCAATTTTTGTGATAAAGCAGGACTTTTACAGAGGGTAAAGTGAGAGTCAGTTTTAATTCTTAGTCTGTTTGTGCTTATTCCTTATTTGTGAACAATCATCATCCCTGAAATGATAATAGGGATCATAAAGACGATCATCCAGCACCATACTTAACATGGAACTTGCAATATTTTGTGCTATACTTTCAATTATGAATTGTGTACGATTTACCTAAAGCAGATGCCAAAAAAGATAAAGCTTATTAGACTCCGGTGGGGTGAACAACTAGCGAGAAGCCTTCTTGGAAAACCTTTCGCGGCAATATTTATGGTGGGAAATTGCTTGAATTGCAAGCATATCGTAGAGAACTTAGAGCTCGAATTCTTAGCTCAGAAGGCTGCCTAACTAAATGACAATGGCTCGTGATCCGGTCCAGTGTAGAGATTTGTATGGGAGACCAGGGCCCGACCCCGGCTATAGTGGCAATGATAATAATGATGATGGAATTTTGAAAAAAAAAAACACAATTGTCATTAATCTCCTAGTCTTTCAAAGCTATTTGATTCCTTCATTTCAATCTTCCAATTCTTTTCAAGCTGTCTAAACACGTTTTTCAAAGTTGCGGTAATATCTCAATACCAGAGTTCTTATGTTAGTTACCAGTCAAGAATTCTACTTATTATCAAACTTAAATCAGTTTGTAGTAGCTACAGTTGCAATATCTACAGTACATACTGTTTATTTTTTTAAAAATTTGCCTGCAAATGTTCGCATACTTTGTTTTCCAAAGCGGCTCTAACAGAAGTATGGTAATTTAGGTTTTGATTGGTGATTTGTTTTTATTTAATGATATATTCTTTCCTTCTCTTACTTATGTGTAGGTAGGTAGGTTTCACGGCGGCCTTCCCAAGCGAACTCTACAGAAGGCACACTTAGCCGCACGAAGACCCATGTGATACCGCATTCGTTATATGTGATACCGCATTCCTATATCGTAAGCCTTATAAAATGTAGAGACTTTGATGAACTTGGCGATCTTCTTCAGATCTTCCGACGCTATTTCGGTTAGACTTGCGAGAAGTATGAATCGAAGGACTGTTTCATTCTTCTAACAAAAGCCGGGCTGCCGCACAGTCTATAGCTCCCTCAAAAATCCTCTTAAGGGTCATCCAGCAGCGCTGCATGCCTGACATATAGGGGATGTTTTTTAATTTCCGAAACTTTTTTATTGTGGGATCGGAGCGGAGTAGCACCGTATGAATGAAATCTTCGATTGTTTGTTTTCTGGAAAACTTTCAGTTTTCATGCTCTATGATATATTTCCATTTCCTTAAGCTTTCCTGAGCTTCTCTGATAGAACCCTTAGAAGAAGAAAACATGTATTGATGATTTAGCCACCATAAATTAGTATTTTGTGAATCGAGACTGATATATAATGCAAACTAGTTCGGTTAGCGTCTGTAAATTTCTACGTTAACTCCAATAATGCTTGCTACTCGTAACGGATTTTCAAAAAACCTTATGTCTTCAGTCCCATCGTTGGATGAACCGGATCCTTGCTCTGAGATGTCGATTAGAAGAACTGATTTTCTTCGATTTTTTTTTGTGCACGCTTTCCTTCCTTCTTTGGAATGTTTCCCCCTCTTGAAACTCGAATCTGTATGATTTATTTACTACGCATTCTTTGCCTCTGATGTAAGCATTTAACGACGGTATTCCAAAACTACAGAGATGCTTAAGATTAACATCAGGAACTTAGTACTTTTCGAGGCGTAAATATCCACAGGTAAACAATGGCAAATATAACATTTCGAAGTGGACATTGTTCCATGAGACCGTTGCAAATGTTTCCATCAATCATTTTTAAGAAAAAGTGATGTCTCACGAATATAATTTCTTCCCTAAATATAATTTTTTTTGGGAACCAAATGTACGATTTGGTCTTCTAATAGATTTATCTCGCTGTGAATAAGATCCTTGCTTTCTGCCTTGAATACGATTTTGACCACCCTGCATTATCTCGTTGATGAACGGCGTGGATTTTCCCCACAGAGATTCAAGACCAAAAACTCAAGCATTTCAGGATGACCCTCAATGAACATTTTAGCAATATGTCTTCAAAATAACAAAACATTTTTGCATCGATTAGTCTTTTGTAGCTGAGGTGCCTGTCTGCACCTCTCTATTTGGTTTACCTTCTGGTCATTTCATATTGGAGTTTTGTTATTTTCTTGTCGACAAAACTACCTAAAGCCTCCTCCGGTGTCACTGGCTGAATCTTGGACTTTTCGCATGAAGCACCTTTTTCCGTATTTTGTAGCTTACTTCAATTTACTTCTTCGAAAATTGTAGATGTTTCTCTAAGTCGGTGGGCATAGAAACTCATAACGGTGACATAACCCAACTCCTCCGACGAATTTGACTCCAGAATTTGTTGTACTTTCGTCTCTTTGTTTTCTTGCTGATACAGACTTTTTCTCCACAAGTCCTTCATTTTGGAACAAAATCTGCATGCGATTTCTTTACAATTTCGGCCTTTGCATGCTGGTAATTTTCAATATCACTGTGAGCGAAAAGATACTCGTACACCTATTTGCATCTGACAGATGTATTGGTTTTCTTTCACCAAACTTGGCTGAGCTGGCTTCGAAAAATATGACCTTAAAGCAAAATATCGTTGTAAATGTTCTGGGGTTGGAAAATGGTGGATCTGCAATTTATGAAATAAAAATAGGATTACTGAAGGAATATTACAATGAAAGAATTAAGGCGGGCACTTGCAGGTAAAATTTTATGGCTCTACTTAAAGTAGTAAGTACATATTAAAAAATATGCATTAGTTAAAGATATATTTTTGAAAGGTTAATAATAATTTTTGTGTATATGAAAATTATTTTTTTACATACCTGATTTTGACGTATTTACTAGGAAATTTCCTGCTCCTTTAAGTTAAAAGGCGTGCTATTACTTCCGCGAGGATGATTTCTTCTTTGCACACAACTTTCAACTAAGGTTCCAACATGGTGACGGATCACAAGAACTAATTTAAAAGCACCTTTCAATTACCTTAAGGGAACTATTAAAAAATTTCATTTTTGCATGGGTGAAAAAAGTTGTAAATGTCCCTTTAGATTGTCCTGCATCAATGTGTGCCATACTGATTGGCCCCCTTTCTAATTCAAGTAGTTTCATAGTGCGACCAAAGTCAAAACCGCTCCACAATTGCCTGGCAATTTCACGGGAAGGTTCTTCCACTCAGGAATTCACAGCGTCCTTAAAGTATACCAATCAGGAAGCTACAGGACACCTTCGGTAAAAGCGTACCAGATTTAGCGAAATCGGCTACTCCACAGTTCCCCAATATATCCTGGTAAGGAAAATATCTATGTAACAATATTCAATTTCAGCAATGATTTTGTCATCACTTTATCTAAAACCCCGCAGATTTTTTGTAGTTTCGGCCGCTCTGGACATTCATACGTATAATAACCTTAGCTAGAAGAATGATAAAATATGCACCGTCCTCTTCAATATTCTCCTTTCATCACTACTTCTACCTTTCATCATTACTTCGCGAGGTGGTTAGCAGTCAATGTTTTCTATTAGGATTTTTCATTATAAGGATTCAGCTGCATTCTTAGCGCCCTTGATTCTCCTAAGCTCAACCATAATGTGGATGATGAAAGCCACTGCTACGTCTCACTTCACTGTCGGTTGCAGCATACAACACACTTAGCTGTTAATACACTCAAAACCACGTGTCTTGCATTCTCTTTCGTCGCATAGCAGCTTAGGCAGATTGGTGTGTCGTCATGCTAAAATCTATGCAGATATTAGCGAGCGGAAGCAGTCATGCCCAGAAAGAATATTTATAATATATATATATATATATATATATATATATATATATATATATATATATATATATATATATATATATATATATGTATATATATATATATATATATATATATGTATATATATATATATATGTATATATATATATATATATATATATATATATATATATATATATTTATATATATATATATATATATATATATATATATATATATATATATATATATATATATATATATATATGTATATATATGTATATATATATATATATATATATATATATATATATATATATATATATTTTGCCGAAAACACACCGTCTCACACAATACGTACTTCCTCGTCAATAATTTGTTAGCTCGAGTTGAAAACGTTGTTGACCTTGGTGTTATCTTGGATGAGAGACTCCGCTTCACCTTGCATTATGATAAAATGCTTTCCCGTGCAAACAAACAGTTAGGCTTCATCAAAAGGCGTGCGAAGGAATTTCGTAACCTGTGGGTCACAAGATCCTTATACATCTCACTTGTACGCCCCATTCTCGAATATGCTTCCATTTGCGGGAATCCGGCTTTTGAGACCCACAGTAACAGACTCGAGTCCATACAAAAGCAATTCTTACTTTTCGCATTGAGAGATCTATACAACCCTTACGATTTTAGCGCCCTTCCTCCTTATGAGTTTCGACTGGGTCACCTAAACTTATTGCCACTTGCATCCAGAAGAAAGATAATTTCGGCCTGCTTCACATTTGACGTCATTAGAGGCGTTATCAGAGTTGAGTTCCTCAATAATAAAATGGTGTTAAATAACCCTGTAAGGAGCACCAGGTCCTCTAGTTTTCTTAAGGAATATCAACATTCCACTACTTACGCAGCTAATGAGCCGATTAATAGATGCTGCAGGATATTCAATGGCATAAGTAGTCTGTATTCCCCAACGGTCTCAAAATTATCCTTCAAATCTTCCCTTTTCCAAGCCATCCGCAACTCCTTATGTTAAGCTATTTGTCAATGTTTTATTTATTCGTTATTTATTTATTATTATTATTGATTTATTTGTTAATTATTTGATTTATTTAATTTTTTTTTTCGTATTACTTTTATATACTCATATTAAGTTTTCGATTTTCTATTTTGCTTTGTATTGTTTATGTAACTTGTACCTTGCTTGGTTAATGAATAAAATAAATATTCTTTCTGGGCATGACTGCTTCCGCTGTGCGCCGGAGGGATTCGTGTCGGCTTCGTCGGAAAGTCGAGCCAGACTCTCGCTTTTTGCATATGGCCCGGCTGAGATCAGTCCTAACAAATATCTAGTGTCCGACCGAAGCTTCGGCTACGGCTTCGGCTTCGGCCACCTTCGGCCATAAAAAGCGCCTTCGGCTCCGAATTCGGCTTCGGTGAATACGGGCCGAAGGTTTGGCCGAAGAAATCAAATGTAGCATCTAGTTGGACATTATGAAATTCACGTAATTTAAAGTTTTCGGAAACGCACTTGGAAAACACAATTGCGTGGTGCGAGGGAGCCCGCATGGGAGAATCACAGCGACCAACTAACTAGCAGCTCGTGCTCTGATGAATATTTCTACGAATTACACCAAGTATGAACATTTTTGGTTTGTACGAGTATATATATGTATGTAGATATGTGCGAGCAGCGATTTTGTAAGAACAATATTCGTGGCTGAAGGTAGTGTGCAAGTAGTGAGCAATGCAAATAGTGCGCAAGTAGTGTAGTGCAAGGAATATAAGTTTATGTAAGTTTACGTTGAATTATAACAAAATATTGCAAATGTTAAGCTTTTTTAAGTTAGTGGTTTAGTTTGTACATACATATATTAATTAAATTTTTGGCTGGAAAGCAATATATTACTATAGTTGATAAGTGAAGCATTTATATGTATGTGCTCATCAAGTAACTTTCGCTTTGTTATGCATTCGGAATTGTATTTTGTGTTGGGAATTGGTACATATGTGCATACAGTCATAGTAGTATTATAGTAGTATATTTAAAAATATTGTGTTTATCACAATAACGAAGGATTCACAAATCAAAAATAAAATTAGTTCAATTAAGAAATACTATGCAGTGTTCATATTCAATAAAAAAAACTGGATTTTATCGGATATAGTTTGATAAAAAGTACAATACAAGAATCCTTTAGTCAATTTGGTCCCATTTTTTTCGTATTAGATCATGCATATTCGCTGGTCAAACTCAATCCATAAGTTTTCTATAGGATTCAAATCTGGAGATTTAGGCGTTATCGTTTGTACACATTTATTTCTGCAGCGAAACTAGTGCCGTGATATCAAAATTTATATTAGAATGAATATTAAAATTACTCACTGTGCATTTTTATGCTTGAAGCAATTGTTTCGATTGTCTTTTATAAACATATTTAAGTTTGACATTCCTCAATTTATTTCAGGTAATTTATGCATAATACATATTGCACAATGTCGTCATTGAGACAAAATCCGATTTGGGAACATTTTACTAAAAATGAATCAACTGCGACTTGCAAATTGTGTCGCAAATCTTTGTCCCTCGGTAGTTCGGTACCAAAAAACCAGACAATAAGCAATATTAAGAATCATCTAGAAAAAATACATAAAAAGGAATGGGAAATTTATTTTGAAGCTGCAGGAACATATAATTTGATTAAAATAAAAAAAACTGACAACATGTGTTCACCACACGATGCCATAAACCAAATAAAACAGCCTACTTTGGCAGAGGTTATTGAAAAAAAATTAGCACTACTGTGGCCCGATAATCACCCTATTTCACTGCGAATCGACAAATGCATTATGGACCTTATAATTGTTGATATGTTGCCGTACAATATCGTTGAAAGTGAAGCTTTTCGGAGGCTTCATTTTACTGATCCTGATTCTCCAACAAGGTACAGATATAAATCAGAAAAATACTTCAGAACCACTTTGATGCCATCTACTTATGATATAGTCAGGAAAAAGGTAGAGCTCCTAATTGAAAAAGCTGAATGGATCAGTTTTACAACTGATATTTGGAGTAATCCAACAAAAACATGCTCTCTATTGAGCTTTACAGCCCATTTTGTAGAAGGTTCAAAAAGACAGAAAATTATACTAGCAGCTAGTGTGATGGAAGAAGATCACACGGGACAATACATCGCCATAAAACTCAATGACACGATAGCCAATTATAATGTAAATGGAAAGATTCATATGGCAGTTCGCGATAACGCTGCGAATATGAACGCTGCTATGCGTTATGGAAACTTTGTCTCCATTGGTTGCGTGGCTCACACTTTACAGCTTGTGATGCATGATGCTATTTTTAAGGACAACGCAATAATGGCGATACTTAAAAAATGTCGGAAAATTGTAGGACACTTCAAGAAGAGTGAACAAGCCACTCGATATTTAAATAAATTTCAAGATACATGTGGATTGCCAAAGCATGCTTTAATCCAAGACATTGAAACACGTTGGAACAGTACCTACGCAATGATAGAAAGACTTCTGGAACAAAAAACTGCTGTCAATTTGTTCATGGCAGAACGCGGGGGAATAGAAGTTCCAACTGCGACTGAATGGGCACTAATGGGCAATTTGGTAAATGTCTTAAAATGTTTTTACCAAGCGACGATTGATGTTTCTGCAGATTCTTCGTCGGTGTCTCTAATTATTCCTTTGATTGCTATGATTAACACAAAACTCGCCCTGAATATACGACTCTGCATATATTATTCAGCTGAAAAAATGCCTATGTGAGTCCGTCAACAAGAGATTTGCTTACATCAGAAATACTCTTCACCTGTCAGTTGCTACTTTGATCGATCCTCGGTTCAAAACTAAATACCTTACTAACAACGAAATTGCGAATGCAAAAGCTGAAGTTTTTTCATTTTTACGTAAAAGTTATTCAAAAGTATCTAAAACAGTAGCTGAAGAAATCATTTCCTCTAGTTCAACATTATTTCCACCTTTGGAAAATAATCCCCCGAAAAATGATCTATGGGAAAGCCATGACGAAATGCCATTAACGCCTGAACAGACAAACATCGAAGAATATCCACCTTTTGAAGAACATCTTAAATGCTATTTGAACGAGCCATTGGTTAAGAGGAACGCTGACATTTTTCAGTACTGGGCTTCGAGCCCTTATATTCATTTACAGAAACTAGCTTTTAAATATTTATCGGCACCTCCCTCTAGTGTGGCTAGCGAACAATTATTTAGCGCAGCTGGACAGATTTACACCGATAGAAGGGCTAATTTGCGAGGAGAAAATGCCGAAAAACTTTTGTTTTTAGCCTACAACATTAGGTTACTTGAATTCAATTACTAGACATGTACAGTTCTGAAAAAATGAAGTAGAACTCTTAATATATTCAAAAGACAAACGAAAAGTTTAATTTATTTCTTTTTTCCTGAATTTTAATATAAAAAATAAAATATAAATAATTTTGTTACGAATAATATGTTACATTGGAATGGATATATCATTAAAGAATGAAAACGAAGCATTTTGATTTTGTTTTGATTTCACTTCATCTTCGGCTTCGGCTTCGGCCGAAGGTAACACTAATGGCCGAACATCGGCTCTGGCTTCGGCTTCGGCTGAAAAACCGACTTCGGTCGGACACTACAAATATCATTTGGTATGCCTTACTTACTACGACATTCTACATGCATCATTTAATTCAAATGGATTGTTGAAATCTTTTAGTTTGTATAGCATATTAAATAATTTTAACTAATTTAATATTTATTAAGAGAAATCATTTTTATGTTTTCATCTTCTAGATATATCCAACGTTTTAGCGTGGACGATCAATCCCCACCGATGTAACGTTTGTTTCGCCGATAAATCATCGAGTAAACCCGAACTGCACCTGTGCTCGGGCTGTCGCCTAATTCGTTATTGTGGTCGCGAACATCAACGATTCGATTGGGAAATTCATAAAAACTTTTGTACAGCTGTAAAAAATATCCTGAAAAATCGTGAAATCTCCCATATTATGGATTTGGAAGGACCTGTGACGAGCTGGGCTCATTTCGAAAAAGCACTGATTCTTGCCAAATGCCTTTTACAAACCATTCTCAAACGTCAATTAGATCAACACGAAATCGAATTACTCACATTTCCACCACACTGCCAAATATGTTTCCAAAGATCTGATATCAAAACATCCTTCACATGCTTGAATTGTGAGGCTGTGTCGTATTGTTGCCAGGATCATCAAAACAAAGATTCGAAAAATCATTCAAAATGGTGTTTGTATTTGAAATATTACTACACTTTTTATGAGTTCAAGAATTTCAAAGTGAAATTGAACTTCGAAATGGCTCCAGTTTTGAAATCCGGTAATTTATCAGCTGATTTATTTAGCTTGATTGAAACAACATGCCAACAGGACGAAACAAAAAAAATCATACGAGCTCCAAATTCCTTGGACGAATATCAACAGTACGCAAATGTTTGTAACTTTTCTGGCGTTGCTACAATACTTCGTGCGATTCATTTGTGCAATTTAACTGTAAGTGATAATGATAGTCTGACTATCTACATAATTGGCACCCGTAACGAGCAAGAATACCTGCAAGAAACCCATTGTACATTCCTCTCATCACAATTCCCAACAATCAAAGAGTTCAAATTTTTCCTGGTCGGGCCAGAATTGCAGACAAGCTTTAAGTCACTAGCTTTTGCAGTGAAAACGCACGGCAGAAAAACGATAATTGATATAAATTTCGTAAATGACACTTTCGAAAACTTTCAAGAGAATATCACATCGAACGTAGTGCTTGAAAGTATGCCTCATTTGATAGTTGCATTTAATTGTGGATTTTCGGAATACGCCGGGACGCCGAAAGATACGTGGAAGAAAGGTATCAAGTCACTATTCGAATTCGATCGATTACCTATCGTTTTTACATCGTACACTAAATTAGAATCCCGATTTGATCTACGCGAATTCAGTGAATGTGCAAATCAATTGAATAGACTCTATCAAGTTATCGAAAATTGTGAAGAGAATCCTTATAAAGATTTTAGACCGTTCAGAAATATGGAGTTGCACGATCGAAAAGATTTAATGTATTTTCGAAATGGTTATTTGAACATTGTGATAGTCGAGCCCAGAATATAAGGTAATTTTTAACTGGAGTTTGGAGAAGGCAGTAAAAGGCAGTAGAAAAGTATTTTAAAGGTATGTTCATACTTTTGTTTTGAATTTTATGTAGTAGCTGTGATTTTGATACGGAAACTGATCAACGAAAACTACTTTAATGCTTTTATTGTAACAAACAAACAAACTTTTATGACGATTTGCATAAAGCACAAAAATTGAATTGCTTTGTTAACATTTTCTGTGAACGTATTTTTTTTAAGAAGAAAAATGCACGAATATCGAGCTAGATTTTGCGTTTTATTTCGCTCTATCAGCTAACGAAAATACATTACCATAACATTGAGCATGAATATATTTCAACTCGAGACTGTCAGCTCAGCGTACTTATCAGCAACCCAAAATATGGTTCTGTTTGCTACCACGCTTCCTAAAATACTTACTGGTCCGTTGAGATTGTCTGGTGCAGTCCATCTAAAGCTAGTCTCATTTAATCCATTTCCCACGATCTTTCTATGAGAAACAGTGTCCTGTAAGAAAAAAAAAGCATATTAATATTTTCCTCAGCAATTGAAATGCATGATCTCTTACCGATTCACTTTGACATGTTATCGCTTGTGCCCACATACTATTTTCAAATTGACCAACAGGTATGCCATTTGCACGAACTTGAAACATGAATCCTTTGATAAGATTCTCTTCAGTAGTAGCTTTCAGTGTAAGTGTTATCGTTTCTTTTGGTTTAATTATTTTCTTTGATAATTCAACTGCATAAGGCGGTGGGGAAGATTGTTCGGGAAAGAACGTTGCACCATCATAGGAATGTTCTGGTTTTAGAGACTTACATGCTGCTAAAGTGTTTGGAGCAAAAGAACGAAACAACTGAACTGGAGATGTGAAAACTGTTAAAACAACCAAACCTAGTTGAAACAACATTCTGAAATGAAATGAGAAAAAAATACTTTATTGTTATCATGCGTACTTGCAAAATGGCTAAAAAAAATAACCTTTTAAGTTTGAAAAATAGTCTCCTCGCATGAAAAACTGAAACTCAACTGAATTTGAACAGAAACAATATTGTGTGCCCTGCCAAATCAAACCGTTATGGCTTTTACTACGGTAAAACGCTATTAATTTGCATGTAAATTCAATGTTTTCCATCATATTTTCCAAGAATGATCTTTTATATGCATCTCAATTACTTTGAATGCAAATTTTAATGTTCAAAATTGAAACCTGATGTGACGCATATTAGCAAAAAATATATAAAAAACACAACTCGAGTTCAAAGTTATCACTGATCCTTCCAATTCATGGTTTAATCGTTTAGTTCTGTTTCGTATAATGAATAATATAACGCAAATCATTGCGATAAATTATCTTTTGTGCTTGACTTAACGACAGCTGGGGTTACTGTTTGATGTTTTTTCTGAATATCGCATGGAATGCATTCAATTTTTTTATATTGTGAGTGACCCGGATCCGTGGTCCAAAAACAGCATGCACCAAGATATAAAATGGTAGAAACAAAACTAACGTTGATTATAAAGTCCTTGATTTGAGCTATAAATTACTCCCAGGCTCTTGTATTGTTATTTAATTTTTTCAACAATAAATAACAACGCGAGACTAACCTTCAAAATGTATTGATTTATTGTGCGGTTAAAAACTAATTTGTAACAGTTTGCATAACACATAAATTATATCAGTATGGGTCATAAATGAGATTTTATATGAATATTATGCAATGAGTCTCTATTCACTGCCGTTCATAGAAAATATACTACTATTTTGCCTTAATTTTAATCAAACACCTTATTCTCAAAGCATCTTCACATTGAAATTTAATGAAACTTCTGATATAGTTGAAGCATCAATTCGACAAGCCTGTGTTATTTCACCCGAAATTTATTCGCAACACAATCTCTCCAAAACTTAAACTAGCTTTTATTTTATCTTTGGGCTTCTGATGTATGATTTTTGCAAAAAGTGCATCGATGCGCTGACGATTACACGCTATCTCTGCGGGACGCATAAATGCAGCCACCTTTACGCCCAAGTGGCCGAATTAGTTCGTTCTCATGTCCGTCTGTCTGTTCGTAGAACCTTGTCGTTCATTCCAGAATCCGGTCCCTAATTGGCTTTAGTCTCGACTCTTGACACAGAAGAAGGTTTTTCAGGCACTTCTTGGTTATCGGTTTGTAGAACCTGCCAGTGCGGAAACGCAGGACTCTCCTTTCGAATATCTCCGCCAGTTTTAGAACAGGCAATCCAGGTTGAAAATGCGTAAGTCAGGATAGGCCGGATAAGGATCTGGTAGCAAATGGATTTAGATTTGGTGGTCATGCCCAAGTTTTTGGCGAAAATATGTCAAATGCGCTGAACTTTACGCTGCACCTAATGGTTAAACTTCAAAAAATTTGTGAAAATCAACACCGAGGTACTTCAGAGATGAGCTAAGAGTAATCTTAGAAATTCCGAACGAGATAGCGAGTATTTTGGTCTTGTTGCTAATAGTTTGGAATCTCCGATGCTTAGAAGGAATGTGAAATGCACAGAGCTGTGTCAAAGTAAAGTCTTAGTAAATACTTATTCAAAGTAAATACTTATTTCTATCAAGTAGTACTGCAGGCTCTTCGAACCAATTCAATTTTTGAGCTTAGAAACCACTTAACCTAAAATGAAATAAAGAATATTAAAAACTGGTTGTACAGTTAAGGGCCATTCAGACACGCGTCCAAGCGTTTTTAGATTACACGAGTCAAGTCAACTCAAATAAAGTTTTTTGAAGGCAGGGCTAAGGCGAAAGTGGTCGAATACGGTGATTGATATACCATTAGCTTAATTGTTTTACTTCCGCTCTTTGTTATTTCGAGATGATAAGTGGATGGATGGATTGATAAGAGGATGGATATTACACGCTTGCAACGACGGTTTTTTTATTTTCATATTATTTGAATTATAATAATTATAATAATTAATATTTGAAAACATCGTCGTGATCAATTTTAAAACATTACTAATTCCCATTCCTCCATTTTTCCCCATTTTTTTCTTCCTTCCAAACAAACAAATTGGTAGCAGACAACTGTATATATTTATCCATATGACTATATATACCTTCATATAAAATTGTTTGAGTCTAGATATTCGTATGCATTCTAATTTTTTCGTAATAGTCCTGCACGTAAAGATGCAAAAAAATATTATCCATATCATCATATAATAAAATAATCATCCACAAAACATATATTTAAATGATCATCAACGAATCATCCACACATGCCACTGAGCGAAAGAAATCATTATAAAATCTATTGTACATGAATCAGCATACTCCACCTCCTTCGCTTTAGACCCGCCTATATAAACAAAATCAAATTGACTCGTGTAAGCAAAACACGCTAGATCGCATGGACGCGTGGACGCATGGACGCTTGTCTGAATGACCCTTTAAAGTGAGCTTATTGCTTTACGATCTCAAAATATTGCAATACTTACCGATTTGGCCCGATGGGTTTGGAAAAACTGCACCGAGCCCATGACCTAATCGCAGCAACAACTGCAACGTCCAACAACGATCAAATACGAATGCATGGATAAATGCTGCTCCAACTCCTGTCAAATTAGAATGTGAAATGTTAACCCCATGATCCAAGGATCGCGACAACCGCAGTCAAATTAGACAACACGCAAAAAAATAGGCGAACGCCCTATGGCAGCTACAACTTCACGCCTGCAGTTTGGATGGATTTGATTATATTCTACAACGTCTTGTTTTGCTATGTTACTTTCAATGTAACTTGGTCCTGAGCATTGTACTCCGTACATTATGACCGTCATTTGATTTAAGCAAGAGCATGAAACTGCTCAAGATCAGCAGCGACCTGCGAGTTCCAATTATTTATTCATCAGTATTCAAAAAAGTTCGGGTACTTCTTGAACGCTTTGATATTAAAGCAGTTCCAACCAGTAAAGCTAAAAAATTAAGTACTATACTATGTCACGTGAAAGACAAAAAGGATAAAAAGGAAAAATGTGGAGTTTATAAAATTACCTGCCCAGAATGCGACAAAATATACATCGGTCAAACGAAACGGTTAGTTGGTGTTAGACTAACGGAACATAAACGAGAAGCAGCTTCAGCGAGGAAAAAGAATACAACATTAGTACGTTCAGCAGTAGCAAAGCACATATTGGAGGAGGATCACAACATAACTTGGGACAACGTGGAGGTAATTAAGGAGGTGCAGCAGGTGCGAAAACTGGATGCGTACGAAAGCCTGCACATATGGAAAACCCCTATGGATAGAAGACTAAACACAGACCAAGGAAACTGTGCATCACCATTGTTCAGGCTAATTTGAACATTCATTTGATAGTGAGGAGGAAAATTTAATTAATATGGATAGTTAAATGTATTTTAGTAAAGTAATTAATAGGCAATTAGTTGGTAATTAGTATAAGTCAATTAATGGACAATTAGTTGGTAATTAGTATAAGTCAATACTTTAAAAGTAAGCTCTATAAGAAACATACATAAGTTAGATTAAGATTAGACCGATAGACACTGAAGAAGAGGGCAGATTACCCTCGAAATATCGATATTTGTCACAAAATTAAAATATATCTAGCTTCGAAAGGAAAAATCGGTTTTTTATTAAAATATCATTCAGTGTCCTATAAAAATCCAATTTCAAGGCTTCCAGTTGCGATGAATTTCCTCCTTCGTTACTTTTTTCCAAGCTTAAGCGCTGCCGCTTTGCTCATTCTTGTTCGTCAAGATATTTTTCGAATTCATTTTCATCATCAACTTCAGTACTTGGGGGAAGTGATGACGACTGAATGGTTCTCTGCTGTGGTCTAGCCATGGCTTCACTTTCCGTATGCAATCCTTTCATACGAATAGTTAATTCGCATAACGCAATTTTAGCACGCGCTTGCTGATCTTCTATCAGGATAACCCGGACTGAAGGATCTGCATATATAGCAGCTAAAATGACTTCATGATCTAAGAGACAAATTTCTCTACGAAGAAGTGAATTTTTAATGCATCGGCGAAGTTTCCATTCATTTTTGAAAGGCGAAATATAAGACTTTTCCATTTTTGTAAAAAAAAAAACAGGTGTAAAGTCATCTGCCTGAAATTCTTTCGTCATTATATAAGGTTGATATAGCAACTCTAGAAGTTCTCTAGCTTCTTCCCAATCCAGTCAAAAATTGAAAAATAGTTCACCAATTTTTAGGCTTGGTGATGAATTTGAGAGTCGGAGTCGTCTGATGAAAATTAGCTCCGACTCCATTAAAAATTGTTCGACTCCGACTCCACAGCCCTGCATTGCATTCTTAAAATTTTATATATTGACATGCGTGTGGTGAATTTGTCTGTTACAATATTATATTAGTAGGTCAATATTAAATATTAACATGGCAATAAGTTATATTTACGTGCCAACGACACGTAAATAGTACTAACCGCGCCTAACACTTCTTAACTTCGGTGATCGGACGAGAACCGATTATTCCATTGTGGTATTACCGTATTTAATATTAACATCCTAACATACAATACTAGCATTGTACTTTGTTGTTTCACCATCAATTTTACCACCTTTGGCTAACACATTTATATTCGCATAGTAATATATTTATGTTAAGATGTTAAAACATTTTGTCGAAATATATTTACAGATGCTCTTAACATAAAAAGTTATCAGCCTTAATATATAAAGTTAAACTGCAAATATAATAGTGTAACTTCCTAATATTGAGCTGTTAAAATTATGTATTAGTGCCTCCGCACACGGGTCGACATTCAATCGACTCGACTGCGACTCGAACTCGAAGCGTCATAGGCGTCACACTCGAAGTAGACAATTGCATCCGCACACGGGTCGACACGCAATCGAAGCGACTGCGACTCGAACTCGAACCGGGTCGTTTTCTACGCGAAGTTTTGACAAACAAACAATAGTATATATTATTTGTTTAGATATTTATTTTACGAAACAAGGCAACATATACAACAAGAAACCATAATATAAATCTAAAATACAATTAATCATTATAAAAATATAAAATAAAAATTGTCCGTAAAATATATTTCAATGCATCACAAATTTTGTAGCATTTACTCTACATTGTTTTAATTAAATTTAGGCTAATAACGATGGAAGTTAAGCGGTTTCGGATGTGGAATGGGCTTCGGACCAGTTATTTTTGAATTTTGATTTGGTAATCCCCGAAGAGTAGTGGCTGCTTATAGAATTGAATAATCCACAGCACCTATTAATGGGCTCATTATATGATAAGTAGTGTGATGAATGCATTCATTGAGCAGATTTGCAAATCTGGTGCGTCTTGGTCGGTTATTGAAAGTAATTTTACTAGAGAGATCTTCAATAATATTATATACTTGTATGTTATTAGTATATGTCGCTTTTTCACGTGTAACTTATATTCACCCACTATGGATTACTACCACTAATAATGATCCGACCTTTATTGAATCCAATATGAAACACTTCCATTAATATTCTGACAAGCATGTCCCAGGGTCCAACTAAATTCAATAGCTATACGCCTCTCTTCCACACTCTAAGTGCAAAATTCCTATCCTCGCAGATGGCACTGCTATATAATCTAAGAATGTCAATACCAATCGAACCATTAGCCATTGGCAGCAACAACTAGTGTTCAATAAAAGCTTCTCCAGTAAGTGGAAATTCATCCTGAAAAATTGCAAGCTTGTTTCTTTGTTAGGAAACTATATTATAAACACTTCGCTGTTGCTTGAATAAATATATTGGTGCTAAAGTGGAATTGTTTTTGCGGGATGATTACAATTGAAAATTTCGAATTTTTTTTTGACAAAGTGGTTTCGAAAGTATACACTGATTCTCATCAGACACCAGCGCACACAAACTCGATTGTTTTGCGTTTTGCGGAGATGTTAAAATTTGTCACAACTAACGTAAATAAAAATTACTGATTTACAACTGCAAGTGGTCACATCAGTCAAGTAAGCACTGTAAGCTGGAGTCTGATGAGAATCAGTCCATACGATCGAAACCATTTTGTAAAAAAACATTTTCTATAAAATTTTCAATTTTAATCATCCCGCAAAAACAATTCCACTTTGATTCTGCTTTCGACGGCTTATTCCGCAAAACGATCGAGTTTCCCGTATCAATTTATCTATCTATCAATTTATCTATGCTGATTTATAGACAAGAAGGGAACCATGATCACAAATCAATAACCTTTATGAACATATAGGTGCAACTATTTTGTGGCCAACATAATTAAAATATATGTAGGAAAATTTCATGTATATAACATTACAATATGTAACATTACATTATGCAAACATATAAAAAAATACATACGTGATACATTATCAGAAACACTGATATTTTTCAAAGAACCAATAATAATAATACATAAAATAAAATAATTAATAATGCATACATTATAAAAAAAAACACTTTCATATATTTCGAAAAAAAATATCACGCGTCTTGCTCGACTTTTTTCGTTCCAAACACTTCGAGCGAGACGAGTCGCAGTCGAGTCGCAGTCGCACCGAGTCCGAGTCGAGCACAAGTCGACCCGTGTGCGGGTCTCCATTCATTTACATTGGAAATCGCAAGGAGTTCGAGTTCGAGTCGCAGTCGAGTCGCAGTCGAGTCGATTGAATGTCGACCCGTGTGCGGACGCTCTTAGTGACAATGCTGTAACTATAACAATATTAAGGTGTTAATATATTGATTTCGGTTATTTCTCAGCGTGTAGCTAAATACTAGAAACCCAAGAGTTCGGTCTTTAAACGCTAGACATTCACAAACACAAAAGTAAATAATTCGGTCCAGACAATATCCCTGCCAGAGCCCAACAAATTTCCATGAAAAACCGGACTATCAAATTTATTCTAATCTACGTACTCGACCTTAGTAACGCCATGGCTCGTAATTAGGGATTCCAATCCCGAACCATATTTTCAATCCCGGGATTACGGGATTAAAAAATCTCAAATCCCGGGATCCCGGGATTTGAAATTCATAATGCAACACAACAAAATAAGTCAAGTTTCTAGTAAACAGATTATATTATTTGCCATCATTTCAAAACTACAACAATAAGTAAGCTCAAAACTGTATAAAAAATTGCATTATTACTTTTTTATATTATTGATGCAAATAAAAACAATAATTTTAGTTATCCAAAACGTTGACAGTATGAAGACAGATATTAAAAATTACATCTATTACAAATTACAACAAAAAATCACGACCAAAAACCACAACAACAAAACCATAGGCGGGCCGTGGCTTAAAATCTGGCAGGGGCCAGGGACTGAAAGGTTCAAGACATGCGATGATTTTGTTTTTGTTTGTACACGTACTGTTCATACAACTTATATAATTTACTAATACATTATATATTTGTTGATTTATTCTTTGTTATTTGCTAATGCATAATGCATTATCAAATAAGCTTCTTGTCTGTGAATACGTATGAGCTACTAGGACATGCATATAATGTGAATGGTAAGTATGAACTACACATGAATTATCAATGACCGCTAAGAAAGAAAGCTTGCATGAATTATACTGGAATAGAATTGAAATAATTAGAAATGTAAGTATATTTTTTCGTTCTGAAGCTAAATATATTTCAACTTATACTTGAAGAAGAGGATAGTTTAGTTTCAAAATAACTTTGAAGAAATTGGAATATATTAAGCTTAGAAGGAAAAAATTGATCTCTTGCTTCAAATATTTGTTGCCTAGAAAACCTAGAATAAGCGAAAATAATTTGGCAAGATGAAAAGTGTTGTAACTTACTCTTTTCGAGCCATTTGGTTTGCAGGAATATCTTTGTAGCCCTAACTGCGTGTCCGAGGCTAGATGAAACAGCAAAACCTTTGAAACTAGTGCTTTTTGCTGTTTTCCGTTTTCGCGATCCTCTAGTAAATGTGAGATCCAGACAGTTCTTTTCTGCGAATGATTTAATTTTTTCCCAAACTACATTCAAGTCTTCTCGCTTACTTAGTAGTGTTTTAACTGTTCCATTCACAAGATCCATCCCACCCCAAAGAGTTGCATTTTTAGTTTGGAAATATGTGCTTAACATGTTCGTTATAGAAAGAACATAGTGAAACATGAAAAGATTTACTATAAACTTAGGATTGCTGATTGAATGAAAGATCTCCAATGCATAAACTGAGTCGCTGTATTTTTCTTCATTAATTTCTTTTTCTAAAGCCTCTTTTATAGTTCCAAAGCTATCGATCACATATTTGCGATTGTGAAATCTCATTGACTAATAAGTCGAGCTTAAACTTCTCATTTCACGCCTTGTATTTATACCAACTGCCTCTTCAAGCTGCTTCAACAATTTGTGTTGTGATGGCTTCGAAAAGTGTAGGTAAAGGGATTCGATGGCATTGAAAAAGGATGTACACGTTTCGATTGTGAAAAATGTGCCCATCACAACCAGGATAATTTTATGAGCTAGACAGTGTACAAATGTGGCTGCAGGGTGTTTCATCTTAATTTAGATTTTTACACCACTTTTTTGTCCTGACATAACACTAGCACCATCATAAGAATGTCCAACAACAGACAATTTGCTAAGTCCGTAGCTGTTTAACATGCTCAAAATTATATCTGCTAAATAAGAGGCATTTCTAGCTCCTGAACAGTCTACAAAGCTTGAGAACCTTTCTTCGACTGCTAGCTCTTTACAAATCTGACAACTACGGAGAGTTGTTCCTTTTGTGGACCCTTGCTTCGTCTGCCATAACGGATATCAGTCCGCAATCTTTTATTTCAGCTGTATTGTCCTCGCGAACGATTTCAGCAATTATTTTCATTAATTCATTTTGTGTTTTGCCACTACAGTAGTTCGCAACCTTGTTTTTAAAATTATTTTCAAAAGTTGAATCATGCTTCGCGAATAATGCACAAAATTCCAAAAAAAAATCACGGTTATCACTGGCACCACTTTCATCATGTCCTCTGAAAGCACGTCTTTGGCAACTGAGATACGTCGTAAGGTCGATAGCCTTTTCCAAATAATTTCGGTTCATCTTGACAATATTCCAAGACTGTTCAAGTACCATATCATTTACTGTCTTCCAAGTACTATTAGAGTTTTCACATTGTGCACGAATTTTACTATCTGGATAATTTATCCGGATCGTGAAGTTTGGTCGGGCTGAAATTTTGGTGTATTTTTGGCGACAGTGGAAATTCTATGGAAAATTTCGCATTGTGATAACTTCACACCAAGTTATCAAATCATCACAAAATTAACAAGACTCATCAATGGGCATAAAACATAAGTTTATGTCGTTTTTAAATAATGTCTGGGCAATCTTGTAGCTACCATAAGTACGTAAACACAAATCTTTCACGCGGTTGTTACAATAAAATGCAAATGATTGATGAATTTGATACTATATTTATACAGTCAAATCTAAACTTGTAAAATTCCCAATCGCACAAAAATCGCACCGAATTATTTATATTTTTAGCACCTGGAACTTGCGTCCACGGTATCTCGCGATCGGATAAAATTCATAGGATATACTGGTCTTGAGTAGATACAGGTCTGACAAAAGTTTAATGAATATGATAAGAACCATGTGGCGGCTGTGTCACTATGAAAAAATGCTCGGTGAATTTGAAGTGCTATGCCTTTTAACTTCCGATGCAGTTGTCAAATTATAATAAAATTCACACACATTTAACCTGAGTGTAAACCAAGTAGGTCACAGATAGCATAAAAGTGGCAGGGATGCCATTTTTATTCTCCAAATTACTTCGAAAATTGTATTCTATGTTAATTATTTTATTGCCTACTATTTTAATACTTAGACTATGTTTTGTGAAAAAAACATAATTGCATAAAACGCCAGTTTATAAAAGTGTTCTTACCTAAATATCTGTATATTGCCTAGTAGGAATGAACAGATAATCTTAATAAAAAAAGTATGATTGGCGCGGTGCTTTTCGTCTTTTTCGTAACGTTTAACTTGTCAAAATTAAATATTGCCGTCTATTTCTCGAAATAAGTCCCATAACATCGTAATTAATACCGCAAATAACACAGTCTCTATGTTATAAGTAGTGTGTATGCTTTGGTAGAGGCTTACACTACTACAACTACTCACCTCTTGCTGTAACTACAAAAACCTAAGAGGCGAAAATTTAAGTGTGTGCTGTTGGAAATATTTATTTTTCTGGGAGGGGCCAACCTAGGGTCTGGGGGGGTCCCGGCCCCCCCTGGCCCCCCCTACGGCGCGCCTATGAACAAAACACAACTCTTAGAATTGAGATACATAATAAAGTAACATATAAAAAATTCGGCCAAAGTTCATTGGGTTTTTCGGAAGTAACATTGAAGCAATAGCAAAGCATCTAAAGCATCGTCTCCAAGCCTGCTTCTAAATTTATTCCCGATGTTGGACACCGCGGAAACGGTCGAGAAATATTGGTACACCTGCTCCAAACTATGCAAGTGCCACCACTTTCGAAAAGATTCATTTCTTTTGCAATGGTTTTAATTAGATTAGTTTCTTGCGGCATTTCATGATTGATTATTTTCATACTTTTGCAGCTCTTCTTGTAGCGTTAATTGACGACTACCTTGTTCTGATTCAATATGTGTATCTACTGGGATCTCTTCATTTCTTTGGATACCAGCATAGGGTTCAGCATCTAGATCATTGAAGTATTTTTTTAAATATTTGCGTTGCTTGGTTTCCAAAATAGAGATTTTATTTCACTTAGTAAATTTTCGCTGGTACAATGTGGATTCTGGAGATAGCTTAGCATACCAGATAGCTCGGTACACTGACGCTCTTTTATTCGGTCCAATATTGCAATTTTCATAGCATTCAGAAGAATAGACCGTTTTTCTCCTAACAGCCTAAATACAAATCTTGATGAAGTATTAGCAGTGCATAAATTTGCAAGTCTGCGACTAAAGGCCGTCACAGCCAATTTTACAGGGAGTAAAACTTCAATAATTTTCTGAATCGATTCAAACTCTGTTGCTTCTAATTGCTCTGGATATTGCAGGCCTATTAATGTATACTATTTTTCAAAATGGGAAGCTATTCGAGCATTGTCAAGAGACTATTTCATCTTGTTTTACAGTCCATTTAAAGGAGACAGTTAAATGCCTTGCTCGGATTCGACATAGTTTTAAAGATCCTTATTATTTTTCGTTGGAGCTTTTTTAAAATATAAAACTACCTAACAAACTTTCTTTATGCATGCGCTGATGTCCTTTGTCTGATCTAGCGTGTCTTGCAGGTGACAGGTTTCAACGTAGTTAGCTGATTCAGGACCATCCAAATCTTCGTGGTCGTCGTTCAGACTATCGGGAAATCACTTTAATCTGAAATGGACCTCATATTATAGCGAACATCGCAAACTGCCAAGTGGATGCTATGCGCCAAACAAATATGTTGCTCTGTACCAACTAGTCTGCCTACTTTTCGCATTTCGTTTGACCCATCAGTTACGATGGTAACAATGTTTTTTCCTAGAGAAACATTAAACTCATATCTAGGTAGTTTCCAGCTGTCATTGATATTCTTACTCCCACCAAGCTCCAGTAAGAATTTACTAAGTAGATGTTTATATTTATATAGCGCCTATTTGCAGTCAAGGTCCATTCATCAAACGTCAAACTGAACCGTTCACCTGAGATACTAGCCTGTCTTATCTCATTTTTTATTATTTTTTTTATCCTGCTTGCATAGCCCACATCCTTTTTTTGATTGTTGTTGAGGATTTTGGTAAATCTGTGTATGCATTCGCTAATGTTAATTTCCTCAAATCATTCGAAGTAACGAATGCACTAGGTTATGTTATGTTAGTGAAGAGGGCTGCCGGGAACGCGGCCAGCATTAGGCCACCAGTTTGGGCCCATTTGCCACCCTCATGGACAATCACACGCATTCACACTTACAGCCATGGCACTGGCAGGATTCGAACCCGCAGGCCCCGTAGCACGCCGCTTTTCGGTCTGACGCATTAGCGAGCAGAGCTACCGGGCCTCCCAACGAATGCACTAAATGCGAAACAGTCCATACTTATTTATTTACAAACCCCTTTGTATTCTCTTGTTAACTGTTACATCGGTTTATTTTGCTCTATTCTTTACGCATTTTGGGGTGAGCTAATTGTTTTCTCATAAATATGGATTCTATTTGCACTTTTCGAGTCTTGCTGTAACTTGATTGCCGATAATGCTTGACTCCCGGCCCCGAAATCCAAGCCAATTTCTGATCCCGAAAATCCCGGGATTAGAACTCATCAATCCCGGGATTTTCGGGACCAGAAATTGACCGGGATCCCGGGATCCGGGATCCCGGGATTGGATTCGCTACTCGTAATACAAATTAACTGCACGTGATCTTTGGGAAGGCAAACAATTCTTTAACACTAACAAGCTTTATTATCAAAAATATTTTACAAAATAATTCAACTCAAGCTACTGTCAGTTCAGCGTACTTATTGGCAACCCAAAATGTGGGCCTATTCTTAACAAGTGTTCCTACAAAACTAACTGGTCCTTTGAGAGTATCGGGTGCAGTCCATTTAAAACTAATCTCATTTACACCTCGCCCTTTGATCTTTTTATGACTAGCAGTGTCCTGAAAAACAAACACAAAAAACAAAATGAACTTCATCTCTATAGTGCTTCGAAATGAAAATATTTATATTCTTACCGCTTCAGTTTGACAAGTTCTCACTTGAAAATATTCATTCGATGCACCAGCTTCAAATTTTCCAATTGGAATATCATTTTCACGAGCCTGAATCATGAATCCTTTGATTAGATTATCGTCGGTTTGAGCTTTCAGTGTAGCGATTATTGTTTCTTTTGGTTTGATTATATCCTTGGAGAGTTGAATTACATAAGGTGGTGGAGAAGATTGTTGTTGGGTGAAGTGTCCAGGGAATAGAGTCTTACAAGTTTCCTGGTCATTTGGAGCACCCTCGGAATATGACCAAACTGGTGATGTAAAAGCTGATAAAAGAACCAAACCAAATTGAAAGAACATTCTGCAAGGAAACAAGACATAAGTTTTACTTTATTTAATTTATTATTTAATTGTATAAATTAATATTTTTTTTATCGACTCGAACTATCGCGATACAAGACATTCTAATGCATTTCACCGTTGTAATGGAAATCCCATGTAGAGAAGAGAATCGTGAGAGTTTCACGGAAAAAGTGATTTTAGAGTGAATTATTGTGATAGTAGTGAGCACGTTCAAGTTTGTACGAAAGCTAGATGAAGATAGTTACTTACGAGTACTTATATAATTGAAATGAAAAAATGCTTAGTTGTTCATAAACGAGCTTAAGAACTCTAGAAAAGATGTTGTTTGCGTGTTTGAAACAGATCACGATACATTGCAACGATTTAACCAACTTTAATAGTCAAAGGTGCCCGGTGCAGCCTGTCAAAGGTGCCCAGTGATTTAGATTCAGGCCATCCCGAAGAGGGTGAATAATGAATGTTTTGGAAGATTTTAGTCTCCAAAAAATATGTGGTTAGAGTTTGGAAATGAAAAATTAACAGTATAACAGAAGGACCTAGAGTATACATTACTAGCACTAGAAAAGTGCACAAAAAATTTGAAGGAAAAACAAACATTAAAATGTCACGATTCGGCAAAGAACTATATTACTTAATCTTTTAATAGTCATAACGGCTTGAAGTAACAACTCAACACATTTCAAGACCTTATATTTACAAACGCTTATGACAAATAAGTGGTTAGCCCTACTATCGACGAGGAGAATCTTTTCTCTAATAGCCTTCACCATTCTGCTCTTACTATTGATTTATCCACTACTGATTCTAATATCTTTCAAACGTACAATAATACTATTGTATACGATTTCCGTAATGCTGATTATTATAGCATTCACCATTCTCTTGACAATGTCGATTGGACAGATACGCTTGCATCCCAATCTATTGACGACAATGTAAATTCATTCTTTAATATACTGTTTGACGCGGTCGAATGATATGTCTCTAAAATTAGGAGAAAGGATAAACTTTTTGAGCATTGGCTCGATAAGACTCTTAGACGTATGAGAAATCATAGAAATAAGCTTTACAAATCAATAAAAAATAATGTCGACTGTGGCCATCGTATTAAAGAAGAATACAATGCAGTGGCCAAAGAATTCCATAACAAGTCTCATGAAGCATATGACAGATTCATTAAAACTACCGGCGAGAATATAATCCACAACCCTAAAAAGTTTTTTGACTTTGTGAAAATGAAACGGAAAACAACTGGCAATCCCTCTTCTAGGTGTTATAACACCTCAATGTCTTCTTCTCCTCAAGAAATTTGCAACTTTTTCGCAGATAACTTCCAAGACGTTTTTAATCCAGCAAGTACTTCATCATCCTGTCATTCCCCAAGAGTAACTAGACCAATTTTCGCTGAGGCTATAACCATTTCCAGAGATGATATTTCTAAAGCTATCTGGGAGCTTGATAGTAAAAAAGGCCCCGGACCTGATCTTCTTCCTCCAATGTTTCTTATTAAATGTGCCGCACAGTTAATCACTCCTCTTCAAATTATATTTAATACATCTCTTTCTTCTGGGTACTTTCCGTCGTATTGGAAATCCTCCTACGTTGTCACCAATGTTCAAAAATGGCGATAGAAGATCAATTCAAAATTATAGAGTATTGCCATTTTATCAACTATTCCTAAACTCTTCGAAAAAATCATATGTGCTAAACTATCCCCTCTGGTCGATTCTCGACTTAACGAACAGCAGCATGGTTTTAGGAAAGGACGTTCTACCACCACTAACCTAATGGTGCTGGTTTCCCATGTTCTATGTAAAATGGAGAAAGGTGATCAAATTGACGCAGTCTACACTGACTTTAGCAAAGCATTTGACCGTGTTGACCACTCCATTTTGATTTCCAAGCTACAGCAATTCGGAATTGCCGGATCTCTACTAAAATGACTTAGCTCTTACCTCCACAACCGCTCACAACATGTGAAATTCCAAGGGCTTATTTCTAAAAAAATTCATGTCAATTCAGGTGTACCTCAAGGTAGCCATCTTGGCCCTTTACTTTTTTGGCCCTTTACGACCTGATAATTTATTATACTATAAAGTCGTCTTCAGATGCCAGCTTTTTTCAATTAAAACTAAATTCTCTCGAACATTGGTACAGCGTGAATAACCTACCTCTCAACATCGCAAAATGTCATGTGATTAGCTTTTCTAGAAAAAGTACGCGCGTACATTATACGTACCTTTTAACCAATGCGGCACTTAGTAGAGTGAACAATATTTTAGACCTCGGTGTGGTGCTGGATGAAAAGCTCCGCTTTAATTTTCATTACGACAAAATGATTTCTCAAGCAAGTAAACGACTTGGCTTCATTAAGCAACGGGCCAGGGAGTTTCAGAACCTTTGGGTTACAAAATCACTTTACACCGCGCTCGTTCGCCCTCTTCTTGAGTATGCTTGCATTATCCCAGTTTTCGAAATTCACAGCCAGAGATTTGAATCTATTCAGAAGCAATTCTTGCTATTCGCTCTTAGAGGTCTTTACTATCCAAGTGAATTTCGCCTTAGACTTCTAAACTTATTACCTCTTGCATCCAGAAGATTAATGTTATCTGCCTGCTTCAGTTTCGATGTCATTAGAGACGCTGTTAATGTCGACTATATACAGGAAAGATTTGTGCTTAATCAGCCCTTGAGAGTAACTAGATCCCGACGAATGCTAGTTGAATATAAGCATAGCACCGCATATGCTGATAAAGAGCCAATTAACAGATGCTGCAAAATATACAACAGTATGAGCCAACACTTTTCCCCCACGATATCCAAAGTGTCCTTTAAAAATAGAGTTACCAAGGCTCTCTTATCCTACCCTCCCTAGTCTACCGGCCTAGTATCTTCTTTGACTTAGGACTATTTTTATAATTGTTTAATTAGATAATTAATTAATTTCGTTTTGCGTTTTGCGTATTTAATATTGTGACCTACATGTAAATTAGCTTTATGTATTTATTTATCGAATGTTTATTTATTTATATTATGTTTGTATTTTATACCTATTTTGAACATGTTTTTTTTTTAAATTTGTCTAGTTTTTTTTATGTTTTATATTTATTTCATTTATATGCATTATTATTATACCTTGTTTGGTAAATAAATAAATAAATATCGCTCGAAGATATCAAACAGGGACGGCAATAGTTTTGCCATTATCAGGAAGTCACCTCTAATTATAATTGATTTATTAGCCATTAAAGTGCAATCATATTGAAACAAATATCACCTATTTCCATCATAATCACTTCCCATTTCAATAATTTATCGACTAATTGAGACAGTTATTGCACATATAATATAACTGCATATCGAATTAATAATTCAAAGTAAATAGTTTGCATATCATGACCAAAACATTCTCGATTTTCCAGCTCAAATTTGCATCTATGTATCCATAAATGAAATACTAGTTGCAATGCACCTTAATAAGGTTGACCGATTGCATATCTTGCGTGACTGCAGGCACCTTCAACTTTTCACTTCAACATAGTAGTACAAGACAATCGTTTGAAATACAGTAATTAAACAGTCAGTGTACATACGATTATTTATGTATGTTTAGTTTCAGTAAATCTAATGTACATTTTATCGGAACCAAGGACAAAAACAAGAAACCTCAAATGGTTATAAGACCCACTAGATACAAACATCAGAATGATAATGAACGCAAAACAGCCGGTTTTATTAGTAGCAAAGACAAGAAATGTTTTTACTTGCACTTTTAACATGTAGGTTTTAGCGTACGGGGGTCTACAGCATGCACATATGGCAAATCTGTGTAAAGTGAATCAATCTCGGGTTGCATTAAAGTCGTGTGCACCAGACCGATTGATAGTCGTGAATTGAATTGTAGCTACTGTATTACAGTCTACTGGTTTCGAGATTAATATGATATATACTCGTATGTTGGTATGGATGCTTTAGCCTTGTGATGTGCCATTCTGAGGCATGATTGTTAATATGTCAATTCGATGATATGCTAATGTTACGATGATTTTATTTTTAATAATAACTATCGATCAATGTCTCAATATTTATCTTGATTTTTTTATTAAATTGAATTATTAACCGTTAATTCAACGTCTTCCCGATGCTGTTCCGACTGATTTGCCCCTCGTATATTTTTATTATAATTATATTGATGTTATAATAATTATATTGATTTTATATTGAGAGCATGATTATAATTATATTATATTATTATAATAGAGAAGAGTCTAGGCACTGGTTATATAATACCCTACAACCCTCTCTTAAATCTTTAATAGAGAGAGGAGCTAAGACAAATTGATTAAGACCTTTCTCTTTTGTAGGAATAAACCCTCAGCACCTCACAGCGGCTTTGAGCCCAATTTCCCCTCGTATGCAGTCCGGAGAGACAAGATTAGAAGTTAGAAGTTTCCGGAGGTAACTGACTTTCCAGTCTGTTACCATGAAGCTTTTTTTTTTAATTAGCTTTGTAGTTTGACCAATCGTTGATACTTTTGGCCAGATTATACATCTTCCTGCATTCACTTCGAAGAACCACAATCTCATTATTATTCTGGGGCTTTTTACCTTATAGATCTAGTTAAGCTGTAGGATAATCCAGCAACATTATTGAATGCAGCAATTACTTACTGCTTTATTTAAATCTTCCTGGTTTGTGAGCGCCAGGACATGGTCCATTTTAGTGTAGAAAGCTAATCGGAATCCGTCCCAATCAGTTCTTGTTTTGTTTAGATAAGGAGTTGCTTCTTTAGGTAGCAATGTCATGTCCATGTGGTCTGACAGTGGATACTCCCACAAAACGCTCTATTTCGTGAAAAATTGTGTTCAGTGCTTACTTATTATTGTTATATCTAGAACATAATTCGTGGTAGAGGCTCTGAAGTGTCTGAACTATTCTAAAACTCATTATGGACGTCGCGTCTGCACCTATTATTAGCAGTATTACTAAAATTATAACTGGGGGTAGCGAACCTTCATCGTGTACCATGTAGCATCAAGCGATCCGGAATGACTTTGGCTTCACGTCCACAACAATAGCTCCGTGTCATCCACGCTTGAAAGGACTACAACATTTAAGAAAGTCTTGATAAAGATGCACGCTTTTCGTTTACCTATTTTAACCTGTATCCACCAACTCGCAAGCTGCAGACCAGATGTTTATTGACGTTTGATTCTTATATTAGCATTATTCTGCGTACCCATATATATAGAAGATAGTGGTGAATATTGATTTGAATAATCTTCATATTTATCAATGGACCACTTAGCTCAAAGGTGGACGCTTAGCTCGAAAAACGAGACTGCACTTCCTTCATTCTACGATACTGATTTTTCTGAGCGGAACAACCGACGGTCGTTTTCTACTGCCTTCTCTTGCAAAGTGACCTGTTTATCTCCACCTTTCATAAGTGAACGAAATCGAACCCGTAACCTATGGCCTAACTACAGTCCGTGAAAGAAGTCGCTTATTTGATGATAAAAGCCTGACGCCAGTCACCGGACAGGTCGCTGACCTTAGTTACCTTCTAATCATTAGATGGTAGGTCACTATTACGAAGTCTAATGACCTCCATAATTTCTTTGGGTGAAGAAAGCTCAGCGGGGATCCACTTTCTGAATCTTACTTTACTTGGAATCTGGTGCTTAAGCACCACATCTAGTTTCGCGCTTGGCTAGTTTTCCCTCAGTTTGTTGATTGCTAGTTTATATAGATTTACAGCTTTATTCTGCTCTGATACCACCTGGCATCCGGACATTGCGATGATGGTCCAGGATTTGCTTTCAACTGCACCAACTTTTAGTTGTTCGGTGTTGATGACATCGCTCTTGCTAGTGTCGATGACCGCCCTTACCACATCTTCCTTGGCCTTTTAATTAAACGACCGATTTATACCGGTAGAGGCAGTTTTGCATTTTTTCGGCTCCTATTGGGAAGACTGACTGCTCAGCCAACCTTTCCCATTTTTAAGCAAGCAATGTTGAGCAAGCAATCCCTTCGTTCTGTACCCACTTAAAGAACTCTTTATCCTTTTCGGACAATATCTTGACATAGACGCTCTCCAATATCCGTAAGATCTGTGAGGCATTCATCCGGATCCAATAATCCCGAACAAAGTTGACTCTTTGAGATTGAGTACCTGAAGTAGAGGCGAAGTCTGAGGCAACTTCCGGATGACCCTGAGTCAGTTAATATCCTCTTTTCGCGGACTCCATTCAGCTCAAACTTCTTCTAATTCTGAGTACAGACTTCTTCTTCAAGTAAGAATCAAATAAATTTATACGATCGCCACACTCTAAAAGTGTTCATGATCATTGAAGCTACTAGTCAGAGGAACTATGCAGTGGAAGCGATAAATGAGAACCAATATAAAGAAAGTGTCCAAACCAATTACAAACGGTAAATTCAAACATGCGAAATTAAGACATTAAAAAAACCATCACATCTTAGGCAGCAGATTGGAACTCAATCAATTTGAATTCAGCCAAGTTTTAAAGAGCTAAATACCAGGTTCACAACCATGAAACCGGAATTTGCCAACAGATGATTATAGTTACAAATGTATAAGCTGTTAAACCGTGTCTACCACGTTTTTTTTTTACATCTGCAACAATAGCTAGATCACAACAATATAAAAGAACGATTTTTGTTCCCTGTACCAATTATGTCGAGCTTTGTGTCAAATAACAACGATTAGCGGACATCGTTGATTTCGTGTTTTTGTTTGAAGAAAATTGCGGGCGAATTGCATGGAATGCTTATGGGGAGCATGCTCTTAGCAGAGCACAGTGACTTTTTATTGATTTAAAAAAAATGTGTTTTTGGTGAAGGAACGAGTGGTTATTTTAACGTTGATGTTTGAGAATGTCAAATTTCAATCATTATTGGAAGAAGACGATGGTCAAATGCAAGAACAACTCGCAAAACAATGAATGTGGCCCAAAAATTTATTTCCTATGGGGAAGATCCGGAGAGTAGGCAGATGGGTGCCTCACAAACTGACCGACCGATAGCAAGAAAACCGAAAACTCACTTGTGAATTGCTGCACGCCAGATGCAAACGAAAGTCACTTTTGCATGGAATCGTGACTGGTGACAAAAAATAGACTTGCTTATGGTATTCCAAGCAGAAATATTCCTATATTAGCCCCGGCGAACCTGCGTGATCGAGCGCGCGGCTAAATCGGTTCGTCAAATAGGCCATCCTCTGGGTGCCCTGGGACAAGCGTTGCATTATTTGGTATGACCTGCTCCAAGCAGGTGAAACGATTACAAATGAATGCAACTGGCACTAATCAATCAATTTGAACCGTGCTCTCCGTCCAAACCGCCCGGAATACAACGAGAGTCAACAAAAAGTGATTTTTCTTGACGACAACGCCTCGCCCGCACCGTGAGACACCGGCCAAGGAGACGATAGAATTGCTTCACCGGGAAAAACTTCCGCATGCGGCTTGGGGCCTTATAATTTTAAAAAGTTTTCATCTATGAGATATGAACGGGCCGAACAACACATCCATTCTTACGATAATGTAAAAAAAATGAGTCCATGACTGGTTTTCCTCGAAAAAGGAAACTTTCTTTTAGGATGGCATCCACAAATTGCCTGACAGATAGGATAAATGTGAAGCTAGCAATGGTAACTACTTTGAATAAAATGTCGTGTACAATTTTTTTTGACAATAAACGTCTAATTTTATAAAAAAAATCCGGTTTCATATTAGTCTGTAATTTGCAAACTATAGGTGATCTAGCAGATGACCTACTAATGGTTGTACTCAATTTTCGTCGTCTTTTGAGAGAAAGCAGATAATTATGCGAAATATTGCCGTACTTATGGAATGGAGAATTTTGAAAATAGACATTGTATTGAATTTATCAATCATGTGTGTTTTTTCGTAAACATCGAAAAAATATCATAAGGCTCGATGGTTTAAAGGATTTTCTTCACCGCAACTCCAGGTTTGCGCACACATTCATTTAAAATAACGCGAGCTTATTTCTTATAAACGTTAATATGTCCTGACGATTTCATCAGAAATTATTACAACTTGAAATTTAAAAAAGTCTTTTCATAAGAAGAATACCAAAAACGAATGAAATAAGTCCAATGAAAATAGTACGATATTTTTCTAAAATCTTCCAGCTCATCTAATTTACCTCCATAAAAACCATAAAATATTTGAAAACACTCTTAAACAACAACAACAAATACACTCACTATTATTCTTCGCCCTTGAAATCCAACAAGACACATTTCACTTTCACCCGCACTATAATCATCGAAATTTATTGCAATAATAATTTTTTTTTAAATGATTTTTATACATCATCTTACCTTGTATTGTATAATTTCCTCTGTATTGGACCACTTTATCCGAACAGTAGTAAAATCTTAATGATGCTTGGTCGATCGTGGATATTACTAAAAGGTTAGTCTTTAAACTGCATTGGATCAGGGTCCCCACAATAATTTATATATGAATGTATCATTTCATATTTTCTTCGCAAACAATACGAATTCGATTGGAATTATGTAAAACATATTCAGCTTTTTAGTGCAATGGCAACGCAAAATAAGATATCTCGAACATCGACGCAAGTTGATTTTCACGTTACTTGAGCTGTTTGTTTAGTTTTTTTAGGGTACTTCTAAAACAATTATTTATTGTAGTCTCCTTAGAATTGTTTCAAGTGTTTCTTTCCTTTGCAAAGTAGACCCGTAGTGGCTGTACAAGAATTTTTTTTAAAGGTCAGTTGATAATATCATCGAAACGTACTGTGAGCAATTGAATCTGTTCATGGACAATTAAATTGACAATAAAAGCCGGTTGTGAAAGTTAATTGAAATTTTCAAAAATAAATCCAATGCTGAAAATAATTTAACATTTGTCATCTATCGTATGTACTTGTCAACTGTAGTGTACATTATAAGCAGGTACTATTTCTGGAATTTACAACTGCCATACAAATGGCCCAATGAAAGTCTGTATCTGCTAAATAAATTTACTTGTTATAATTAACAAAATGAAAACAGTCTCAATAATTGAAGCAAACGTTTTTAATTTATTTTGTAACGACATTGCTTTTATTTCAATTTGAAAATAAGTATTTTTGTATTAATTTATTTATTATTATATGCATCAAATATCTGCTGTACTCAATTCCCAAAAATGATTTAGTGTTGAAGTTCGTAGGGGCGGCAAGTTTTCATCTATGAGATATGAATTATTTGGTATGACCTGCACTGAAAAAAATCCACATAGCGCCCAGAGCCATGTAACATAGCGCATTATTTATGGCCCCATACGCCATGTACATAGTACTCTGAGCCATGCATTATGGCTCCCAGCGCCATAATGTCAGAATCTACATAGCGCGTGGTCCCATGTTACATGGCGCAGCATTTATGGTGCCACACGCTATGTACATAGTACCCTGAGCCATGCAGTATAGCTCCCAGCGCCATAATTACATGGCGCAGAAGTTATGGCCCCACACGCCATATGACATAGTGCCGTGAGCCATGTAATATGGCTCATGGCACTACAATTATAACTCGCAGCCATGCTGTGTGAGGAGATGTATAAATATCAGCAAGCTTCTTGAATATGGGAGAGGATATGATCTTTGATGTCATTAATCCCTCGAGAATTTCTTTGGTAGAATTTCATCCCCTAACATCAAGTGCTCTACCTCCAGATGCTCCGAACTGAGAAGGTTCGTGGCCTTTTATTGGATGCAAACTGGATCATCTTCAGATGCACTGAAAATACACATAGCGCCAGACGCCATAATTTATTGACTTCTGGCGCCATGTACATAGTCGATTTCGGTCAATTTGTGATAAAATATCACGCCATAGTACATAGGAGCAGACGCTATGCTTATAGCCCTCCACGCCATGTTACTATAGTCCTCCACGCCATACAGTATAGTCCTCCACGCCATACAGTATAGTCCTCCACGCCATACAGTATAGTCCTCCACGCCATGTGCTATAGTCAGTGATGTCACCGCCGAAAGATATTTCTGAAGTAGATATGAGGAAAAATATGTAGTAAATTAAGGCCTTTTGTAGTAAAATTTCAAAATCAGTTTCCTTTAAATTAAAAACGTCATATACTGGTAAAATCTGTTTTCTAGCCTTAAGATAACAAAACTATCGAAAGATAAAAAAAAAACTTCTGCGATTTCAATACCAAATGAATTTTTCAGTTCTATAGCAAATAACAGTAAATAAATCATTGTTTTTCAAATACATGTGTACATACATAAATTTCTTACTTCTCTACATAAGAATACTCAAAAAAATTAAACTTACTGAAAAAATGTATCAAGTCTTTTGAAGGTTTATATATTTTTTCATCGCTTAATAGTTCTCTGGCGAACAAAACCGATGAGACTCTTCGAATACTGAGTTTGTTTCTTTTATCAGTTTTAATTTTCTGCATTTGAGAAAATTTCCTCTCCGCTGCGGCACTGCTATGTGGCAAGGATAAAAGTGTAAGCATGTAGTGAGCTAAATTCTTAAAGCAACTTTGCTCTAAAACATTTTCTTTCCTACTCAATGAACTTCAAAAATTTACCACGTCATCAAATTCATCATATTTAATATTACTGCTAATTAGCAATCGCCATTCGTTGTTCAGCGTTTCTAAATCACATTTTGTTTTAAACGGAAAGCACGGAAAATAGGAAGTATAGTAGACAGCTCACCACTCATTTTTTTTTTATTTTTTTAAGCTAGCGATGTCGCCTTGTGTTTGACATAGCCAAATTACTGAACGACTGTGTATCACCCCCATGACGCCCGATAGCGTTCTGTGTGCCCAACGCTTAAATCTTCTTCAATATTACATTCTCGATACAATATGTAGTAGATTTAACAATTTGAGTAGTGAAGTAGCAAAAACGACAAAGGCCGAGAATATGTAGTAAATTTGCTACAAATATAGTAAGGTGACAACACTGGCTATAGTCCTCCACGCCATGTAATATAGTCCGCCACGCCATGTACATGGCGTGGATGACTATAGTACATGGCGTGTAGGCCTATGTACTTTTCGCTATGTATTATGGCGTGTGGCGCTATATTTTATCACAGTCCCTAAATCGACTATGTACATGGCGCCAGAAGTCTATAAATTATGGCGTCTGGCGCCATGTGTTCTCTCAGTGTGCTCCAAACAGGTGTTTATTTTCCTACATTATAACTTATCGCTTATCAAAAGTCTTTCGCATTTCGCCACTATCTTTGTCATGGACCGGGCTCAAAAAATATTTTGTATTCTCATTATTAGAAATGTATAAAACACGTATAAAATAAAGCGGCTACTTTCCGTGAAAAATAAATTCTTCATTTGTTTCCAAAAAATAATAGGAAATGTAACATTTAAAATAACCAGCTTACATAATTTTTATGTTATCATGCAGCATCAAAATATAAATTATGGTGCAAAATTTAACGTAAGAAACGTGATTTAACTAAAGAGTCAAAATAGTACGTCCATTCTTTTAACAGTTTACAAATATGTGTTTGATTTGATCAGGTATTCGAAAAATTATTGGTGCCGAAGTTTCGATATGGATCTCAAAATAAGACACTTTACTGGACCATCTGCTACCAAAAGCAGCCAAAGCCTTTCTATCATTAGTATAATCCTGGCAAACAAAACTCAATTTGTGAGGGCATATCTGAGTAAAAACACAACTTTCCAACTGAACCCAGGCCTGACCTCTGGTTACGAAAAATCTCTAAATTAGGGTAGAAAAAAAAGCTTTGGGAACTAGGCTGATACAATGACACCTACGAAAAAGGGTAAATAGTTTACAATTCCTGCAAAACATTCTACAGTATCAGCCTCATCAAACTATATTTCGGGGGTTCGTACCGCTAGTAAAAATAATATCCTTTTTGCAAAAAACTAGAAAAAGCTCTCAATATGCAGATTATCACCATCATTGGCGCTACAACCGGCGTCCGGTTCTAGCCTCCTTCAACATGCCCGATGTAATCTAATTAGGCACCCTTAAAATCCGAGCGTCATGGCCAACGCCATCGTTCCGCGTAAACAAAGTCTCACCCGCTGTCGCCTGCCGTAAAATCTGCCGCAAAGGGTTTTCCCAGTAACTTCCTCTTCGCTCATACGAGCTAGGTGTCCTGCCCACCGGAGTCTACCGAGCTTTATGTTTGTAATTATATTTACTCCTAGGTATATAGCTTACAACTCATGTTAGTGGCGTCTCTACATACGGAGCCAACGATTCTCCGCCAACCTTTCCTCTTGAAAGCGGCTCAGACGTCAGAGTACCTTTTCTTGATCACCCAAGTCTTGAGGTTCGGATAAGCTTTCGGGATTTGAAGAGCCTTCACAGACTGTAGTAGTCTTTGTTGAATTTGATCAGCTGTCCGCGTATTTCTTTTTCCATATTGTTATCGACTGCTGCAACTGACCCAAAGTAGTTGGAGGATTGAACTACTTCAAATTCGTGCTCCACAGCCCTGATAGTTTGCCCATCTCTAGGCGTTCTTCCTGCAGGTGCTGTCATCATGTACTTCGTCTCTCCTTCATTTATGTGCAGCCCCTGTTTTTGTGCCGTCCACTCAATCTGGATGAAGGAATCTCATGCAGCTAGTTCAGATTTTCCAATGATATCAATATCATCTGCATAAGCCAGTATCTGACTAGACTTGGTGACGATAATTGTTCTCGTTGACTTGCCAGAGTCTCGTATTACTTTCTACAACGCCAAATTGAAGAAGAGGAAGATATAACGTCAAAATCGTTCCGGCGGAACAAGTAGCTTTTCTGTCTGAAAACGATTATACCAATGATAATGAACTGCGGTGGTTCAAAAATGATCGTTGGAAATATCTGGTTTTCGCAAAAAGATATGCACAAACTCACTTGTGTGACTCCATACTATCTAATAAACATTCATTGAAAGCCTTAGTAAAACAACGTAACCCATTGACTGTGCGATCAAGGAGCCAATATTGACTTAGATTGATGAGGTTGACCATGTGGACGACTAGATTAAGGTAACTGGATCTCTGATGAGATTCGTCAACAAAAAACAGTCCACGGCAAGAGAATGCCATTTTTAACTTGGCAGTCTCTTGTCGTGGTTAACGCAAGTGGTATCATGCTAATTAAGTTCACCCAACTACTGGATTGTGTGGACAATGTTGACGTCTCGTGTGGAAACGATTGAGAAATTCAAGAATTGTTCGTAAAAAAAATCCAGGCTTTGAAAAACATTGGGCTGCAAATAAATTAGGAAAAAAAAGTAAATGTTTGCTGCACCAGTACTAAAAATTATTAAACCAGATAATGCTGAGCAGAAAAAATCAAAGTAGGAGACACCGAAAATTTCACGATTAAAATATAACGGGGAATACAGTTTCGAATAAGTTAGAAGATACCTATCTAGGTATCAATCACAGCCACAAATTACTAAAAGTTCACCTACGGCACCTATCACCTAAAAAAATCTCCATCAATATATAAAAGCTTTTTCGATAATATCTGTTCAAGCTCAAGGCCATGTTGTACAATACTACTGTGCGCAGAGGAGTCGTGTTATCCACGGACCTTATCCAGCCCTGTCAATTAGGGGTCCACCTTTAGTGGGAGCAACGTGGTGGTTGTAGGTTAGAGCCTAACTGCAGGGGATCACTATAGAATATCTAAACAGAGATCTTCTGTAGCACTAGTTAAGTTCATGAGATTTATGGAGCAATTGTATTGACGTGAAGCTGCGTATCTTTGGCCTGGTGCTTAACCCCATATTTAAACAGAGGTTTAGATAGACTTTACTCTCATTAGTATGGCTTTTAGCCTTGCTCCCATCATAAAGAAAACTTTCCAGTCCGCATTATCAAAGAACATCATGTATCTTCACCTAACTTTCATATAACATATTCCTTCTACTTCTACCTATCAGTCTGTTACGTTACTTACCCCTGGTGATCAAGTAAATATCATTAATCTCTCACCTCCAACCTTTCTAATGGGTTTCGCAGCTATGGCATTGTATTTTGCGGAATAGCTTTCCGTAATAGCAACAAGGACCTAATTTGAAATAATTGGATCCATCTCAAAAATTAAATAATGCCTTTGTATAACATTTTCAGCTTAAATGAAACCTTTTTCGATTGAAATGAAACCTTTTCCAATCGAAATGAAACCTTTTCCAACTTAAATGAAACCACTTTTATTTGAAATGAAACCTTGTTCAAATGAAATGCTACCTCTCTCCAAATCAATGAGAATTCGATGTTTCAGGATAATTTATTTTTTTATTTTTTTTATTTTCGAAAATGCATTTTCGATTGGGTTCAGCACCGGCGAGTAAGGGGGTAAAAATTTTAATGTACATCCGCTATCTGCAACCACTTCCTGAACTTTTCGCGTTTGGTGGGTTCAAGCATTATCCAAAATCAGAATTGAATTATCCATATTTGGCATAGAACCAATTTTTTGTTAAAAGTTCCCGTAAGAATAGCTTAAATCTATCAGCATTCACTTTTGCGTTTGAAATTATTTTCGAATAAACAACACCACCATTATTCATAGCTGCAATAAGCGTAACATTACGTACTCTTATAGTAGGTATAACAATGTGAACTTGTGTATCGATTTCGGAACGGCCTTGGGATCTCCGAAGGTGCAGATTAAAGCCGCTCTCATCTAAAACAAATTAAATTTCCTTTTTGTTGAGACAACCCACTGCGAAAACTCTTTGGCGTAAATTTGCGCGAACTTAAAATTGGCGAAAACAAACGCTATTGACGTTTCAACTGTCAAACATTGCAGGATGACAGTGGAACACTGGAATCGAACCGGCAGATGTGAAACGGCCGAAAAGAAAAGGCATTGCCAGCCGTGCGCGAGTTGAAATTAAAAGTACAATGCCCTGAGACTAGTACAAAAACCCGATACAAGTGCACTAGTAATTGCAATTTACGGAGCACCTAGGAAATCCCGCTGGTTGACGGAATGTACAAAGGTTTCATTTCAACTGAAAAAGGTTTCATTTAAGCTGAAAATGCTATATTTTGCTTTTATTAATTACTTATCTGAAGCTGCTGTGTTTAAGATCCACCATTACCCTAGTTTAAAGTACCAAATTCTTTCTCGATTTTGCGTTCTTCAGTTTTTGAATAAGAAAGTTCATTTTTGATCATGTTAAGTACACAACTTTACACTTTTTTGCAGTGTTTTCGTCGTCAATTTCGGTTTTGGTATGTATAGCGTTGGTTGATACAGTATTTTTATTGTTTATTTTTTTTGTTTCTTTAATTTCTCTTATGCGTCAAATCGATACACCGATTTCATGAATTTTCTTTAACAACATAAAACATCATATCAAAATAGTTGAAAAAAAAACTATTTAAATTTTACTAGCATATTTAATATGAGTTATACATTTTCCTTCTTCAATAAACAATACTGTTTCTTACTATTTGAACAATCATAAAAATTCTGCAATCTGCAATTCGTCGATTTCTATAAAAAAATATTTGGGACTTGTGCGAAAATGCACATTCCAAATCAGAGGATGTTGAGTATTTGATATTTAGACAATTTTAATATCAGCTTTAACACCCTTCAGCCAGTATGCATCGTATCCAGCAGCAACTGTTCCAACCAATTTCACAGTTTTTCCTTTTAAATTAGCACTTGGCACCCACAAAAAGTTAACTGATTTCACTTTTAATTCCTTGATTTTTGTGTGGGTGATGGTATCCTGAAACGGAGTATAAAACGAGTATGTTAGTTTAGTTCGGAGTATGTTTGCAGCAACATATATTTTTTTTAAATAAAATAATAAGGAAACTCAAAAATCTTACATTTTGTCCAGTGGTGCACTGAAGAATTTGGGCAAGACCGCCTGAATTTTCTGCTGAAAATGTACCAACAGGTTTTCCATCGACTTGAGCTTGAACCATGAATCCTTGAATATCTTGTGCACCTGTGGCGCTCAATTGAATTTCAAGGGCTTCAGAAGCAGGAACAGAGCTTCGTGTGAGTGTTAGTTTGTAAGGAGCAGCACCGCCTTTTGGTTCGATGCCAGGATGTTTAGGACCTAATGTAGTGCAGCCGCTTGGTGGAGCTCCGGAACTGTATGACCAGACCGGGGTCGATAGGACAGCCAAAATGGTAACGTAATGAAGGAAGGCCATTCTGGAAATCAAAAATGAGGGAAAAAATTATTTAAAGTGTTTTTTCAGTGTCGTAAAGCCAAGGAAAAGATGCAGAGGTGGTGACTACGATTATTATTTGGACTAAACATCTTGTAAGCCAAGAACAGTAAGCTGTTGTGATAAAAAAATACAAAAAATTAAAACAAAGAGAAAATATGGTGAGTTTGAATAACCAAATTATTGAGTGACTCAAACTTGGCTTGAAGCAAAAACAATCGTTGCTGATAGATCACAGATACTCTGAGAAAGAAATCTAGAATTTGTTAGGGACCTGACCAAAAACATACAAGCGGCTAAACAAAAAGCAAAGTAATTAAAATTGTGTATTACATAAACGTCATAAAAAAAACTATGAAAGTTATTCTAATGATTGCAAGAGAGTATTTTGTGCTCCTGAAATCGTCCTGCAGGGAAGACCACTGAATTTTCTAACTCAACGAAAAGTTATAGAAAACGGAAAGTAGAAATAATGACAGTCCGGATGAAAGTCGAGCTCTTAGATCATTGTGCTGAGAACAAGACAACTGAGCATCTTTGACCTGGTTTTATTCAACCTATCTCAGACGTTCCTTCTCAACATAAATGCATGTAATCCATGTACTTTGACTTTCGACTTGAAAGAAAAGGAAAGGTAGCTAGTGCTTTTCAAAAAAGATTTGCCTAGACAGGAACTACACCGTTTTACTACCTTAGAACAGGTCTTCCTACGCTTTCATCGAAAATGTGATGGAAGAGAGAGGCTGTAATGAAATGGTATGATTTTTCCCCCCGACACAAAGTGCCTGAGATAAAATGGTGATGGTCTAAGATGTGCTGGAATGACTCGGTCCATCAGTCGTTGCATGGTTTAGGGGGCGCTATATAGTCCAAAAGGCATAATAATGAACTGGTAGAGCGGTGGGCTAGGAACAGTGAAAGTGGTCTTATCCTGCGATTCCGGATATATTTTGCGTGAGGCAGGCGATTAAGATACCGTCAATAACTTGGAAGGGATAAGCATCCCTCACCGTCACCTGGTTAACTTTTCGTGCATGAAGACACATTCGGACCTTTCCAGGTTTGACTACAAGAGTTGCTGGAGAGGCACAACTGCTTTGTGATTCTTTGATCACAACTAGATTCAGCAATTGGCCAACTTCCGCGTATAACTGGTTTTTAACTGCTGGTGGTACTGAAAAAAGTCTTTGCTTTATGAACACCCAAATCAATCACGTGTGAAGTGAATATGATACGACCCAAGTCTTCCTTGGCAAACGATGGAGATCTTGCAATGACCAAGTCTTCTTGCACGGATGAGTTTTGATCAAATAAAATAGTTGCCAGATTAAAGAAATGAACGAAACCTAAATGATGCTCAACCAAGAAATGACCAGGTCGCCATGGTTTTAATACTCTCTCGAAATTGTGTGGAGCCAGTGATTCTACCGACAGCCGCATCCTGGTTTTATCATGACTTGCATGTAATTTCTCCAGATTGTGTCGCGGTTCAGTTATAATTCTCTTCGCCCAGTCCGAAGCCAGACAGCTGTCACTTGCTCCCATGTAGACTAGTCCACTCACTTTTTTGTGACCGAAAAAAGTAACTTTTACATATGGATGTAATCACCTGTGGGTTGGTCCACAACTGTAGATCAAAATCTACATAATCAAAATTTACATAAACGAAGAGTCGATATTTTGTTTCTTCGTACTTTTGAAATGTCCTCATAGTCAAAAATGTGATGCCGTTCCTACTCATACTCCTTCAGCTGGACACGATACGGCTTAAGGCCAATGACACACACGGCGGTTTGACCGAAGCGTTTCCCGAGAAGAAAACCGAGTCGGTATAGTCGTACATTACTTTAGCATTGCGGACACACACCGCGTTTGGGCCGCCTCTTGATTTGGGAACTGAGTCTTTAAACGGGAGAAATGACCCACCGACTCGGTTCTTCGAGCATTTCTTCTGGGCGTTGGAAGCTCTTCCTGTTATCCGGATGTTTTGTTGTTTTGGCACCGCCGGATCCTATTAGTGAAATCGTGATTTGAATAAAATTTTCGGAATTCTCGTCTAATAGCCTTGCAAAAAGCGTCCCAATCTATTCTTCTGATCTCCTGATGTTGTTGCCAATACCACCCGACCGTTTACCTATCAGCAAACCATCAATATGTTGCCATAGAACATTAAGCTCTCCTTGCAGTTTCTAGTGCGTTAGAGCAGTCACCATATACAGGAACTTCTCCACATTCTCTACTGAATCTCAGATTCCACCCTGCCATTATCGTGGTCACCCTATCCGAAGACAAGCTATTTCCTCTCCACAAACGAACGTTTCGCATACCTGTTGCCTTTGCTTTATGCTCTTCAAACACATGGCCAGACCTGATTGTAGCCAAGTGACCTGGAGGTCTTGACTCCCTGTGGTTTGGATACTGAGCTTTCCCCAGTCAATTCTGGTGTGGATATTCCCTTCCCGGGGCGTCTAGCCGAGCCCGTTGAGCGATGTCTACCTATAGATTTCCAAGCTTAAGTATTGGGGCTAGAGGCAGTCAATGCAATCACCTGATGTTGAATGCTATGCACCGACTGAACCAACTGACTCATTCGCTTCTTAATATCTCCTACCTCGGGATAAAGTGCCAATTTTCTGGAATCCGCGGAACACTGAGACAGTTCGGGAAAAGTGGCTGCTGCAGTTCCACCCTCCTCCCAGCAGTCCCATATCTGTATCTCAAAAGTTCCCGGCTCGCTGCCCAACAGCATGGTGGTACGTAACCGAGCTACGGGTCGATTGTCTTTTGCGATAACACTTTGCTTCACTTTTCTCCCTGAATTCATCCGAAATGAAGATTCCCGCAAATCTTCCGATTTGACGTCTCTGCGACATAAAGGACTTGCGCGAAACTGTAAGACCCTGTTTACACATGCGTCGATGCATTTAAGCCGGTTTCTTAGAAGGCAGTAGTGAAGTGGAAGAGGGCGGTTACGTTGACTTGCACTTCCACTTCACGCCCGCCTTCTAAAAAAAACCGGTTTAAACGCATGGACGCATGTGCAATCAGGACCTAACCGATATCTTTGTAGACATTTCTTCATGGTATTTGTGGTCACATTTGGTTCAAACCTCTTAACAGATTGAACAACTCTCGCTGCTACCTTCATCATAATCCCTCATAAGAGGTGGTGGTGTTCTTGAAACAGACATTTCTATAATGTAAATGTTTTATTAATACTAAAGATAGAACTTCGTAAGCTGTAGATACTTATTCCTGGGGCGCTAAAATGACTAGTGTGCAACTTATAATAAATTCGTTTGGACTAGTAAAACATTCAAGATAAAAAAAACGTTCTTCAGATTCGTATAGAACCGGTGAAAGTTGGTTATATAACAAGACCTATCAACAACAAAAATCTGAGATGTATCTACTTTACTTGGATATGAGATATATAACTATATTGATTTTTATTATTTATATTTATTTCCTTTGCCAAAGAGTGGTCAAGATTACTCCATTAGATGAAAAAGGACTAGATAAAAAGATATGTAATTTGTGAAAATAAAGTATAATTTACTACAAAGCAAATTATTGGAAACAATGGGAAAAACTACGTTACTTTACAGTGATGGGAATTAGGCAGATATTAATTGAAGATATGTAAAAGGTTTGCAATTAGAAATAATCGTTTCCAATAAAAAGGAATTGATATACTCGTAATAATGCCCCGGTGATGAACCTCGCCTGTACCCAAATTAATAACAATTATGCATCTCTTTCACGACAAAAAATACAAATGAGATTTCACGACAAAAAATACAATATTATGACCCCAGGCAGCAAAGAACAAGACCACTGGACTTACTAATTGGCCGATTCTTGAAATAGCAGATTTCGTAATTGGTTTGCTCTTCCCTTACCAAAGTCAAACACGGAATCTCTAGCCTCACTGTAATATATTTAAAAAAATCCTCGCTCAACAAGAACGAAGGTAACATCTGCTTCTGAAGACTGGATTCGCTAATTTGCTGTTAGCCCAAATAACAGATATCTCAGATCTGAGAGAAATGTGAGACTTTTTTAAAATGTGAGACTTCTTTAAGGATGTGTCGACCGGAGTCTGTAGTTCTAAATCAAACAATTTTGAGCGATCTATTAGGACCCAAGCGAGCAATTTTCAGGCCCTACGTTGGGCACCATTTGTTGCGAATTGGGTTTATAATGAGTCTTGGCAGGTAGAGTCAACCAGGCTGAAGTCCGGTCAAGGGTTTGCAAGGGATTTTGATGGCAAAACATCAACGGGGCAAAAAAAATGGATTGCCCCTGGAGCAGGTTGCCCTTAGAAATGGCAGTGAAGGCCCTTAGTCCGCTTTAGCGGAGCACCTTTCTATCCGATCTCGACGAATGCTGGTGGGTGGACCAGTTTACCAACACTTCCCTAGTGATATTATCGCCAGAGCAACTCAGCAAAGATTGGAAATTCTACTAATTCGAATACTATTGCATAATTTCAGTTGAAACCTACTATAATTAAATTCTAAGCCATAAATGCCTTGAAACTGCTCACGACCGTAATGCATATTTCGAAATCTTTCCTCATTAGACTATTGCTGAATTGCATAAAACCTATCTATCCATCGTCACAAATATAATCAATATTTATTTCTTTTCGCATTACCATATGTCTTAAATCGGCAAATTTATTGCATTGCAGATTTGAATTGCTTGCAACTAAATGAATATACATAAGTATGCATGTGTCTCCTAATTCATATGACAAGAGCACTTGAACGCAAAATGTCCAAAGCAAATTTCAATCGGCTGGAAGTATTTCGAATGCCATTTAGCTTTGCCCCAGATGTACCAAATGTATCGCTAACCGCAAATACTCGTGCCTACAATTTTAAATTCGTAAAAAAAAGATGAGGAAAACATATCTGTATGCAATAGACAAAGATTTATTTCAAACATACACATAGCCTCATTGGACATATGCATAATATTTCATTAACATTTGCCTTCAAGAAACAAGTTTCCAGATGATTGACTACTCATTGAACGTGTACCGGCATCATTTTGCATCTTTTTTTCTTTTGATTCGTAGGTTGCGATCAAATCACCGAGATGGTTTGAGATAGTTTAATCATTCAAAATTTGCAGCTCTATTCGGATTTTTCTATGTAATATAGCTTTGATTTTTTTCCTTGCCGAAAATCATATAATTTCATAGAAATTCACTAGTTAACTAGCTTTCAAAATTTTCCATGATTCCATATATGTATATTGTATATAAATGCATAAATGCATGAATAACTATTGATTTAAGCAACATTAAACAGTTAGACTTGAACTTGAAAACAAACAAATGTCACGCTGGAAAATACGCTTAAAATAAATTAATTTGAATATTGAAGTTTCATAATAAAATCAGTAAAAACTTGAAGCATAATAGCTGTAAACGAACTCAAATATGGCATAATAAACTGGTTTCGTTTTCATCATCAATATAATTTGGTCAGCTGTTGCTCTTGAAAAATGTGGATCTGATAAAATAAACATGACATTTCACGGGGATTACAGTTTGATAGGCCAGTGTGGTTTTCGATAGTTTAAGGGAAAAACGGTACATATATTTCACTGATGTACATATTTACATACGTATGACGTAATCAAATCGATCGTTTAAAGTCGAATTACCCTTAAGCTTATTGGTTATGTTTAAAAAAATCGATTATTTCTTGATTGAAATTTCCAAAATATTCGAAATGTGTCCAATTCAATGTATAACACAATTGAATAATTTTTCAATCAAAAAATTGCATCTTCTCAAGATTAAGCAGAAATTAAATTCACAGAGCTTTATTTATTCGAATTCCAAAAAAAAAATGTTACCACATTTTCGTCGGTTAGATCTCTTATCATGACTTTAATTGAATTTCAATTCTAACATTATATAGAAGTATGAACAAAATAGACAAACAACTGGGACATTATTGCCCACAATGGCGACGTTGAAAAAGTCGTTGCTTGGCTGACATGAACGTGTGTCGAGTGCGGTGAACTTAATTTTAATTCGTTTGATTATTAATTTACATATCTATCTGTACATAATCTAGGTATCATATGCAGTTGAAGGCCAAAATTTTAATGTGCTAATATTTGTTTTTGAAACAGATACACAGCTGGTATTTGAAACAAGTCTTTACAAAGTATATCTATTTGTGATTATTGAGCAGTATTTGTCTTGGTTTTTTTTTTTTAATTATTCCGTTATTGCGTTGTTTTTTATTTGGTGTGACTCTCTCTTTTGGATCAAGCAGAAAGTGAGTGAGTTTTAACTGTTTAATATTTTCTCATTTGAAAATTCAACTGTTTTAGATTAAAATTTGGAACCTTAAACCAAATAACTCTTCAAAAACAAAAAAACTCAATCAATTCTTTTATTCTAACGTCAAATGTTACTTCAACCTTTTTATGTGTCAATTAAATCCTCCTAGATAGATGCAGGGAATAATTTCATAAGGAAAGTTCATGGATATTTTTTGACATTTTTGTCATCTGTCAACCTTTTAGTGTTTTAATTAGGGGATGAATGCTTTCACCGTCCCACAACGTAGATTCCAGTTCTCTGGCATGTCCTTTGGATTGCAAAATGCTCCTAATACGTAATCGACAAGGCGTTAGATTTCGATGTGGAGCCGTTCGTATTCACCTTTCTGGATGACATTGTGGTAGTCATAGGGCTCTTTGTACACCATCTGAAAATTCTAAAGGAGGTATTCCAACGATTGCGCCAGGCTCGATTGAAAACGTTGAAATGGTGAAAGAAGTGCGAAGTGATAGTTCTTCCGTACTCGCCTCTGTTATTTGGGGTACGTGGTGGATGAGAATGGGTTGAGTGTAGATCCAGATAAAGTCAAAGCGGTGACCTTATCCGGATCGTACACCCAACCCATCCTCCAGATCTGCCGATCTCGCTCAAATGGAACTTAACCAATTCTTGAGGGGGGTGGATCGGTGGATGACCGAGCCGGCCTCAAAATCAGAGATTGTCATGCTGACGAAGCGGAGGATACCAACTGTCATACTCATGACAGAAAGCTCCGCCCAGCAAGCCGATCAGGTATCTGGGAGTGACCATAGACACCAAGCTGATCAGGTATCTGGGAGTGACCCTAGACACCAAGCTGACGTATTGGGATCATATCCCCAGGGTTGTGACAGTGCTTTAGTAGTCGTCACGAGACGGAGGCTGCGGATGGTAACGACCGATTCCATCTTGTTATATGGAGCCGAAATTTGGGGAAATGCGCTCCGATTTAAGAATTTCCGCGAGCGCATTGCCAGTCTCCAGCGTAGGTCCCGACTCGGAACTGCGCGGGCTTGTAGATTTTCTTTTTTTAGTAAGCCAAACCTCACATATCGCATGGTGATAGGCTATCCGGGAATCTGGTGAGCAGATTTTTTTGCCATCTACACTAGGGGAAAAAGGTCCAAGCGGTGATGGACATTTTTATCCCAGGAGTGTCAAGGAGGTCTGGCGATTCTCGTGTTACAGAATTATATCAGCTTTTGTAACGTCGATGTCACCGAACACTAACCTCCTCAGGAAGCACAGGAAATTCCAATCTGCTGAGAAATACGAAGAAGCATTTGCCCTGGCGGAAATAAAATTATCTACAGTGCCAATTCTGACTTGTCTGGATTACAATCGACCATTCACATCCCGAGGGTGAAATAGTGATTAGTTACCTTAACCTTGGTTTGACCAATGCTGAACAAAAATGTTCCACGATAGACCGGAAATGCCTTGCTTTTTTATAGGCGGTGGAAAAGTTGGAGCCATTCGTGAAAGGCGCCTGGTTCGGGTTGTAGCCCATCATCGCTCTCTGGCCTAGCTGAGGATCCTTGAACTGATAACTTGAAGGATCTTATTGGCCGTCTAGATCGATAGGTGGTGGAGGTTACAGCAATACGACTACGATGTCGTTTTGACAGAAGAGCATTTGGTTTCGGATGCTCTCTCGCGGTCTATGGATATAGCGAATGGTTGTAAAGAGCCGAAGTCAAGTGTGATCACTAGTATAGAAGGATGAAAAAGGAGACGATCCGGAACCAGTTGTGATGGCCAGTTGCGGAAGCATGTGGAAAATCTAATTGATAGAACTGCAGGAGGTAAACGCTTCGAAAAGTGTGGTTCTTGCATCCGAGCATCCAGAGGTTCTATTCCAGTGCCACGACGAACCCACAGCAGGCAATATGTTAATTAAAAAGACAGTGTTTTGCTGGCGCAAGAATCTTATTGGTAAAAAATAGTTGCTGCCGATTTTAAGAGGTATGTCCGTCGATGCAAGAATATCAAAGATTAGAGAGGCATAAACATAAGGCGAATCGGTGATCGTGGGAGTCAATCATTGAAGAAAAACACACAAAACCATAAAAAACAACATGAAAAAGACATGACAGGAGAAGAAATGACACTGAGAAATAACACAAAAAACCCCAAACACAAACACACTACTTGAACAACATGACTTAACTGTACTTGCCAATCAGACATCTATCGATAGAGTTCGAATAAAATTACGTTGAACTGATTCGGTGTTTAAGATTACATTCATGCTATGGAGACCAAACAACAAATGCGTATTCTAAGAGTGATCAAACAACAGATGTAAATAAAAGAAAAGAAGGTTAGCTGACAAAAGATTGCGATGACCTAAGAACAAAACCGGACAGTTTAGAGGCACGATTGACCGTGACAAAAATGTGTAGATCAAATCTTAGTTTACCATCAAACATAACTCCATGACATGTGTAGGGAAATGCAGTATGTGTTCATTGATTGGTAAGCAATGGCAAGCCAGTAGCTTTTCGAGAAAATTTTGCGTGACATTTGTTTTATATTTCGCACGAGCCTATTAGTTTGGTACCAGTTTTCAAGTACGAGCAGATTCAATTGAAGGAGACAGCAGTCTTGAAATGACCTTACAGTTGCAATAAGCTTAAGATCATCAGCGTAAGAAAGACACTCATATGAAAGAAGCAGTGGTAGGCCATTTACATAAAATAAAAATAGAAGAGGACTCAGTATAGATTCTTGAGGTACTCCAGTTTTGAGTTTAAATATGACTTGCATCGAACACGACACAGGAGCGATCATAAAAATAGGTCTCAAGCCATATTATTATCGACGAGGAAAATCTAAGTTGCCGTAATTTGAACAGGAGAATGTTATCAAATGCGTTGGAAAAGTCAGCATATATAGCGTGTGCATCAAACCGGTCATCAAGAGATTTGGCAATGTGATTCGTGAAATATACTTAATTCGTGGATGTAGAGTGACCTTTTCGGAATCAATGCAGCTCACGAAAAAGTAGGTGACAATAGCCTGCGGTAATGATGTAATGAATATGGTGCTCGATAACTTTGGAAAAAGCTGAGAGAAGTGATATCGGACGGTAGTTAGCAGCATAAGATAGATCTCCAAATTGAAGAATAGAGTGTACAAGAGCTGTTTTCCAGGAAGCAGGAAATTTGTTTTCAGAAAAACATTTGTTGAATATAATAGGTAGTGGAAGACTCAGAGACTTATTGGCCATTTTCAAGAACATTTTTGGAATATCATCCAAGCCATCCTAAAAGATGGTTTTAGTTTTTATCACAATTTTTTCACAATTTTTCGATAGTCGATGGAGTCTGAAAAGCAATTGGAAGTGATGGGTTACCACGAAGCTCAGATGAGATCGAGTGGGTAAGAGATGAAGTATAAACGGGTAAAAAATGCAAAGAAAGAATGTCGAAGCATGTTTGAGAAGTAGTAGAGGTTTGATAACCTAGTTTGCTTTACTTTAAGAAAAGAAGCTAGTTTGCTTTACTTTAAGAAGGTGCGTAGTTACTAAAAGTAACACCAAAATGACTTAAGATTACCTGTCTGTAGAGAAAATACTATTTGTGATAAGCGACAAAAGCGATAACGTTTTTGTGGCAGACATTTGTTTTTGGTTTAAGGTAAAACTCGACTACGTGCACCCCCCACATAGTCGTTACACAATTATGCTGATTGATGTCAGGCTGGTAATTTGTGTGTTTTTGTGTTTGCGTTTGTTTTTGGGGGGTGTTTTTTGTTTGTTTGTCTTCCGTGTGTTGTCTTTTCTGCACGTGTTTGTTAGTTGTTCTTCAATTTCTGATCCTTGCTCGTTCGGTGGTGGTGGCAATACTCAAAAACAAACAGAAACTAGACGAAAAGACAAAAGTAAACAAAACAAAAAACACTCTCAAAAACAAACACACAACCACAAAAACACAAAACATATCAGCCGAACATTTAACGGTAAAACTGCCTAATGGCTATGGAGGTACGTAGTCGAGTTTATCCAATCTATGTCACAATTTCTAAAGGGGAATGATGCAAGTCAACCCCTACATAAAAAAATGGGATGTATATATTTCAAGCTAATCGACAAGAATATTGGAGAACAACGTTTAATGATGAGCTCAATCACACATATCAAGATGAGCTGGAGCGTGCCCGATACTTTTGAAAAAGCTCATTAGGTTTAGCGAGTTCGAACATGCATTTCGCAAAGAATACTTCCATACTAACAATGTACCAACTGTAGACTACCACATACCTCTAATTACAGAGAATGCGACCGTAAAAAATTAACCCTATATATTATTTGGACTATCCGCTTCAGTTTAAGCTAAACTGATGATTAGAGTGAATGAATGTTTTATAAAGATTCGTTTTCGAAATTTTTTTTTAATGAATTTTAAAGTCGTGAATTAGCCTCAGGTCGTACATGGTTTCAAAACACAATCTCGTCTTTACTACGCTCAATAAAACACCTCCGGAAATTATCGATGTAATATTCCACCCAAAGCTATGGGACAAAAAAAAACAATTCAGTAAATTAATATCAAACTAGTATTCCACTAGCTATCGAATTATCCACTTCCTAGAATATTTCGGCCGTTAATTAACCATTATTCAGATTGACTTCATACAATCACAATGAAAGCATTCAAGCATCAATGATGAAGCGTATATTTTTTAAGGCAATAGCAAAAACATGACCAACTTAAGCGCAAACCACTAATTTTTTACGAGCTTCAATAAATCAAAGTCCGAAGGCTTAAAGCCGCCAAGGTCATCACACGGCAAAAAAAATTATTAATTTGATGAACTCGAACAAGAGTGGAGCTCCGCAACATCAATCCATCAAATTCACTTTTCATCATACTTCCCAACCAACGTCAACGTTGCATCTTTCACAATCCAGTTAGATATTCGTTGCTACGATGCATTATACCAGTATTTGAGTAAACGTAATCCAATTCGTCACCAAGTACTTTTTGCACGATATCTTTCATAATTTCGAATATTTGTATTTGGTTGAACCGTTAAAACGTCCATTGTATTATTATAGAGCAAAATATACATAAACACCATGCAAATTGCATGCCACTCACCTCAAAATCACTCACTCACTTGATCTTTCTGAACTGAAGTATAAACTAGTAATAGACAACTTTGTAAACTAACACAACCTTTTCATTAGGTCTCCCCACGAATTCTCCAAATGGAAAAACATCGAACTGTATTAGTTGATTTTTTGTTGCTCGTTAACTGCGTTTGAGTTTTCCGGGGATATATGTATACACTAGCACACGGTATCCTACACAAACATTTATAAAATTGTAAACATGTTAAACTAACTAATATGTATACATGTATGTAAATAATAATAATTTATGCACATGATTCGTTAAATTAGTCATTAAATAAAAAAACAAGCATATTATGAATATGATATTCGTTAGTTTTGCCGTTGTTAGGTAAATAATAGATAGGGTGGAAGCTTTGTTTGGTATCGACTTAAAAGAGGCAGTGGGAGTTATCACTCTGTTGGCTCTTTTATTGTCCAAATAAAAACATTTTAAATTTTTTCAGGCTCTGATTTAGATGAATTTTTCATTTTTCGCGAATTACTGCATTATTTTTATGGATAATAATCCTCCAAGCTTTATGCGCTCAAAAACTGTAATTTTTTTTTTTACTTTTCTGACAAAAAAATACTCCGAGAATATTTTATAGCAATTAGTTGGAATCGTGTCATTTTTATTGCTAGAATCGTGCAATTGCATTGAAGTTAGACTTGGTAATTATTCCGTATTATATATTCGAATGCCTACTTAACTAATGTTAAGAATCCATTTATCAGAACATGCAATTAATATCAGTCGATTATATACATAGAATAAGCATTGAGTGTTGAATTGTGTTTTTAAAAAAGCATCACTTGAATAGACAAAACAGGCCATTAGCACGTTTAGAATAGTTGGTTTCCGAAAGTGATAATTACACAATCTGTGCTGATCTGTATCTTAAAATTCGTACTACATAAATACTACGCAAATAAAAGACTTTAGTTTTGTCTCACTGTGATGTTTTTACTTTAAGATCGAATATGATAAAAGAGAGTTCAACCAAGCAAACTTAAATTGACTTTTTTTACTTAAATTGACTGACTTATTTACTTGCATGCTATTCGTCAAATTTTCAGAATCGACTATAATTAAGTACTAGTGTTCGGCTGTAACAATATGGAGAGTTTGGAGAAGCCCTTTCAATATGTAGCGATTTACAAGAGGGAGAATTGCTTGCAGTCGCCTCAACTGAACCGAAGTCCAGTCGAGAGCCTACAAGGCAGGGTAAGTGTGATGGCGAACCATCAACTGGGGCAAATCAATAAAAAAGAAGAGAAGTGCGCCGGGAGCAGCGTACCCTAGAAATGGCCGTGGAGGCCCATCGTCCGCATAAGTGGAACACTCTTTAGTCCGGCCCCGTCGGATGCTTGGATCCGCTTTGCTAGCTCTATAAGACTGGGGTGTGTTATAGAAAATGGGGTGGACTCGCTCCTCCTACGTATATTTCATCCGTCAATGAACATATACTAGCCGTAATTTAAAACGAGAATGAACCGTTAAGTATCAGAAGCACCTCTCAGGCATGGGCTGTAAACCAGACCCAGCCGAGACGTTTGAGAACGAACAAAGCACGTGGCTAGCATCTGAAATAAAGGGACGAAATAATGCGAGAAAAAAACCGAAATGGGGAAACTTCCTCTATTTAGCAGGTCCGAGGAGATGCAGATGGGATGGGCAAATCTGCAATAATTGAAGAACTGGTTTCAGTCGTTTCGTTCCGCTTCTGGAACTAGTTCCGATATCCGTTGCAGTTCCACCTCTTTTGTAGTATTACTATTATTAAGTGAATATGCATTTAAGTGCACAAACATTTTCTTTAATAATTTTATAAAGATGAAAAAACACTCAACATTAACTTAAACGCTACAATATAGATTCAAAGGGATCAGATACGAAAAATTAGGAGAGAAAAAACACAAATGTTTGATCTTTAATTACATAATTACAATACAAAAAGAAGAGCAATATAACTTTCATCGTTCAACGCTCATTTGTTATGAGTCTTGCTTTGGAGATAAAACGCTCGCATAGCACTGAAGTAGCAACTACACTCAACATGCCTCCACTTCGCTGAGTTTTCATTTCAACCTAACAGGCAATCTTATAAATATTTGCTTATTTTAAGTAATGCGAAATTTTCAATTATCCCTAGAAAATAAAATACGAATTAGGTTCCAAGACAATGTCTCAAAATATCACCATATGACGTCCTGTCACTCATAGCTTTATTAAATTAACCCCCAAAAATCGAATTACACAATGGTTCTAGAACAATGCACAGATCTCGTGCAATTTGCCATTCTACAGTGGTAAATATTGGTCTTTTTTCAATTATCGCCAGAGTTATTTTTATTAGAACTTCAAGATCCACAAGCCTTTGGAGCATGTAGTACGTGGAGTTCCATCTGGTAGCCAGTGAAGGCACAGTAAAAACATTGCAAGCACCTACTCAAGAACAAGTTTAAATACCCACATATAACTCAAATAGCATCTTCAAAGGTAAAAAGACATTTTATTAAACACTAATATGCAAAAAAAAATTAAAAAACAGCTGATCAATGTACCAATAAATCGCTTCTATAATTGATAACACAGTGATCACATTCCGCCCCAGTTCCATACAAACGAACAAAATGTTGGCATAAATATATACATGCCAATCTTCACTAATTACTTGAACGACATCGCCGTATACAAAACAATCATGCCATGTCGCAATTCGCATCAATGTACAAACGATCGGTCGTTCTAATCGATGCGGACTCAAACCGTGTAGAAACGATTATTAACAGCTCCAAATCCAGTTCTAGTTCCAGCTAGATGATGCATCGGAACTGAATTGCTAGCGATTTCATATTGGTTCCGTGCTCAATATTTATCATGGTATAACTTGAATGCTCGCTAGTGCTTGTTGTTTGATCGGAACTGGAACTGTTAAGAACTATTGATTGGAACTGTTCCGACCGGTTCCGAATTATTATTAGGTTTTCTTAACAGTTCCGGTCGGAACGGTCCATCCCTATGCAGATAGCCTCAGGCCCCTGCTGTTGGTTGAAGCCATGACTCGAGATATTGCGGGGTCAGTCCGCCCTCTGACATTGGCCGGAAAACAAACCAAAAGCAACAAGAAAAAATTTAAATGGCCAAGGTCCCTCCCTTCATGTTTAAGCTCAATGCAGAACAACCTGCGACAACCAGATCGAAGCCAGCAAGCTACTCGGAGATTGTATAACTAAGTAATATGTCAAATGTAGACTATTCACGCCATGCGATTGCCATTAATCGCCAATCGAAATGTTTCTACTGGTTATATAAATTCAACACCAATAATCGCTTCGCCATGACTTCACTTTAGAATCTGTGCTCAAACTATCTGATTCAATGGATTCGGAATCTATTTCCTTTTTTATTTATTCGCTGATTAGCTCTCTTGGCAAATCTAGATATTTCAACCATCGGTAAAGTACCACAATAATACGAAAAAAAAATAGTAAGGTTTTGTTGTTTTTCCATGCAATCCAAATTCTTTCAATGTCCTGCACCAACAAATTCCTCAAACGTTCTTCTTTTTCTGCGGTTCAAGGTCTTTTATGTTGGAAGCTTACAGTTTGAAAGTTGGTAACGTCTTACTGTACTAAAGATTCGTTTCTTCGCCAAATATACAATGAAGACCACTGAGGTATAATAATTATCAAAGTAAACCCTATGGTTTTTGTTGACGAGTACCTCCCTAATCAATCTTATAATCACATTGCAGATTATTTCCAGATCAGGTTAATCTCTATGTCAGAATTTGAGTGCATTTTCTTGCCCTCTGTATATATTTCACATTAATGTTCGAGACCATTGCTGACAGCTAATACATTTATGAGGCTTGTTTGGGCAGTACTGCTTCAAGTAGCGTTTTGCTTTGGAGGAACACAATTGTTCGTCGACACAGAGATCACGTCCGTAAAGAACTTTTTGAAACCCATTTTTCAAAAACTCAATTTCGTGCAGTCGATCATGGTTTTCATGTGTTTTTGACGACATCTTCTCATTATCATTTAAATGAATATACTGTTTGATTGATTCATATCTGTTCCTGCTCATGACGCTGGAGACGAACTCCAATCCTAGATTTTCGCTCCATTACGACCGTATTTCGGGCAACTGACAAATCGATGTATAAATGGTTATGCCAATAAAGCCGGCGATATCATCCTTGGTTATATAGGGTAGAATGTTCAGATTGTGTTGAGCTGCATACAAATTTGATTGTTCGACCATATGTTCAATAACCATGCCCCCGAAAAAATATTTGAATAATTGAAACGGTGTTTCGATTTCAGCCAACTCAGGCGGAAAATCTGTGGGTGTGTTCTTTAACTGCTAGATTCTGCTTTCTCCACAATATGTTCTTAATTTCTCGTGATGCCACTTTTGCGTCCCCAGAAATGGAATAATCAGTCGATATATTTACAGTCTATTCAGCTTCTTGCAAGGTATTCTCATCACAAAAATTGTCATTGTGTTGGTGTCAGAAAAATCTTCTGAATCAATATCTTCATCGGACAGTTCCAAATTATCTTCGCTGCCCGACCATGCTCTACGTGCTAATGTATCAAATATGAAACAAACAAATTGACTTGTGTCAATACTACAAAATCATATCATCTTTTCAAAAATGTAACGAAATAGCTAAAAAAAAAAAAGTATTTTGTGCGGTCTCACCTTTTTTTCTGAAGAAAACAGTACAAATAACGAAAATACGACTTCTATAAGACGTCCCAGCAATTCACTGTTGCGAATACATAAACCAACTGATAAATTTGTAAATACCAATGCTTCAAGAGAGAGAAAAGAAAAAGGGAGAGATAGTTTCAGAAAGAGAAAAACTTAGCAAATCCCTTTTCATACTCTTTAAATCCAACAACTTTTTCTTGTATGTTTCCGGGTTTTTCTTATATATAACAAATATGATACATGAAGCGCTTTAGTGTTAATATTTTAATATCAGAACTATCGGAAGTTTGATCTGAAATCCCTCATTCACTATATGCGGACGGCCTCAAAGCTTACTATGTCATCAGGTCCCAAAACTGAACTCTCTCCATTGGTGCTCCGCAAACAAGCTTGCTAATTAATGTTTCTCGCAAAATTGCACGATTTCAGCAACACGGCACTCAAAATGTTTGACCACAAACTAGATCTTGGTATCATCTTGGGTGAAATGCACTATCTGGAACCCAACTTTTGAAATTCACAGCCAGAGATTTCTTTCTGTTCAGAAGCAATTTTTACTTTTCGCTCCGAGAGATCTTTTCAACTTTATGATTTCACCAATCTACCATCATACGAATATCGCCTCAAATGTCTTAATTTCGCAAGAGGTAATGCGTCGAGAAGATTAATGTTATCTGCCTGCCAATGTCATTAGAAATGTGGTTAATGTCGACTACTTCAAGGACAAGTTTGTGTTCAATTAGCTCTTGAAAGTTACAAGATCTCGACGATTGCTTCTTGAATACCAACACACCGCAACCTATGCATCAAACAAGCCAAAAACTAGGTGTTGCAAGTTATTCAGCCAGAGCTCTTCCCCTACGATGTCTAAAACAATTCTATTCTATTTTCAAAAAATAGCATCAAGGCTTTTTCATCATACTCATCCCGCTTCCGCCATGACATAAAATATACCTATATTGAATTATACATTTATACTTTTCATAGCTTAATACCTATATTGTATATGTACATTTATACTTTTCATAAAGAACCGACATTTTTCAACCATTGGGGAAAATTCTCTAGGTCGATCCATCCGACTGATAGAAATTCCGACTATATAGTAGTTTGAAGCCATAATACACAGATACTAGCGAAAATCAGACCAATAGAGCTAGACGAAATGCTCTTTCTATATACTTATAACTTACGATGTGGTAAGGCAGCAGCCCACGATAACTATACACCTTCAATATTTAAAGAAATAAGGAACCATATTGCTAAACCCCTTATTTACATCTTAAATCTGTTGCTGTCAACCTGAAAAATGTTTTTAGACAAACCCTAAAAAAAGCTATTGTCGTACCAATACATAATGGGGATGGCAATTTAAACCCAAATAACTATCGGCCGATATCGACCATGTTATTAATATCAAATATTTTCGAGAAATGCATAAAAACTAGACTAGCAGAATATTTTACTGTCAGCGATAGACTAACTTATAATTAAGATGATTTCTAGAACAATTTGTAGTACATTTGATACACTTTATGATGAACATCCTACATTGATACAGTTCTTAATTGTAACCAAAAAGCAGTGGCCATAGTCATTGAAGCGAAAAAAGCGTGTGATACCGGAGACTATACTTTATTATTGAGTAAATTACACCAAGTGGATATCCGCCACAGAATACTCGACCTGCTATGATCATATCTATCGCACAGATCTCTGTTTCAAAATTGGAACGACATTAAGTAATTAAACTACGGTGTGACTTAGGGAACAGTTCTTGGGCCTTTGCTCTTCTTAATATACATAAATGATCTACGTTATCTGGAAAATCATATAAAAGGCCGCATTGTACCATATGCCGATACTATATTAATGTCCAAGGGAAGGAATCAGTGACTTATTTAGCAAACCGTGGTGTCTAATAAATGTGTGGTTCCTTGAAAACAAAATAGCACTTAAGACTAATGTTGAATGTAGGCGGAGAAAGCTGGCAGGGCGGCAGAGGCGGGCAGGACAGCTGCAGAGTGGATAGCCTAGCTGCCCGCTTCTGCGAGCTCCGCCCGCCCTGACAGACAGGCTAGGCAGTCCTAGGCAGTCTAAAAATTAATTAATTTGAAATATCTACATTATGCAAAAAACAAAACAGACAAATATTTATCTTACATACTTTATTTTTAAAATTATGGTTTTAAATTAAAAAAAGAATATTGTTCCGTTGCAAAATCAATCAAAACGTTTTTTTGTCCATAATCTTTTCAGGTTACATCTACCATTTTTCAGCATTATTTATATTTGAAAGAATATTAATGAAATAATACAACTTCGCTATGGAAACTTATGAAAACAATTTAAATTATTAATCGTCTAAATTTTCCATATACATATGATATTAAATTACACAATACCAACTTTCTTTAAGAAAAATGTTACTTAAATTCAAAATGAAAACACAAATGTTTTCGGGATTGCAAAAATTTTTACCACAATATGGAGTTGTTATTTTTCAACACAATTTCATTTCTGTTGCGTTTTTACTGTACACCATCATTTTTTTAATAAGATGTTTTAGTGTAATGCGACACAACGCTGTCAAACGATTCTACACATAAAAGACAATATTTTATTGATATTTCAGGCTGGTCTAGGAATACATTGCGAATCAATGCAATCGAATTTCCATTATCAGATCCACTGGCTTGCTGCGACTAGCAAAACCGTAATGACTCCCAAACTGCCTGCTGAGGTACAAATGGAATTTCGCATAGACAGGCCCGAATAGCAATAAGTAAAATAATATGATACTAATTAAGAGAGCCGTGTGCATGCACACCGCCACCTTAACAGAACTTCCAGCGATGGCCGCATGCATTGCACAACACAAACGTAGTCATCGGTTCATCAGCACTTCTTGTCTGGATTTGGTTGTATGTGCAGTTACGCTTCTTGCATTTGCCGCATTTCAGGAGATCTGTCTTTGTACCCTGTACAGTAGCCAATTGAGCATCATTGATGGCCTCTTTCACGAACTTTTCTCGAAGTTTCTTCATTTCATCGCTGGCCATTTCTTCGGGTGTCATTTTGGCGAGCTGTTGTGCCGTTATGGCGCCGCATAAGAAATTGCTACGTAACGTTGGATTTTTCGAGTCTTTCAGATTTGCTACGCGTGACCGAATACGATTCTTATATTTGACATCTGTATTCCTGAATTCGGCAAAGATGGAATCTTCAAGCTCTTCAGCCAATTCCTCAGGCGACGGACAGCCCTCTGGTGGGTCGCCATCGACTTTCAGTGCATTTGCAAGCATTTCGCGACATTTCAATCGAACCGCATCTGTCATTGAATTGCTACAAGCCGGGAAGCTTGTCTGATGTACCTTTGGCTTTTCTTCCAATTTTTTCTCCTCCTTTTTCTTTTCATCTTTTTTGCTCGACGACGAAGACGATGACTTGCTAGACGATTTGCTGTTACTGTTGGATGGTTCTTTACCGGCTGGAGCTGCATTGGGCGCTGGCGTATTTGCTAAGAAACGCTTCCAGTTTTTAATCAAAGTCTTTGCCAGACTGATAACTTCTTCATCTTTACTGCTTTTACGAAGCTCGTTAACCGTCATACCGATTCGGGTTTTGGTCAGAATATCCAAATCGATATCGAGTGTTTGTAGTGTTTTGAGTAAATCGAATGCCTGCTCTTGTCCCTGAAATAAAAAAATAAGAGTGCTATTTGAATATTCTTTGGATAAAAAAAACTTTTAAAGAAGATTCATATAGAAATAATGAACAAGGCAATGAACTTTGAATGGTCCTCAAGAATGAGGATGTAGCTACATAACCAGATCATTTCAATATTGCTGAGTCGCTTTTAAATGTTTATCTCAAAACAAATCTCAGGGTAAAGTGACGAATTAATAATGAGGAAAAGTTGTTTCACTGAAAATTTCGTAACAGTATGTACACTTGTACACTTTCGTGTACAACGCTTTATCGTTCATACCACACTTAGAATTGATCTCTTCGCTGGTGGATGCTCACTTGCGACGAGGGCTCAGCAACTCCACTTTCAGTTGTGGCCGTGCTGCCACAACTTAAAGTGGAGTTCTTTCTCCCCGGCTATAGAACATTACGGTAAATACTTTTTTAAAAAAGCTAGACCGTGCTGGTTGCAAAGTGCTTGTTTAAGCAGATGATACAGCTATTGCAGTGGAAAGTAAAGGAAAATATTAATTTACACTTTGGGAGAGGTTTAATCAGTTTCTTGATATTTTTCCACGTTGGAGCCAGGAATCTGGCTTGAACAAGAATTTCAGTAAAACGGAACTAGTACTATTTACAAGAAAGTATAAAGTTCCTCAGTCTGACTTACCGAAATTGGACGGAGTTTCGTGTGAACTGAGAAAGCGTCAAACATATACGTTTGATCTTAGACTAAGCCACCGTGAAGCGAAAACTTGGTAGAAAGTGCGCCGCTGACATTCGGCTCACTTTACTGCCGCAAAATAGTGGGTTTTTTGCCTCTCATCATGGTATGTCTTCATACTGTTGTGGTTGCGCCTATACGTCTATATGGGGTGGTTTGTGGGGGCAAGCTGCTGTTAAGGATGCTTATCAAGGGATACTTGACAGAGTGCGAAGGTTGGCCGTACTTTTGGTGGCTAGTGTCCTGCATACCACCCATCCCTGGGTTCATAGCAGAGCCAAGTTTCATCAACAGATAGCTTAGTGCAAAGATCACGAGTGACGGATGTAGAAGTGGAAAAACATATTTGGGGCATGAGAAGACGTGGCCTACACAAAGCAGTAAAAAGTGTTGCTTCTAAAATCTCACAAAAAAATGAGTACAAATGAAGCTTGTTTGATGTGAGAAACGTAGAGGTGAGGTTAACAAGCTCTGATTCGACGGAGTACATGGCTCAGATGAGGCCTGCTCTACCTAACCCAGGTAAAGAATCTAATTCGGGTAATGTTTTGACTATAGAATCAGCTGACACAGGAGCCGTTCCTGCAACAGATAGACGGGCGAACAGATAAACACCTGATACAAAAAAGAGGTATCCGATCATGGTTGAGAGAACGAATGAAGATGGGACTAATGCAAGGCTCGATGATGTCTTTTATGGACTAATCAAAAAATACAGAATGAAAAAAAACCGAGAACAGTGGTTTCGGAAAGATAAAGATTATCTTGAAGAAGGCAGCAGACCCCAACTCTTTGCTTGACGAGTTGTTCTACCTAAATACGATATATGCAAGTATGGAGTTCTATGCAACATCTTTGGGTACAAAATTAAAAATGAGGACAGAGATTCCTACCAGATTAATACCTTCCTTTACTGTGAAATTTATGTTTTTGAAGGAGAGGACTTCCCAGTTTTTTTTTAAAGCTGATTAGGTTAGAATAAGAGGGAACTATTACATTTCTAAACCCAGGCAGTGCTTAAACTGCGGCAGACTGGGCTACATTGGAAAGTTTTGCTAAAGCCCCGAAAAAAAGTGTTTAAACAGTGGAGAAGCAACACGTGCTGATAATTGTAGTAAAACATGTGAATTCTAAATAATTCCCCAGCTGACTCTTCTACCCGGTCTGGAAAGACGAAGAGCAAGCCTTGGAAGTAGCGGCAATCAAAACTATAGCTTATTTTATAAAACTAAGTTATATAAAATGCTATAACATACAAAACTATAAAATATATTCATATTTTGGATAAGGATAACCTCAGTTCATTCCCATTTCTTCTTGATCCCATTCATTCCCATTCCTTCACTCCCTCACTCAAAAAGAAATCATCTCCACATTAAGGAGGAACAAATTCTCAGAAATATTAAGGACAAATCGAGCGAAAGCTCACACTCCTGTTAAAAGAAGCGCCTCCCAAAAAGAAAAAAGGCCCTATTTTCAATTAACTCATCGCAAATGAGTTGGATAAATTCTTCAAAACCATACTAGCAAACAACAAAGTTGTTAATCTGATCCAAAAAAAAAGATCATTTCTAACAGAATGTTCGAGTTTCTCCCAAATGCTCTAAAGAAAATAATAATTAGCTAATCATTCCCGTGATCTAAATGAAAATCCTACAGCTAAACATTCAGTTACTGTACCGGAACAAAAATAATCTAGAGTACGTTTTGAAACTCTGCTATCAAATGATCAAAAAAATTATAACCCAATAAAGAGTTTTAATATGATATATAAGCGTAAATCTAGTAACTGAGGTGGCGGAGTCAGGCTACTGTTAAATATAAACATAGCATTTCATGATTTTCAGACAGACTCTCGGCTTGAAATAGTGGCTATCACTACCCTTAAAGAGTATATAATTATTTCTTCAATATATTGCCCACACAACAAAAAACGCCAACAACTTTATAAGTTTTCGAGACAAATGGTTGATTTTTATAAATGTATAAGCGCCAAAACGAAATGAGAGAAAAAAGTTAAAAAGGCCAGAAAAAAACTGGATGGAAAAAATAACAGAAATCGCCCTCAAGGTCAACATAAAGGAATTCTGGATGTTAGTTAGGAATGTCAAAAAGAGTGAGTCTGACATTACCCAAAACTTTTGGGTTTTAAAAATGATCTGGAATACCTAATCATGCTTAAAAATTAAAGCACTTTGAGCTCGCGAAGCTTTAACTTGATCGCAAAGACATACTCAGATAATTATTTTGCCTCCGTAAGAATTGAGAGAAACTCTGAAAATGCACAAAAAAACGGTCAGCGCCTGACTCTGACCTAATAACTTATGACATATTAAATGCTCTCAATACTGCTAGCTCCACGGTCCTGTTGAATGCTGTGTAAAATAAGTATTCAGGCCAGATTCAATTCCAGTAGAACTCCTAATAATCAGAATCTGTCCGATTCTAAAATCTGGAAAAAACCTCAAGGAATTGCCCAAATTTCGGTACTCAATGTCTTTGTCAAAATAATTAATAGAATCGTCAAAGACAGATTGATTGCCGAGTGCAGAGTTGTTGATAACTTCCTCCTACCTCTCATGTGTATACTAAGAAAAAATCGATTAGTAAATGTCTTAACATGATAAACCACTTCATAAGTGATAAAACCATCAGTGTATTATGTTCCTGACCCTAGACATATCAAATGCATATGAGAGTGCAGATACATCTTTACTCAGCTCTTGCCTCAATCAATTCAACATTCCGGTCGAGTACAGTTATTGGATCCTGTCCTTACTTAGCTTCAGAAGCTTGTAATTAGGCTCAGAAAATGTTAAGATCAGTAATTGCGCCCCCAAGGAGATGTCCTGAGTCCACTCCTTTTTAATATGTATACCACCAATCTTCACTATAACACAAATAATGGTGTCAACATTATACAATTGGCGGATGACTTTATTATTATAGCGGCCGACAAAAATAAACAAATGTGCTTCAATCGTCTTCAAATTTCTAAAAGCCTAAAACCTGTACTCGATCCTGAAAAGTGTAATGGAGTTCTGTTGAATAGGAATCAAACCTTTAATCCAAAGATTAAATTGATTTGATTAATAGAGGCATTTAGTGGGCAGCTGATAAAAAGTTCGTAGGATGAACCATTAAATATAATTACTCGGAAAAAGATTTCTTGAACATGAAAGTTAATGCAATGCAACCTTAAATAAATGTCATAATAAGAATCGCAGAAACCAAAAGTGACTTCCCACTGGGCAGAAGCCTTATTATCTACAAATCCTTTTTAAGAGCGAAAACTCAAAGCCACTTGTCCACCTATAAAAACTCTCCTGACTGCGCATGAAAGAGCTTTGATGCAGAAAAAGTCAAAATTTTGAAAAGTTGCCAATCAAACGCCAAACATCGTTGCCTTTGATATGTTGAATTAACTTCCCACAATTTATAGGGCACAGTCAATGTTAATTAAAGAACTCATCAAAAGAAAGATGACTGATAATAATCTATTCCTAAACCTGACTAAGCTTGACTGTAACTCCAGATACTCAGTCATTTACAGAAGGTTTAAAAATGTTTTCGATAGAGTTCAATCACTGAACAAGTCCCTCGGAAATCTCACATACTTCAGTAACAAATGCTGAATTAAGCGCTATGTGCCAATAAACAAGCAGGAAAATAATATTTTGATAATGACAGACTTCAATCAAGCCTGTTCAGAATTTGCCAACAACTCCTTGAATAAAACAATAGTAAACCAAACCTAAAGTGTTTACGGGCTATGTGGATCTCTGGACAAAAAAAAATTGAAAGATATGTTTCTAGTGGTCAACGATGATAAAAAAAAAAGGTTTTGGTTTCCGATTTTACGTCGCCCTATGAGCCCGATGAGACGATTCAGGAGATTCAAGCCCTGATAAAAAATGACTGTCCGTGTCATAATAGAAGGGAAGTTGACAAACTCAAACAATGTATCTGGTCCCAATCTTATTTAAGTCTTAGATATTAGTTTTGGTTTAAAAAAATCAACTTCAGCAGTAACACTACAAAGCAAATTAACAGACTGTTTGTCAACTAATACTTCAATAGGCGCAGACTCTTCAGCATTAAGTTCATAGATGACTCGAGACGCCTTTTCTGCAACGAAATGGATCTTTATCAAATGTTTTTCAAATTTATATTTTTAGAGATGCTACTTTACAAGCTCTTATAACATATTCCTATAACGATAAGGTTAGTTAATAGATTAAGCAGGAGTCTAAGCTGCCATATTTTTTAGGGCAAAACAAATTTTAAAGTCTGATTTACTAGATTTTTGTCCATCTAACTTATATACCGAAGTTCATATTATTAATTAATGTTATCTCTAGGTTAGAAAATATAATAAAAATTATCTGATTTTAGAAACGATAAGAAATTAGAGTAGTCTGTCAAGAGCTCAATGTACCCAAACGAAAACACCAAGCTTTTAATGAAGTTAATGGATATAAATAAAGGTCAAACCTACACAATTGTGGTAGCGAAAAGCAATGGCTGATACGTATCGTGATAAACCAACATAACCCTCGTCAAACAGGATTTAGTATACGAAACAAACAAAAAATTGAATTGTACTTCGAATGGCTACCGCATCCATCGTTGCCAGTTCAGCAAAAATAGCTGAATCTGAAATTGGATTAAGCACATGCAAGATACGTATTACTGACGAAATTATACTTTGCGAAAGTAAGGGGAGGTGAGAATAATCTCCTTTCTTAACGTTAAATCCTACTTAGGATCAAAACGATGTACTGCGTGCGTGTCCATAAGAAAACCTAGGCGCGGATGTCAACCCTTTTTGGTCCCAAAGGCATCTCACACAACCTAGCTAACAGCGATGGATATACATTGATGTGTGCTACGTAGTGAAGTAAATACGGTTCTAGCAGAGTTGCGATCTATATTTTAGGTTCCAAAGGCACAGCTATTCGCGGCGTTACCACGGAATAGAATGGCACAAAGCCAACCATTCGAGGTTACCGGAGTGGATTTCGCGGGTGCTCTTTAGAGCCTTCAACTCAAAATAGTCAAATGGTGTCTTTTTTGTTCTTTCGTGTGCTATAGTGCGAGCTATTCGTTTGGAGCTTACCGTACCTACCTTATCCACTGAAGTGTTCATCATGGTCTTGAGAACGTTTGTTACGCGTCGAGGTAAACCTCAAATTATTTATTCTGGTAAAGCACAGACTTTTAAAAGAGCAGCAAAGGATTTGAAGGCCTTGAATCAGTTTGCACTTGGCAGTCGGTCTTACAAATTCCTTTCTGACAATAGAATTTGTTGGAAGTTCATATTTGAACAAGCACTCTTGTGGAATGGTTTCTGGGAGCGCCTCATACCTAGTATTAAAAATACATTAAAGGCTACAATGATACGTTCCATTCTAAGTAATGGAACGTATCACACTCTACACAGTATTGTTTCCTTTCTCAGATGGCAAGGTTCAAGTTTGTCAAATACGCGGTTCAGCATCGGGATGAAGACATTAAAAGCAGTACATCACTTGTATCCATTGGAATTGCGCTGAAGTAATTGCAGGCTGCCAGGGAGGATGTAGAAATGTATCTCAAAGCTTTGGGCTCTTACTTCGCCTCTGTAATTTTGTTTGCAATGTAGTTATGATATTCTAAGTAAGCTGCCAATATCGCCTGAGTGCAAACAATTAAATCATTTTGAATAATAGCCGAGTGTTTTACGGAAAATAATTAATGCTTTCAAGAGAAAGGTATCAATAAGTGAGAGAAACATGGGAATGTTTGTATTGCTCTTCAAGGAAACTATGTGATGATTAAGTTGATGTTTGCCAAAATATTGTGTTTTTATTAGATATCCTCGAGACTTATTGGCCGATCTGCTATATCAACATATTCCAGGATAATACTAACTGATCGGATTTTATTCTCTTTCTGCGACAATCATAGGAAAAACTTTTAGAATACATACATCTTAAAGCTGTTTCATTTTTCGGGATCATGAGATGGGTTATAAAATCACGCTCAAAGAATTTAGATTCAAAAAACACGGTCATGGGCGACAGATTTAACTCGTATGAGTGAAGATGATTGGACCCGGAAAATGTATAGGAGAGATTATTAGAATGCGGGACATGTAATGACTATGACGTACAACAGGACGTCAAATAAGTCGTGACGTTAAATGACTGGACGACGGTGCTGTAAAACGAGAACTGTCTGCATTGATATAATAAAATCTGTTACAATATTTTTGCTACTTTATTAAAAAGGTTGTTAAAAAATTAATATCTACAGCTTTGAACTATAATCACCCTATCAAAGTTATTATAAGCTCGATTTTTTTAAACTTATCTTTCAAATAAAAATGACTAGTTGGCGTTCCCCATTTGATAAATAAGTCCTCTAACTGTGATAAGCTAAGCTACACACGACATTGCTTACGTAAAGAAACAATATAAATTAACGACTGATTTTCGCAGGATCAAAACAAAACTAGAAGTAAAACCAATCGACGTCTTCATATTAAAATTTCAATTGTTTTGGTTACCTAGTGTCTCGTAAATGGAAGCATAGGGCACCTGACAACCAGTCGCTTCCGCAAGTGCATTGCAGGTTATGGTCGAGTATTACAAAACACAGAGTTCAATTCGATTCATAGCAACCAAAACAAGAAAGCAGAAACAGGTTTACTATGGCTCTGCGCGCCAATAACAATCTACCATTTTCTCTATCGACCCAACCTAAACAAAGTCGAATCGAAAACAAATTCTCACTTATTTAAAGTCTGCTGCAGCCAAAGAGCATAATTATTTTCCGCCATTATAAAAAATCAATACCCTAAATAGAAATCATCAGCAGTAAGCCATACAACAATGCTTATTTCAAGCCCGCTAGTGACGGCCGTGGCGCTCCCATGTCGTCCATCATCACACTACACTTCATTTTCATTTCATTCATTTGCCACAGGCGCAACAGCAATCGGCCGCACGTACGGCATCTTCATCAGTAGTAGAACTCACCGTTCCGTCTGGGGATGTCATCTTGTTCAGTTTCTTTTGGATTTTCAGAACTTCCTCTTCCACACTCATTTTTCACGATTTTTCGCACAATGTGCCCCGTTCTTTTTCAATAAAAACTTCTATCTCGTCTGAAGTCAATTTCGGATACAATATCGTGCGCGCGAATGATATGAAAAGCCGATTTCTTTCGATAGAATTCCTGCCACAAGAAGTTTGCTCGCTCTGCCAGAGAATTGACGCTTCCTATACACCACCCGAGATGTGAACGACCGTAGACGAAGAGCTAGTTTTTGAGCAGATTTGTGGTGAAATTGGTTTGTTTGAGTGTTAGTATGGTGAATAGGCGAAATGAAAATAGTATGAAGTTGAATGGGAGTCTGCGGTGGCTACTCGTGAGACAATCGAGTGGCGGGATTTCGTTGAAATGTTGAAATCAATGTTTGAATTGACTTTAGTGGTTTTATGTAAAATAAGTTCTGTAAAACTATTCAAATAATGAAGAAAAGCCCAATAAAAAGTTGAACCTGAAAATGTTTAATGTAGTGCTAGTTCTGATTTGATTTCTAAATCTACTAAGCTATGTCAAACGGTTTCACGATGTACATCGAATAACTGTTTCATTTTGTAGTTATTTTGTATCGCATCGACTCTCATAATCACTTATTCCACACCACTTAGGTTTCTTACTGTCCTAACTAGCGATCACGTAGTCATTTGAATGCCTCGCAACGGCAGAGATCACAATAGGCGTGTTTTTTTGCTCCCCCTTATCCATAACAGAACGTTGTTATGTAGTACAGACGCATTGGAAACAACAACTCACCTATCCATAACAGGAGTTGCTGTTGTTTCTAATGCGTCTTTTCTGGATAGCATTATTCTGCTATGAATAGGCCTCGTATGAATAGGGGGAGCAAAAAACACGCCTAATATTTGATGCTTTATAGCTATTTGATAGCTATTTGATGCTTCTTCGACAATTATGTCGTCGTGTAGAATGGGCTGATAATGGTATCTATCATTCACTTAACCAATTTATTTCAATTAATTTTCGATTGAGGTCAGCTATCAAAGTTAACATTTGTCGCGGTAGGGACGGCAAAAAAAAACACACGTTTACCTTTGACAAATGTATATTTTCGAATCTGGTTAAAGACTAAAGCTAAAGTACAATAATTACTACTATATATTACCTTCAAATTGCTTATTCAATAAAAGAATACAATTTTGCTTATTCGCTATGATCTAAATTATTACTTCCAAATTGCTTACTCAATAAAAGAAATCATGTTATATTTCGTTAATACAATTTTGCTTACTCGCTATGAAACAAATTGCAAGGTCTCAATTTGCATGAGACCGCACCAAGTTCAATCATGGCCTTCATATAAAAGGCCTATCGCGACTTGCAATCTGACAGGTATTAAGCTACTTTTTAAAATGGTGTAGTCCTCTCGTTATTAAGATTTATTGGGAATTGCACAATGACAATTGTTTGACATTTCTCTGACAATTAGTATATATTAGCAATGTGAATGGTTCTGCTCGGTTGAATCCGCGAATAGAGTCTATTTTCCTATTATCCGGAGACTGGTTTCGAAGTTTTTGTCGCGTAAAAGATATTTCGGATAAGTGTCGTGAAAGTGATGTGTTTATTGTGCTGTATACGCGAGAACTTTGCAATTTGGAATACCTGCCACCTACTCTCGGCAATGTGTATTGTAAACAATTGCCGTTTGTGGTTGGTAGGATTTATTCCACTTTAAAAATCATCAAATTTTGATAATCTGCAAATTCTTCTACACAAATGATATTTCGGATAAGTGTCCCAATGAATTGAGGTCTGATGCTAAAGACTTTTTATATCTAAATTGCTTGTGAAAGATCCCAGAACAACATTGATTGACATGACATATGAGTTTCCTCATATCTCCTGTAGGTGGATCTCGTGAATTTATTTATAACCATAAAAAAACATCACTGTGTGGACTGGTTGGGAAAAGTAGCTTAGGTCCGCCATCTTGTAGGTTAATTGCTTTTGCGATAGGCCTTTTATATGAAGGCCGTGGTTCAATGGGGTCAATTACTACACCTGCCCGATTACCTGGGATGAACGGCCTGTGGAAATAGCTGACAATGGGAATAACTAATTGGCATGTGCCGTATGAAATTAAATGAGTATATGAAGTGGCACGTGTGGAGTGTGATAACTCCTCCCTCCTCAAAAATCTGTGTCTCACTGATTAGAATGGCAGCGTGATAGGATTTGAAAGATTACAACCCGAACTTACGCTAGGACTCACGGTAAACACATGTTTCTTTCGAGGGTAGAAAATCCATAATCCCACCACCAGGATTCCTATGAATAGAATTATTAGTGTGTCAGAGACAACTGATACAGTATTAACAAGAGGAATATTCCGTAACTTTTTTACATTCTCCAAATGGAGTTGATGTAGGTATTCAAGATCTAATTTAATTTCGTGCTCGGTTAAATTGCTATCTAAGGCAGGGGGCAAAAAATGAAAGGTTCTAACTTCCTTACTGATGTATTCGACATTATCAACCCAAATTGTGTCGTTTTGGAAGTTTACAAGGTAGGTACCGTTAAGAATTCTTGATACATTCCCGTAACGAAGATTTCCATGGAAGTTAGTCACGTAAAGAGTGTTCTTGTCAACAAGCTCAATAATTGGTCTAGCATGAAACTGATAGTCACAAATGGCATCATTTCCCTCCAGTACATAAAAAAGACATTCGTTTGAGGTCAATTCTTTTAACTGATTTCTTGGGCACACAAGGGTTTCCCGCATCTTTAGGCATTTTCCAATGATACCGAATCTAATTTTTTGCGCGACAAGCAAACTGGAATAGTTAAGATGGATCATTTTACAGTTTCTGATGGTCGGTCGCACTATAATATGATTTAAGTCAAGGTCCTCGGTTTTGGGGAGGCAAATTACGTACAAGAGTAATGAATCTTTAATTAGTACCATTGGTTCTGCGTACTCTAGAGCTTCGACTTCATTCTCATATGGAAGCGTTTCGATTTGCGAGAGCACATTATTTATTTCACTACTATCCAGAAGTCTTGAATTGACTATACCCGTTTTTGCAAGCTGACATGCCAAAATAATTTCCTGAATTTCATCCTTGAGAATGGTTATCTTGTTAAAGAGCATTTGTTCAAATTTTTCGCTTCTCAGATCACTAATATCAGATACGATCCTATTATAGTTATCGAGTAGATTGGTGGATATTTTCGTTATATAGTTATTAATTTTATATTGTTGATTACCGTTACTAATTATTTCGTTCTGATTCCTGACAACTTTATCCCAGTCAGTGGCATCTGGGTTGCCTGCAAGCCACTTCCAAGCTGAACCTATCCAGTTTATGGAACGTTTGTGATGTTTCTTGTTCCGAAGCTGGTCCATTAACTCCTCTGCTATTGAAAGTTGATGCTGAAGCTGAGGCATCAAGATACTTGATCTATTAACCTGATGGCGTATTGCTGCTTTCATATTGCTGATAATTTCATCGTATTTTCCAAGGTTGATGGTGTGAATGATCTTGAAATTTCCTTTTATTATTTTCCCAGTTCCCTGTTTCATGGTCATAAGCGGACCTTTATATTCGTAGATGTCCACTGACGCTTGCGCACCCAGTAGGATTAATCTGAAACAGAAGGAAGGTTCTTAAGATGGGCTTTGTGGATCCTTTTTCCTGTAGTTGTGGTAATTGTGACCCTGTTGTCCTGTGCAACGATCTCTTTCTTAAAAGGTGGCTTAATTTTCGCCTTGATTTGTTTGTCGCGTTTGAAAACTATATCACCCGGTTTATAATCTTTTGGCTTCGATCTTCTAGAGTTATGGTTCCTAATTTGGTTTTTTTGTTTCCGAATGATTTCCTGTTTAACGTCTTGCTTTAATTTTGATCCAAAGTCAAGTAAGTTTTGGTAATTTATGCGTTCTGATCTATCGAAGAATACGTCGGCGGGTTTCCTACCGGTGGCAGAGTGGAATGAGTTATTATATCTGTCAACGGATATTTCTATCAGCTCTTTCTTGGAAAGGTCAGGGTATTCCTTTTGTAGACACCTAAAGATTTCTAGAATAGTTGAGTGAAGCCGCTCGACTGTGCCATTGACTTCGCTCTTTTGTGGTGGCGTCAAGTAAACCGTTATCCCTAGTGCTTCGAGTAAATTCAGCACCGTCGGGCTTACGAAACTTCCTTCGTTATCGGTTACCAGGACTCGCGGGGTCGAGAAGTAGTGAAGTACTTTAACTATTTTGCCACGAATGTACAGGGCAGATTTGTTTTTCAATCGAAAAAGCTTCGCAAATTTACTGAATTTGTCAATTGATGTTAAATATCTTTCACCTGCGATTTCCCAAATATCCATGTGCAGAATCTCGGTCGGATAGTCAGGGATAGGAGTTTCCTGAAGTTTGGGTTTGAAAGGGTGCCGGTCATATTTGTTGGTGTTACAAATGTCACAGGTCGCAACATATTTTTTTATTAATTTGTTCATCGTGGGGAAATAATATTTCTCGAGTATCTGTTCCTTGTTCTCCCTGCTGTTTCTGTGGGCTCTACGGTGCTCCTGTCGAATGATTTGAGCTACACGTTCTTCGTTAGCAACATCCTCTACAACGCGCTGCGTTATTCGTATTCTGAATTGTGAAAAATTCTCCTTATAGACTTCCTGAAGGAGCTGGATGAATTGCTCGGGTATTTTGATTCCGTTAACTACATTAGGATTTAAGTACTTTTTCAGGGCTTGCACTAAAGCATCTCGATTTAGCTCCCTAACCCGTACATAATGCCGGTGATAATTTGCATGTGGCTCCTCATATGCAGTTACGTTTTTGCCCTCGGAAAAAATTATTTGTTTCTTAAAAACATTAATCGGTGCTTCGCAATGTGGGATGAGGTCAGTACTGTCCTCATTTGCGCTGTGTGCTGTTTCGGAACTAGAAGTTAAGATATTTGCTTCGAGTGGTAGTCTTGAGAGAGCGTCGGCCACGACGTTAGCCTTTCCTGGCTTGTATATCAGCTCATAATTATATTCCTCGATCCTTGCCTTCCAGCGCTTGAGTTTGGCGTTGTAGTTGCAATTACTCAAGGCAAAGGTAAGAGGTTGGTGGTCCGTTAAGATTTTGACTTTTTTTGCTCCGTAAAGATAAGTCCTCAGCTTGTCGAGAGCCCAAACAATGGCGAGTAGCTCCTTTTCGTTAGTCGCATAGCTCTCTTCAGTCTTGTTTAGTGACCTTGAGATGTAAATGATCGGCTTATCTGCACCAATTTCTCCCTGAGACAAGACCGCACCGATCGCGTAATTAGACGCGTCAGTCGTCAGAATAAATGGCTTATCGAAGTCCGGGAACGCCAGAACCTCCGAAGATGTGAGGAGTTCTTTTAGATCGTTAAATGCCTTCAGCTCTGGTTCTCCAAATTTCACTTCTTTCCTTTTCGACTGGTTAGCCCTGATCTGCGCGTTTTCTCCTCTCGTAAGGTTGGTCAGTGGTTTCGCAATCTTTGCGAAGTCTCGTATGAACTTCCTGTAGTACGAAGCGAGGCCGAGGAACCCTTTCAGTTCCTTTAAGTTAGTTGGAGGCTTGATTTTGCTGATAGCTGAAATTTTTTTGGGGTCAGGTAGGATTCCGTCTTGGGAGATAATATAACCCAAAAATTCCACTCGAGTATTAAAGAATGAGGATTTTTCCAGATTAACCTTGAGATTTGCTTCTTCTAGCCGCATAAGAACAGTTCTAATATTCTCCATGTGCTGCTTCTCAGTTTCTCCAAGGATGATTATATCATCGATATACACGTAGCATATCTTGCCGATGAATGGTTTTAGTACATCGTCAATCATCCTTTGGAAGATCGCTGGAGCGTTCTTAAGTCCGAACGGTAACCTGGTAAATTCGTATTTACCATTCGCGGTAGAAAAGGCAGTCTTGGGAATGTCGCTGTCTCTCATCTTAATCTGATGAAAACCGGAAGTTAAATCTAATGTGGTAAAAAATTTTGAATTTCCAAAACTAGCGAGAGTATTTGTGATATCCGGGATCGGATATGTATCCGAGACAGTTACTGCGTTGAGCCTCTTGAAATCTACCACAAGTCGGTATTGTTTCTCTCCCTTGGAGTTAGCCTTTTTTGGCACAATCCAAATAGGTGAGTTATAGGCACTTTTGGAAGGGCGAATAATTCCATCCTCGAGCATTTTCTCTATTTGCCTTTCAACCTCACTTCTTAAGTTTACGGGATAAGGGTATGATTTAGTATAAATTGGCTCAGTGGTCGAAGTTTTGATCTCAGCTTTTATATTTGTATCGACCACCTCATTATCGCTAATAGGACCAAAGAGATTTGAGTATTCGTCGAGTAATTTCTGTAGTTTTTCCGCGGTCTCCTTACTTAGATTATCATTTGCGGTGTTAATGTTATTTACCTGTGTTGACTCTTTAGCTTTTAAGGGAATTCTAATGCCTGGTTTAATTATAAGGACGTTATTTCTCCTATCAATTAACGCATCTAAGTCTTTCAAGGTGTCGTCGCCAATTATACCATCAAAGGATTTAAGACCTGGTAAGATAAAAAAGTCCAGAGTGGTATCATTTCCCGCACACTTGAAAAATTTTCCAGAAATTTTCATATCAATAAGTATTTCCCCCGCGGCAGATTGAATTTTGAAGGGAGTTTTTACCGGTTTTGCGTATTTGGTGAACTCAGTTGTAACGAAATTTTTATTTGCTCCAGTGTCCACAAGAAATTTAAGAATGCGACCGTCGCGGGTGATATACTCTAGGTATGGAACGCTAGAGAGGCGTCCGTCATAAAATTTAACTGATTCTCTTCGTATTCTGCTGCAGATTCCTCTGTTTGGCTAAAATACTCCTCTACCTCTTCTGGGTTTCCAACATTGGAATCTTCTTGGGAATTATCGAGATTATTCTCTTGTGGCTGGCCTTGTAACTCCAAATTATACAAACGCTGCGATTTTTTAGCTATATTCGCGGATTCATTCGATCGTTTACCCGGAAGGAAGTTAGATGGCCTATTCATATAGTCCACTTGCCTAGTTTGGATAGATCTGTCAATATCCATAGGAACCGGAGGCTTAGGTGGTCTTTGAGGGGGATTTTGGGGAACAGGTTGATAAGAGTTTCTATGCTGAGTGTTGTAAATGCGATTCTGCTCGTTCACATTTAATCGCTGATGGGGAACGAATATTTTTGGTTTCACGGGGTCAAGACGCGGTGTAAAAATCTGGTTAACTGGAGACGAAATTGTGTTGTTCAAATTCCTCTTATGAATTGGGAAATTCCTAAAATTTAAATTTTGAATCTCCAAACAAGAAGCATAAGCTTCCGGGAGCGTCTGAGGCTTTTGAACAACAAGCATTCTAGAGAGGTCTCCGTTCAAGCCCCTTACAAAAACATCCAATGCTCTGTTCCGATAATTGCAAGTCAGAGCGTTAACCGTTTCACTCGAATAATCATCACATTTGATCTTATTGACAAGCAAGGAGAGTTGATGATTCACTGCTGCGTAAAATTCATCAACACTTCTGCTTCCCTGGAACATCGAATGTAACTGATGTTCAAGCGTTCGAACATCACGCTTATCGGCGTAATGGAGAGATAGACACTGTTTAATTTCGGACCAATCTTCGTCGAAGATATTATAGGATATAAGGGCAGCATCTGCGGCTCCTCTAACTTTCTGCCGAATGTGGCGAAGAATAGCTCTGTAAAGTGGTTTATGTCGAACAATTTTATAATCCTCTAGGATTGTTTCGACAGAATGTACCCAAGATATATATTGGATGGGATTTCCATCAAATACCTGGAGATCTCTTACACAGTCGGGAAGCTTTTTGATCTCATCGAGATCTTGTTCCGATGTAGGAACACCTAATTGCGTTTGAGAAGTTGAAGCGGCAACCGTTGTAGCATTTTGCTCTAACGTATTCAACCTAAGCTCGAGCTTCTTAGAAAACTCAATTTGAGCGTTGACCGCACCGGTCAGTTGCCTCAAAGCTTCTTGAATAGCTTCCAAAAAAACACAAGAACGAGTCAAGAACAAATTGAATTGACAAGCCAACAACCCAGTACACGAAAAAATCACAAATTTTGAAAAAATCACGAATTTTAAAAAACACACGCACTGAACTTGGCTCACAATGATCTTCACAACTACACTTTTATACCAACACTGATTATTTCACTTTTCTTACAAACAAACAAATTTATATATAATAGAAAAATTCATGTGTATAATAAAATTGATAATAAAATTGATTTATATTTGATAATAAAATTGATATATATTTGTATAATTAAATTGATATATATTTATATATGCAATGTAAAGGCTGATTGATTGAAAAAATTCTTAACTTAAGGAAACCACCCGTGGCTCTGCAACATGGGCTGACTAACCAGACCCAGTGCACATGTCGACGCACGGAGCCAGAATGTTGAAATTTTGAAGAAAAAAACGGGGAAGAAACACTACCTCTCTTTTCATAGGACCCCGGGCCCCTGATGGTGACGGAGCCTTGACCCCCGATGGTCTGTGGTCCTCCACCCACTGACATTGGCCTGAATATAAAACAAGAAACGCAAAAAATAGAAAAAAATATGGCCAATGTCCCTCCCTTAATAGAGCTGATTTTCCAGGAAAACTCTACCTAATCATTGGCCAGCCAGGCCATCGCGAACCTGAAAGAGAAAGATCCTCCCGAGCAATTTTCGCCCAATAAGAAGGTCGGGTTTTTAAATTTAACAAAACGTTATTAATTTATTTTTTCTCTTTCATAAATTCGTATTAATATTCGTATTTTGAAACTTCGCGTTGATATTTATTTGTTTTAAGGTGTTTGTTTAGTATTCATATGTGGTAATTCGCATCGACATCAGTTTCATGTCTCGTATTTTACAAAAACGCATCATTTTTTCTTCAATCACATCAAAATATGAACTGATCTATGCATCTAACTTCGTTCTTTCAACTTCTTATCTCACTAGATGGTTTATTACTTATTTATGTAAATATGCATTTCTTTCGTTACATCTGCGAATACTTTGTTTTGAATATCAGCTTTGAGCTTTTTTTTTACACTTTTACACTTATGCTCAAATAATTGATTTAAATCAAGATTTTTTTTTCAGGTTTCTTATAACATTCAACATTGCTTAATTGTTTTGTAAATTAATAACAAAATTTATTTTTCATTAGTATCTTTCCTTGCCAAATCGACTTGCCTGTTCGATATATTTAGGTAAATTACGTAAGCTCAATACAAAATATCACTGATCTCGTGGTCATGACAAAACAAAACGTTAGAAATTCATTGCTTGATATATTCTTTTTTCCTATATCTATATACAATTATATCTCCATGTCACTGTAAATTGGACTTGCATCTGGGTGGTCTTGTGGAACATGAGGTGCTCCAGTTTGATTCAATGGATGCTGTCTGCATGATCCTGAGTGATCTTTTTGGCCGCATCTTTATCAGCAAGCACTTTCTTGATAGCTCTTGCAATTGCTATTCCATTCCGTTTATGTATTATGGCCCCTCTCAGAGACACAGCATCCCAAGCTGGACTACTTGCATCTTCATTTAAACTTAATGCCATTAATGTCATTGTTAAAAGGGGACAGGTTTTAACTGAAAGCACTGAGAGGGCTCCGTCATTAAACAGTCGAGCCCATCTCCATGACCATTGTTTGTTGATATGTATCCAACAGATAAATTCTAGAAGTCGTTTAGTGGGCTTTAACAAGGGTCCAAATGTCAAACATTTTATCAGTGTTGCTGAATCGACCCCCAAGACGGTCTTTGCATTTAAGAACCAATGTAAGATTCCAAATCCAATTTCAGTTAGAGCAAGGACACAAGATGCCTTAAATATAGCTTGATGTGATACGGAGTATTGCTCTGCCAACTTTAAAGAGTATATAATGTAGCACAACACTTGAACAGCTTTTGGTCTTTGTTTTTCAAAGTTTTTCCGGAAAACTGGATATGCATCTATGGTTGGAGGCGGAGTTGCTTGTTTGATTAAATCACAAGCCCAGAAACTTCGAAATCTAAATGTGGTCATCGTAGGGATATGCATTTTTATATTGTAGAAATTTTTGACACTGCATTGCATCATTGTTAAAGCCAAATATCCAAGGTAATAACAACACATAGTTTTAGTTGTTATATCTTCATCATCAAGCAGTTTCAAAATGAGAACTTGCCAATCTATTACAAACTGGTTATTAATCTCTTCAGACATCTCTGAGTTAAATTGTTTTACCGAGATTGATAAAGTTCTGGCAGTTACAATCCCAGCTGACTTAGAGCTTTTGTAATGTACCTCATAGGCCTCTGCAGACCCAGGAGAGAACATTGTTTCATTTCCCACAAAAAGATCATTTATTAAATGTTTCTCTTCACATTCAAGAAGAATAAAAGACAAATTACAGATTTTGACAGATTATCTGATGCATCTTCTCCTGTAAGATAGATTTTTAAGAAAACCTTCGCAGCTGAAATTGTTTCCGTTAAAGTTGGTCGTTTGTATTTTGGAGCTTTGTTAACATACTGGTTAGAAAAATATTCATCATCCCAATCTACTAGTGGAGCTAGATGTAACGGACGTGTAATGGTTTCCTTTATTGTTTCCAAAAGTTCCCATGGCCTTGGATGGTCCACCATGGGACCTGCTTTTTTAAAGGTTAATTCTGTAGTCATTGATTGTTTGATCTGTGGATTTACAGGATTCATTCAAAGCTTTTTCTTTTCTCGAACAATTATTTTACTCTCAAGTAACACAACCAATCAACTGGCGAATATTGAAACTACCGTGCCCGAAGAAAATGACTTTGCCAATGAATTTTCAAAATTTTGATCACTGAACCAATGCCACTCAACGCTTGAAATATGTCAGCAAAAGATATTTCTTTCACATTGTAACTATCGAACACTGAACTTGACTTTGTTCGTTCTCCATTGACGTAATTGCATCGAAAATGTATATAATTATTATTGATCTTACAAGCGAAAACTTAATCAAGCAATTATCATGAAATTTCCTATCGCGAAACCGATTTTCCTTCACACAAGCACTCTGACACGTCACGCACCAGTCCCGATCAACAGGGGGTGTGTTCAATGTGCATGCTATAGCTGCTCCAAAAGCATAGCATAGCATCACGTTAGCAACTGTCAAAATACGCAGTAGCTAGGTGAAGCAGCTATGGATATTGGACAGCCAAGAGCTGCTACGAAGCATGTACGAAGGCAGCCTTTACGCAGGAAATTCAAAAATAATTTTGTTTCAATTTTTTTATTGTAATTTTTGCATTTTCGTGGATCAGTTCAATACTTTCATTGCACTTTTGAAACTGTATGAAATTTAGGAGTTTTCAACATACAGCTGCACAATCCATTAAAATTTTCCTAACATATTTAAATCGTATCATTTATTTCCAGCTTTTGACGTCATATATGAGAAAAAGAGCAAAAAATAATCGTTGAAAATTTGATAATACAGGAATCAGAGCACCCGGCTTTTTACGATTCATGCTTGCCTTCTGAAAACTCAAGATGTGCTGCGCTATGTACAAGCCAACTTAAAACTCGAGTTGAGTTTAAGTGTTTAAAAGCCCGTATTTAATTTATGCTGTCACTATTTTCAAATTTATTCCTCATCTCCTTTGTCACAAAAGCGCAAAAACTTCTTTTCATTTCAATTTCAAATTGAAAATGACGTTTAAACTGCATGTCAGCTGTGTACGCACGGCCATTTTGCCTTAGCTACTTTCTAGCTATCCTCCAGACTACGAGCAGCGAATAGCTGCTACCTTAGCAGCTATGCCGGAATCTTGGACAGCCCGACTGTCAAATAGCAAGCATCAGAAAGTAGCTATTTCGTGACATTGGACAGCCAGAGCTGCTAAAATAGCAGCTAATAGCTGCTATAGCATGCACATTGAACACACCCACGATCGCCAATTTCGGACATTGGGTATGTTCCAGTGCTGCCAGATAGGCGCTGCGGCTTACCCCCAGACAATTCCTATTTATCCCTGAAAATACCCTAAGTAGCCATAGTGACGTCATTTCCGGGAAATTTTTCGGGATTCTCAAAAACCAGGTTGCTTAAATATAAATTTTTATAGTGTAAGACTTTCGTCTCATGAAGCAAACTTTTTTAAGGTGAGGTGAAACTTTCCTCCACTCATCCTAATCTTTTGGGACTAATTTTTCCTGGGTGCGTTAAGTTTTCACTCAGAAAAAATTAGTTCCGAAAGGTTTATTATTGACAGAGTCGCGAGAGACAGTTAGACAGTACCATGGGCATATTGCATCAGTTGATTAATTAATAAGCGAGCTCGGAGAAACGAATATGACTTATTCCGATATTTTGGGATATCCCCGTGTTAAATGCAATACACATCAAACAATGATAGAGCGAGAGCGGTTAAATGACCCCATCATGGATTTGACGACAGGTTATTGTAAATAGTACCTACGAAAAAGTGAATAGGTCACTCAGCTGAATAGATAGAGATATAGGGTACGGGAATCGCGGCCTCTGTCGTCAATCGGTAAGGTAGAAATATCAATTTTGAAACAGCATCACCAATATCCGCTTATTGGTATGATGGAAGATTGATATTTTATATTTTCTTATATCAGAAAAAGGTGGACATTACGTATTTCGAAATTATTATTTATCGAAACATCCGCTCCAGAAAAATGCATTATCAAATTTAAGAACACCCTAAACAAAACCCTGAATATTTTTTCCCCCTGTTTGTCCCCTGAAGTCTTTAAAATATCCCTAAATCTAGGGTTAAAATCCCTAATATGGCAGCACTGGTCTGTTCCCGTACTTGAATCTATTAGATTCGCAAGTCGTTTTCGTACTTTTGCTGCAAGCCAAATGCAAGCCAAATTTTGCAGCAAAAAAAAGCCAGCTGCCAAATTCTGTTACTGCTGCAGTTTGCTTAAGTACGCCAATGCCTTCTATATGTACGGGCCGTAATGCAGAATGATGACGTCAGAGCATCCGACCAAATGTCGCGAAAAACACACGTAGTCTTATGGGACGTCCGCGGGAAAATGTTAATTGTACGGGTTATGCTAAAGTGAGTTTAATGAAAACTAAGTGGTAACATGCGAAACAGTGCTAGTGAACAGCTTAAACACATATTAATGCGGTGCGTGCGGCATAATTAGAAAAATTCGCGACGAAATGTTTATCAGGTGTTGTTAGGTTATGTGATGTTCCGTGTCGATTTACTATCGCGATACAATTGGTCGATACAAAATGAAAGTTATGGCTAAATATTATTATTATAACGCGTCCACGCACAAAAAACTAACGTTTTATTCGTATTTTAGCTAAAAAACCGCATGTGAAATCTCGGTGTGTGTCGGCACTGCCTCGTGGAAATGTAAAATGGTTTGACGCCATGACGTCACATCGACAACGATTACGTAGCCTGACGGCCCGTACTTCTTGAAGGCATTGAGTACGCCTAGGTCCAACTAGTGATGAGTCTGCATTCGTACGTGCGCATATGCGCCGAGGTAAACCGCGCAAAGCATATAGGTCCAACTAGTGATGAGTCTGCGTCCGTACGTTGACGTATGCGCCGAGGTAAACCACGCAAAGCATATGTTGCACCCAAACATAACTTACCGAACAGCCAGAAAAGTGGCATGCTCCTTAAGCAACCTTTTGCTCAATTTTTCCTATGAGCTGTCCGTACGTAAAGTGGCAATGAGATACGACTTGACATACGTTCGCTTATGCGTTGTATGGGCACTTAAATTCACTCATGTTTGCGTACGTCAAAAAGTGCCTCTTTTGCTCTAAAACGGGTCGGTTTTGACAGACGATTACGGCCGCAGACTCATCTTTGGCTAGGGCTCATAACTTACCGAACGGCCAGAAAAGTGGCATGCTCATTAAGCAGCCTTTTGCTCAATTTTTGCTATGACCTGTCCCAACCTGTCCGTACGTAAAGTGGTGATGAGATACTGGATGAGATACGAATTGACATACGTTCGCTTATGCGTTGTATGGGCACTTATGTTCACTCCTGTTTGCGTATGTAAAAAAGTGCCTTTTTTGCTCTAAAACCGGTTGGTTTTGACCGGTTTTGATCGCAGACTCAATGCCATTGGCAGACTCATCTTTTTACAGCCATTTTTGTACAAAAACGACACCAGGTTTCTCGTTTCGTAGTTTCGTGGTCGTTTACTCAGCCTTTAATTAGTACTGCTGCAATTAGAGGTCTGTTCGCGTACTTCAGCAAACTGCAGCAGTAACATAATTTGGCAGCTGGCTTCTTTTTGCTGCAAAATTTGGCTTGCAGCAAGAGTAAAAAAACGACTTTCTGCGAATCTATTTTAATATATTATAATAGATTCAGGTACGCGAGCAGACCTATTCATAATTTTCTTTATCGTGCAAAAGAAAGAAAATTTTCCTCGATTCCTCCATTCTCGCCATTTTCGGACATTATTGCCATTTATTCCGTTTTCGTAATTTCGCGTCGTTTACTCAACCATTAATTACTGCTGCAATTGTGACTTTAGCCCTAACCATAGATGAGTCTGCGGCCGTAATCGTATGTCAAAACCGACCGGTTTTAGAGCAAAAAAGGCACTTTTTGACGTACGCAAACGTGAGTGAATTTAAGTGCCCATACAACGCATAAGCGAACGTATGTCAAGTCGTATCTCATTACCACTTTACGTACGGACAGCTCATAGTAAAAATTGAGCAAAAGGTTGCTTAAGGAGCATGCCACTTTTCTGGCTGTTCGGTAAGTTATGTTTGGGTGCAACATATGCTTTGCGTGGTTTACCTCGGCGCATACGTCAACGTACGGACGCAGACTCATGACTAGTTGGACCTTTTGACCTAAAGAGTACGTTCAATGCAGCCGAATAAACCCGAACTGACATAATCCTAACCTCAAAAATTTTTACTAGAACTTGGTTGAGCACGAAACTTGTCAATAAAGTAGTGGCAAAGATGAATTCTGTATTCAATAAACTTATAGCCCGAATAGCCCTGCCTTCAATTCGCAGCAACGTTCCATCGTTTCGACAGTACGGTGCGTATTCCGCATATACATTACTCTAATCAACTATTCTTCTACTTTGCTTTGAACAGCCACAATAAAACGATTCTATAAAAACACAAGCGTATTATTCAGCGACGGAAAATATGAAATAACTTTGGACCATCGAAAGTTAAAAACACCAAAGGGAAATCCGCTAATCGTGAAAAGCGAACCATTAGCTGTTGCCATTGTTGCAGAATGGAATAGTCAAAAAGAAAAGATTGACCGGTCATCAATGCACCTTACAGCACTCTGTAGCACTGCGATTGACAATCCGAACTCATTAGAACGACTCGATATGATAAACTACATGCTAAACTTTTTAGGGTCTGACACAATCTTATTTCAAACAGATGTATGAAGAAAAGCTACCACGAAGCCACCAATGTTCTGAAAAGTTCCATTTGCAGGCAGAAGAAGATCTATTCAAACTGCAATCCAAAGAATGGGATCCTGTGATCAAATGGTTCAATGGAGGTTATGAAACGAACATACAAAAAACATTGGACATGAATCTTCCAAAAGTGACGCCAGAGGATCGAATTAATGTCAGCAAATATTTATCGTCACATAATACTGAATCGCTGCATGGTGATATGTTTGTGGCTATTCTTCATATCAGTTTGATGACTTAGTTTTTGCAGGGTTTATTTTTGCCATTGATACTCTGAAATCAATAATTCTAGCATTCGCAGCGATCGACCAGCATATAACCGTCGAGAAAGCTGTCCATTTGGCACGACTGGAAGAGGAGTACCAGTTGGGCTACTGGGGGCGCGTCGAATGGGCTCATGATCTAAGTCAGCAAGATTTACAGGCTAGGCTGGCGGCTGCTGTGCTTTTTGTGCATTTTAATAGATCCGAATCAATTGTCAAGGAGAAAGTAGCTGTTTAGTTCGATAAGAAATAAATTTGTCTGATAGCAAGCTTTTTTAAACGATTTAATTATTATTATAGTTTTTTTTTGATAATTCTCGCATCGCATAAGGATACAGTTTTTTCGATTTCTCTATTTTCCATTTGGATTTCCTATAAATTTTTCCTTGGGCTGAAATAAGAAAAAGCAAAAACAAGGCATAAGCCATTTTTGAATAGTATTGTTAAATTTGACACTCTGAAAATAGTCGTTTGTGTTTGTGCATTAGTTATATTCTCTTAACAGTCATGAAAATTTTAAATAGGTTTTTATTTTTAATATATCAATACGCTTAAAGTCGTGCGAAACAGCTGTATTTACATGGTGTGGGTGACAGCTCGAATATAATTGCAGGTCATGAGCTAACATACTTAAACGGCCCACAGACACAGAGATCTGGTCGTCGACTTGGTTGCAGATATGCAAGATCTGCGACCAAATTCATAGTCTGTGGGCTAGTCTCAGATCTAGTTTGTTCGCAAATATCGCAAGTCTCCAACCAAGTCGGCAACCAGATCTCCGTGTCTGTGGGCCGTTTGAATGGCTGCGTACTTTGTCTTCCTTTTATGGCAGCTCTAAAATAGCATGCCAATTTGCCATTAAAGTGACGTTGTCAAAAGTTGTCAGAAAGTGACAGCTCAATAACAACAAATCAAATCTTGTTGGTGCTAAATATCTTACGAAATGCTGGACTTGCGGTCCATTATAGGTGATGAAGATATAACCACCACGGAAGGAATCGAACGCGCTTGCGAGATCATTACACAAAAAGAGGTATGCTTCTAAATATCCAACCAAACTTCCAAAGCTAACAAGCCGATTGCACCCATCTATACAGAAAGAAGTAAACGATCGTCTTGAATCCATTCTCGCCCGGCAATGTCAAATCGAATCGAAGCTGAGTACGATAACTCGATCCATGTCGGTTCTGCAAACTGTCGAAACAGATACGAAACAACTTGCAGCACGGATTTCAGACACTGCTGATCTGGCTGATAAAGTGAGTGCCAAGGTTCGGCGACTAGACGAGGCTCGCAGCCGTGTTTCCGAGTGCCAGCAAAGAGTTCATGACTTGATCGATTTGCAATTGTGCAGTCAGGGTGTTATGACCGCTATCAAAGATGAAGACTACGAAAAGGGTGCTGCGCATGTTAGTCGGTATCTATCGATGGATCAGAATCTATTGCAACGAACAGCCGATGATGTGACTGGCTCAGTTACATCGGTTGCGAAAGCGTTGCAAACTCTGCAGGAAGCAACTACCAAATTGCGTGAAATAATATCACAAAAGTTTGAGGAAGCTGTGCGAAAAGATGATTTAGCATCTGTCGAACGATTCTTTAAAATTTTTCCACTACTGGGAATGCACAAGAATGGAATCGCGAAATTCTCCTCCTATATCTGCCAGAAGCTCGAGTCTAAGACGCAGAAAGAACTTCGAACATCCATGGATGTCGCGAAAGCAGAAAAACGAACAGCAGTCGCCTTTGCCGACACATTGACCACTTTGCTCGAAAATTTCGCCAGAGTTTTCAAAGTGAATCAGCCAATCATTGAGTCCTGCTACGGTACCGGATATTTGCTTCAAATGTACGAAATACTACAATCTGAATGCGATAAGGAGGTGAAGAATCTAATCTTGGAATTCAATAAGAATCGGCAGATCTCGAGACGAGTCTCACAGATTAATGAATACATGAAGGCGGGCGGCACCAGTGGGAATGCTACTTTGGGACACTTTAGAAAACCGTCCGGTGGATCGGTAGACAAATTGAATCCGAAAGACCTTGATAGCCTGATCGGGGAGATAACAATCATGCATTCCAGAGCGGAATTGTATTTTAGATTTATGAAAAGACGTGTTGTGGTAAGTTGTTTAAGAAATGTGCTGCGAATTATGGGCTATAGATAGTGATGTTTAGGCTGACTTGGAGGCAAGTTCGCGAGAAGAAGAAAAAAAGAAATCGAGTATGAATCGGTTTGAGGAAGTTATGAGCAAATCGGATCTAAGCCGACAAATGCAGGAATTACTGGGGACGTATTTGCTTTTTGAAAGGTACGTACTCAATTATTTGCTGCTTTTCTCTACGTGCCAAAATAGTAGAAAATATCTTTCTCAAGTAGATAGTAGCTTGTCTGGACCCGAATAGATTAAAAAATTATCGTTTAATACATTTCCGATATCGGTTATGTAAACAAACCAAAGAATTTAAACTTACGCATACCGCTCTGTAGATAAGCAACTTCCGAGTACTTTCCAAAAGTGCAAACTAAACTTGTTTCACATTGTTAATAAAATTATATCCCGATTATACCCCGCTTACAGGTATTTCATGGAAGAAAGTGTCATAAAAGCCATAGCGCTGGACTCTTTCGAACAGGGTCAACAGTGTTCGAGTATAGTAGACGATGTATTCTTTATCATTCGCAAATCAATTCGGTAAGATTCCAATGCGATAAAATCGAATGAAAATCCTTTAACCTCATATCCAACATTAGCCGATCGATATCAACGCAATCAATGAATGGTATCTGTGCCGTTATCAACAATGCTGCTTCTAGCCTCGAAGGCGATTTCATAAATGCCTTAAAAACCCCACTGAAAAATGGCTATCCGTCCGGCTACATTGATCTAGCGCAAGCCTACAATGCAATTCAGTCTTCCATACAGCAAGGCAAACTACAAACGAACGATGCCGAACAGGCACGCACAAATTTCCTTGTCCAACTAAACAATGCTGATACATCGACAGAATATATCGAAACGTTATGGATGTCGATGAGTGAAGAAATTCGCGGTGCGTTTCCGAATATGATACAACGTGAAAGTGAAATTCTGGAGAGTTGTATGTCGGAACTGAAGGGTGTTAAGGATTCATTGAAAACAGTCGTTGATTTCGGAATGCAACAATTGAAATCGAGTGCAATTAAGCCACGCTTGAATCCGTGGGTTGATCAGTTTTTAACTTACAATCATCGTTTTACGGAGGTCAGCTATCAAATGCAAACTATATCGAGCGAAAAAATGAATTAAATTTTTTTTTTATTTTATGATAGGAAGAACTTGCTGCCTATGAAGCAGGTGAAACATTCGCTCAATTTCTAATTGTTCAAATAGATGGTCTTCTCAATTCATTTAAAACTGCACTGAGTTCGAGGAACTACGATGCTCTGGTTAGCATTCTGGCGACCGAGGTAACTGCTCGATTGGAACGTGCAATTAAAAAGACGACTTTTAATAGAGTAAGTTGATCATGCATATTTTCATCCATACTTGACGATTATCGTTATTAATATATTTTCCATTTTTTATACGCACGTCAACACATTCGCACCTATCAACTAACACGGATACATACATTCTTACCTGTCGTTTGATAGTATGCTTTTCTCACTTTTGCATATGAAAAAGTGAACTTATTTTGGTTTTGGTTCTTCTTAGGTGCCAGCTAATGGTAAATCCGTAACTCTTTGCAAATCTCTTCCATCAGGCAAATATCGCACAATACCGTTCTTTCCATGCTATTTATTAGTTCTTATGCTATGGCTAAATCTAATGAACTCCAACATCGACGATTTGCGTTACCTCTACGGGTCATTTAACCCTTTCACTGCGATATGCGACTCTAAGGACCCCTAGGTGTCACGCATACAATCAATGTTGGAGTTGTTGCCTTTTTCGTTTACGGCGCCATTGAACTGTAGCCCACTTTGTACAAAAAACGTTTCCTCTCAGTGCTATATTCAATTATATTCTCTTATGCTATAAATGAGCACTGCGTGTTATTATATCAGTGCTTGATAAGATGCCTGTGTAAGGCAGTGAAAGTAACAATGTAACAAATACTGCTCCTCCATTGGGAATTTAGTAGCATCTCTGGCTCCTAGAATCTAGCCTATAAATGAGTTTTCAGACGAGCTCTGGTATCATCTAGATTAGTAAATAAAAGTACAATGAAGATATAATACGATTGAGCATAAATTGGACCAGTTAATAACCAGAAGTGTGTTCAAGATTCTTGTCATAGCAGCTATAGCTGCTCTGGCTGTCCAATGGCAAGAAATAGGTGCTTTTTGATTCTTGCTATTTGCCAGTCTGGCTGTCGAAAAATTTCACAATAGCTGCTCGATAGTAGCTATTTGTTGCTCGCTCTCTTAAGGATAACAAGAAAGTAGCTAAGGCTAAATGCATGCGTGTATATAGCTGACATCTTGTTCAAATGCAATTTTTAATTAGAAATTGAAACGAAAAGCAGTTTTCCCACTTTGGTCACAGAAAAGATTAACAATAAATTTAAAACTACTGTTGTCATAAACTATATAAGCTTTTAAGCACTTCAACCTCAGCTCATCCTCAGCTTTTATAAGGTGGGGATAAAGTCCGCTGATTCGTGTACTATCAACTTTTTAACTATTTCCTTTCGCTCATCCTAATTTCACACATGAGCGACGTCAAAAGTCGTAGATGAGCTAAACTTTTTGAATATTTGGTGAAAATTTTACTCGTTTTTGCTTTTCTATGGCGCCAAAACTCAGATAATTCATACAATTTCCAAAGTACTCGAAAAATTGATGACGAATTTGAGTGTCAGAATGCACAAATCCGCAGGTTCACCTGATCGATGTTAATGCTAAGATTAAATGAGAATTGAGAATTTATTTTGATATTGAGTCCGTGATGTCACCGCCAAAAGATATTTCTGAAGTAGATATGGGGAAAAATATGTAGTAAATTAGGGCCTTTTGTAGTAAAATTTCAAAATCAGTTTCCTTTAAATTAAAAACGTAATATACTGATAAAATCTCTTTTCTAGCCCAAAGATAACAAAACTATCAGAAGATACAAATTTCTGCGATTTCAATAGCAAATGAAGTTTTCAGTTCTATAACAAATAACAGTAAATAAATCATTGTTTTTCTAATACATGTGTACATACATAAATTTCTTACTTCTCTACATAAGAACCTTCAAAAAATGTAATCTTGCTGAAAAAATGTATCAAGTCATTTGAAGATTCATATATTTTTTCATCGCTTAATAGTTCTCTGGCGAACAAAACCGATGAGACTGTTTGAATACTGAGTTTGTTTCTTTTATCAGTTTTGAAATTCTGCGTTTCAGAAAATTTCCTCTCCGCTGCTGCACTGCTATGTGGCAAGGATAAAAGTGTAAGCATGTAGTGAGCTAAATTCTTAAAGCAACTATGCTCTAAAACATTTTCTTATCTACGCAATGAACTCTAAAAATTTACCACGTCATCACATTGACCATATTTAATATTACTGCTAATTAGCAATCGCCATTGGTTGTTTAGAGTTTCTAAATCACATTTTGTTTTAAACGGAAAAGCACGGAAAATAGGAAGTATAGTACATATAATCTTCAATATTACATTCTCGATACAATATGTAGTAGATTTAACAATTTGAGTAGTGAAGTAGCAAAAACGGCAAAGGCCGAAAAAATGTAGTAAATTTGCTACAAATGTTGTAAGGTGACAACACTGTATTGAGATGATCGTTGTGAAAATCGACCTACTAAGCTCTTGACAGCTCTTGACAGCCCAATACCCATAGATGCTTCTCCTTGCTACTGCAAAATTTGTCAGTTTCCAAAGTGATGCTATACGATGCTTCCAGAGAAGCTATAGCATGAATATCCAACACACTCCACAATAAATAAAACTGAGAGTAGCAGCACCCCCCGTGTATCTAAAATCACCACTATCAATTCAACTGTTTCACAGCCATTCATCCATCTTCTATTTCGATCGCAGCATTTCTTATTATAAAAAATCATAGGCAGGGTGGAATCACACACAAGTAGAGTCAATTCTTCAGATAAGCCGAAGATCTTGATGGCCGCCTCTACTGATGGGGTATTTTATTCGTAAAATAACGCTTATGACGCAAATAAATTTCATTTATTTTTAATCCATCCATAATACTAATTTTTAGCGAACTGATAGCTAATACGAATCTCACAGCTTAAAATTTATGTAAAATAGCGATCAAACTTAAAACTTAATTCATGGAAACCAATTCTAAGCTATAAGCTCTAAAAGGGCCAGCATTCAGATCCTATCGGATAGCCAACCGGTTCTCAAGACTATCAATCGCGATCAAATAAACTCAGCTAAACTTTTGGAGGCGCGAGAGGCCTTTAATGAAACCCTTGATCGTATATGGGTCCCTGATCATAAGAGGAGAACGAGAAGTCAACGAGATACCAAGGACAAAGAAAGTACTAGATTGTCCTACATTGATCCCACTCCGTGCTGGAGCTTTTTGAAGGCTGATTCGGACTGACAAATCAAAACATGACCTAAAGGAGTGATCGAAAGCTATTGATTTAATCTAGAGGGTCTGAAACGCCACAGCTTCGATACAAGAAAAAGCAAAAGAACCATTGGCTCTCCGTAAAAGTGGCATAAGAGCCCTTTGTGGAGTTTTAACAGACCATCCATCTTCCTTACAAAAAGTACCTCCACAGAATAGGTACGGAGCGAGACGACTGCTGTATTTACTGCGTCTGGAGTTAGTAAAATTCATAAGGAGTTTATATATAATTTAGAATATAGCTTGAGACTTCCGATACTGGTAATCTTCACGAAATACACAAAGCTATAACTTCGTCGCATGGACCAGGCTGCTAGTAAATTTGAAATTGGATGTGAAACTCCTTCGATCGTGCAGTGATTTAATATATTTTAATGCTTTTAAATATGATTTAATACTTTCATGTTTTAAGTTTTTGAAATTTTAAAAAATGTCTTATTTCTGATACTATACATAAAATTACTTTCGATTTAATGAAAAAATAAAATATTTAAACTCTAATATTTTTGGCATATATATATTATGGTCGACTTTTTTGTGCATTTTCAGTTAGGAGGCCTTGTTTTAGATCAAGAAGTACGTGCATTAGGAACTTATTTAACTGGTGCAACATCATGGTCGGTTCGTGACAAAATGGCTCGACTGACTCAAATAGCAACTCTGCTGAATTTAGAAAAAGTATCCGAATTGAATGAGTATTGGAATCCAGGTGAAAATAATGATATGCCAGCTTGGCGTATTACACCGAACGAAGTTCGAGCGATATTAATTTTACGGTAAACTAACTTTGCATAATAATTAATTGTTATTTGTAATCTAATCTCTCGTATTTGTAGGGAGGACTTCAGAATCGAGGATATTAAACGAGTGAAAATATAGTTATATTTCAGTTATATTCAATTTGTTATTTATAGTATGATGCAATAATTAAAGATGTTATTTTAGATAAAAAGTGTACAAAATATTGTAATATATAGGATTTATTATTTGAGTACGCTATGTCGGGGGAATTCAGGGGAAACTTCTTATATTTTGGAAATATCGTTCAACTTCACAAGTTGCTAAGAGTGTAAAAAATATATACACATATATTTTCAAGATCTAAAATATGTATTAATGTTTGGTATTCATAGCGGTTTCGCAATTCAGTTTCCTGATATCTGCACGCTGATCTAGTCTGAAATATGTATTAGTATACTCTTTGGAAAGGGAGCATTAATTGAAGGTGCATTTCAGTGGCGGCTCTAGGTATGGGGCTATTGGGGCTTAGCCCAACCATCCTTTTTCATTCCAAAATGTAAAGAAACCAATCTCTATTTCAATTATTACAAACTATAAAATTTCATTTTAGCGAAACAAATGATCAAAATACTTCGCTCACCAACTGTTTTTAAAATCCATTCATGTCTCGTCTCTTTCGAAATTTGTATTTCATTTTCATTCACAAATTCGTATGTACATATAATTCAATACAAGAGAACTTACTTCGCCTATGCAATATGCGCGCGATGCTCTTTTCATATTCTCTTTCCATATTCTGTTCCACATGCAATGTGCGCCGGGCTAAGTTGAACTAGCCCCAGAAAAGAGAGGAAACGAATGAAAAAAATCACTGAGCGCAGAGTGTGTGCATGTCATACGCAATGGCAAAAAGAGTAATCAACGGTGATCAACATGATATTTTATGTAAAATGTTGATTGCATTAAAAATGTGTGAGACAATACAATATACACTGTTTACAATATAATTGATCTTTGAAGACACTTTTAAAAAGTTTACTTACGTCAAATGTGGGAAGTGACAATTTTTCATCTACGTGCTATTCAAAGGATATTTATTAGTTAAAATTTACCAAAGTCAAAGAAGTATTCCAAGATCGATGGTTATTTGCTGGAATTTTTAGTCCCCGAATAAAACAATCTGTTTTTGAAAGCCTGGGGTACCGAATTTATTGCTTTGATTTGATTAAATGGGATGCTTGGGACGTTGTTACGATAATAGAAGTAATCGAATTGTTAAGTTATATGAATAATGATCATTTAAATTTTATCTAGTGACCTTTTAATAAAATTTTCGAATATTCTTCATTATGTTTTACATTAACCTAACCTAGGATCTAGTTTATTAATTCAATTCAATTAGAAATAGTTTGAAATCAAGGAAGTCTAATCATAAGGGATGAATGGTGAAAAAAACTATATGATCCTCATGTTATAGGATTGATAAGTTTGGGATATGATACTAATCCAGTCAAAATTAATATACAATAATGAAGTGTTCTAAATATGTCATCTGCTACTGAATTGTAAAGTTACTTTTAAAGATAATAATATGATTTCTTCCGTTTGACAAATAAATCATGTAATTTAAATACGTTTTATCACTCCAATTAGATCCAGCAGATACTGAAAGATGATTTAGCAACCTAAAGAATACTAAAACTTTTAAAACTTATAATAAATATAAAAAACATTTCAATTTATTTGCAGTATTATCTATTAGTAAAGAAGCTGAACATTTTAATGAGCAGGTGATAGATTTATTCAACAGAAAAATAGGCGAAAGGAAAAATAGGCAGCAATAAGCTGATGCGAATATTTAGAAGAATTTTCCCGGAGGAATTTATTACTGAATTGACTTATTTGTGCATAGTATTTATTTATTTTAACCCCATTTTTAAATATAAAACAGTTCGGAATTTCCAATATAAGTAAGTACTGGTCCTTGCAGACTAGCCCCACTTACATTGATTCCCACGAGCCGCCACTGGTGTATTTCCATATTGGTGAGATAAGATATGAATTCCGAACATATTGTTCTATGAACAACGGTGAATGTAAAAGAGAAGCATAACCGATTGACCATATAAAACACGAAATTCAAACGAAATCTTCAATCGTAGGAAGACTGAACTTGTTTCATGAAATCACACCGGAATGCTTCAAGTCTATTCTGTCACATAGTGACCTTTATCATACTGTGGTTCACCAAGCGTTTTTAGTGGACCAAGATTTTACTCTCTCGATCGAAGGAAAAAAAGCAATAGACAGTCGAGCAGCGTTATGCCAACAAATTTTGTGTAGAATTTGGAAAACCGGCTATAGAGATATCAGCAATGGTTTGAGGATGGAAGCCTGTCAAATAGCGCAAGTGCTTCAAGTATGTTCGGGAGATGAAAACCACGCCTGACTTCGTTCGATGAGCAAAAACCAACGAACTATATGTCAAATGATTGCAGACAAGATAGGAATCGAACAAATTATAGCTCACACCATCAATGCAGACGAGAAAAATCTATGCCAATCACGTCCCGATAGTGTTGACTAACGACCAAAAGTAAAACTGCTTGTTTGCGAAGACCTTCCGTAGAGAATTCAAAATGATCCGCTGTTTTCAGACAGACTTCGTCCTGTACTCTAAGTTGAATACAGGACTTAAAGGTCGCCACCATGGGTCCGTAGCGGAGGTTAAATCGGCTTCGACGCGGGCATTCCGGAAATCGCCTACAAAAATGGATCAAAACCATGTAAAACACGCCGGCAAAAATGTATCGCCGCCCAGTGGTCCTAAAATTTAAAGAATTTTCAATAGTTGGAAGCAAAACTTTAAATGTTTTACCAATTTCGACTCATTAGTTTTTATACAAACCCAGTATAGGTCATATTTCGACTTCAAACTAGAATAAAATTCCATTCAAATGTGAAACCAAGCAATTACTCACAATATCATTGATGACGAACCTAAATTTATCATCGTATCTGGTGCTACATAAAACCGATTATCTCATCCGATAACACTATTGCAATGTGGGGTCTTAATAGCGACCATATATTCAGGGTTTTTTTCTATAGCGTCTCTAATTACCATACCCAGGACATTTTCTCGTCGAACTGAAATATGTCGTCTATCCAATGAAAAACACATAAAAGAATAAAGCACCACATTTTTTTTTTAGCAAAAAGTAAAGAACATCTTGTATTTCATTCAAATTTCATTTCCAACAGGTTATGTACATTTCAATCTAAAGGCCGTTATCACATCTTAAAACCCAGTTTGTCTATAAATTCAAAGACATCCATTTCAATATTATGTTCAGGATTATTTTTAAAGTTTTACAATTATCGAATTCTAATTGTATTTCAATACATTCCATTACAATATTACAAATGCCTAACTATTTCGTACTTTTATCCATTTGTCATTCGCATATATGTATATATATTTGAAAAGCATATCTTTTCATAAAATGATTGAATTAAATAAATGTTTATGTGATAAAAATTATTAGTAGTCTGTTGAAGTAATTAATTATTATTAGTAGAAAGCTATGAATATGTTGACATCATAAGAGACTAGCCTAAAACTATTCAACAATACATTTACTGAGATGAAATTATGAATTAATTTAAATTCAAATCAATGAAGAAAACAAATTCTTGGTTAGATTCCGATTCAGGAGATTGAATGCAAAGCAAACCTTTATGATATAATAGACATAACCAAAAGTATATAGCTTTTCATAAGCTGAAATTCCAGATTATTATATTTCAATCAAAGATCTTATAAAATGTAGTGCTAAAAAAGTTATAATTAAAAGATTTTTTTTTTGATACCATAGAGTAATGAGAGATTTATCATGCAGTAAATGCCCAAAGGCATTGGATCATAAACTTCACTTGCTATCTCTGACTCGGAAAACGATTTCTTTTAATAGCCTACAATCGTCGTTACTCATATACACTTCATGTGCTTTGATGTCACTGCTTTCTGACATATTCAATTTAATTTACAAAAAAACAAATAATTCCTGCAAATTAACAACTTCCACATATATAAATACAAAATCAACTTAAAACACTAGATACTACTATTCGGTAAATATGTTACATTGCGCAATCTGCCGGCATGATAGACAAAATAGCATTCAACGCAAAAACTCTTATTACATACAGGACATTGGTATGGTGATTTGGCAGCACGATTCATGGCCTCCTTTCGACCGTGTTCGCGGCAAATTCTTTCGTAGCATCCAACACAACGTTTTGGTTTGACAAGTCGGACAAGCGAATGATCCGATCCGATGAAATCTTCATCCAGACCGAGTTTGCCGAGCGTTAGCGAACTGGGTCTCAAGTTGTTTGGAAACTGTAGCATTCCGGTAACAACATCTTCGATGAACCGAATCGATGAGGTTTTCCTGGTGCAAACCTTTCGGTAGAGGAAACAAGCGTTGATCAAACATAAGTTTATGATCACTTCGACGGCAAGCTGCTGATACCAATTCAGACTGTTCATGAGTACCGGATTGGTGATTCGCAAGTCGTTCGACACTGAGGTGAGCGATCGGAATTTATAGTAGTCAGATAGTGCACCTTTGCCCGTAGTAAGCAGATACTGATCGAAACAAGGGTTATATTTACGAAATGTTATTCCAGTGTCCGTGGTGTAAGCTTCGGTTTGATTGCCGAAAACTCTTTTCTGTCTCAACTCGTCGGGTATGTCAGTGTTGTCTTGATGCAACAGGCCCACTACATACGTCTTTCGCTCCAGCAGCCGTTGTGCCAAAGTAACTGAAGTTAGCTCTTCGGTGCAACACAACGTGCGACCTTTGCCCAACAAACTTTCGGACAATTTCAAAGCTTGGTCGGCGGTAATATCTCTTTGGCGTTTTCCTTGAGATACAGAAAAATCGTACACATACCCTCCTTTAATTTGCAGAAAGAGCATATTAATTCCTTCGGTTTCCGCTTCCGTTCGAAGAAACATTTTCTCAACGGTAAAAAGTTCAGGTGCAGTAACCATTTGTTTGAATTTCTTCTTCAGGTCGTTGAAAAGCGGACTAATCATATCATTAGCCCGAGGGCAATCAGGACCGATTCTCCACATGTGCGATAAAAGTTGAAACTGGCTTCGGGAAATCGAGTTCATAACGGAATTCGTGTATAAGTGATTTCGACACCAGTACGAATTTAATGTCGGATATTTTACTAGACCCATCCAAATGATAACGCCAATGAACTTCCTCATTTCCTCCACGTTTGTATCGCGCCATGGCTGAATCCATCTGTTGATAACTTCATTGTTTTCCTTGCACATGTGCGCGTATTTATTGGTTGCATCTACCATTTTCTGTAGAAACTTATCATCGAGGAATATTTGCATGAAATCATACGGTTTATTGCAACTCAGTTTATTAGCAACGGTTGCTTTAACACCTGAGTTTTTTTTATTGAACATAAGCCGTTTCTTTCGTGGAAGCCTTTTTGTTTTAGTTAATTTAATTTTGATGTTTTCGTCGCTTTTGTCATCATTCCGTTCATTTGGTGGTACCACGTAGTCGGGATCGTCGTCGTCCGGTTCGAAGTCCATTGGTTCCGATTCTTGATCCGGTGTTGGTGCATCATATAGATCGTATTCTTCACGAAATCCATTCGCCGGAGCAGCATTATTCTGGGAATGAGAAATCGACATCGAAATAATAGGTAAACATGAAGTACACTAAATTGGATGTTTAATGGAGGCATTTTCTATAACTGATATGTAAAGTATTTATAGAATTATTGTAATTTTAGTTAACTGGACCGTGTTTTTTTGGTTTCGAGTGATGTTTTGGCAATTATCATACATCGAGAACAGATCGGGATATAACATTTTAATAAATATGTCACATATTAGTACAGTTACACTATTATGGAAAGTAAATACAAGGTTTTAAACGATTATAGTCTCTAAAGTTGTCCAGAATATAATTGCACCAAAATAAATCTTTATAAAATATCTTAAAAATAATTTCTTATGATGGGCACCTGCGAAATTTGGGTCTTGGTCTAAAATGCTGATAATTTTTGGTGCCGGCAACAAAATGTTACTTGCGAAACATGGCCACAGAAAACATTTCGTGCTATGAACACGTGCAACTACACTGGTGAGAAAAAGTTTCCGAACAGGTTATAATTCCTTAAGAAATCTATTGAAAATTCTCACTGACTAAATGGAGCCAATTTTTCTTTTATAAAACATGATTTATTAATCCATGATTAAGCATTTTAACAAAATAAAGTAAACAAGTTCAGCCGTTATTTGAAAAAGGAAACATTTTGTTTCCTAATAATTATTTCCAATGAAAATGTGAACTTTTAACCTCAATAAAGATGCACATAAAATTTCAAATCGATATCTTGAATAGTTTTTTTTTTGGTAGCTGTTTAAAAAAAAATTTAATTTTGAGTAGTTTAACAGTAGACTAACCCCTTAAGTACAACTGCATTTTACATTCGGGAAAGATACTATACTGATAATCTAATTGAAAACAAAAAAAAAACGTTGTGGTCGAGATACAAAATTTCTTCTTAGAGACATAAAATGAGCTCCAAAACGAAATGCTACTCAGTTAACTGTGAAATTGAAAGAATTCAATCAAAAGGAAGTTCACATGTCTACAATACGGAAAGTATTGAATGCGAACGGTGTTAAATCAAGGGTTTGTAGTTTACTAAGTGAAATCAACAGAAAAAAAGACTAGAATTCGCTAAAAATTTCAGAAATAAAGGGGTAAAATTTGGGATTAAAGCGATTTTTGTTGACGAAAGTAAGTTTAATTTGCTCAGAAGTGATAAAATTTAAGAAAGAGTGTGGCGGCAAGTCAACAATGAGTTGTGTATTAAAAACTTAAATTGTACAGTAAAATATGGCATAAAAAGTCCAATGGTTTAGGGTGCAATAAATTATAGTGGTGTTGGTAATTTATCTTTAATTGATACTACAAGGAATAAATATATTTATTTGACACTTTTGAGAAAAAAATTTAAAACAATGCACCAAAAAGTTTAATACCGCAAGTAATTCTTATTTTTACCAAAGTAAAGATCCCAAGCACAAAGCGTGGATTGTTCGTCAGTGGTTGTTATACAATTGCCCCCATGTCTTGGAAGCCCCATCACAAAGCCCAGACCTTAATCCTATTGACCAAGTCTGGTCAAATGAAAACATAAACGCAAAGGGATGGAATTACAAGTATTCCTAAGCTTAAGATTGCTTTACAGGAGGAATGGAACCAAATTCCACAAAACTTCATAAAAAATCTAGTAGAGTATATGCCCGATAGACTTGAACAGATCATAAAAAGCAAGGGACTTCACACTAAATGTTAAGCAGGTTAGGTTGTACTGGCTGGCACATGGCCACACATAGACCTACCGGGCGGTAGTGGTACCAGATAAATGGACCTCGAGAAAGGAATTCAGTCCAAGCGGTCATCAAAGGCCCCGGACTTTTTCAAGAACTGAAGGATGTTCTTCAGCTTTTGCTCTGCCACGTGTAGCATCCAGTAATTTTTGCACGAAATTACTGGACACGAAATTTCGTCGCACACTGTATGTGCTCGAAATGGCTACATATTTTCTTTTCAAATTGAACCTATTTCAATTTGAGTCAATAATAAGTCCCGTACGTCCCCGGCGACCTTGTTATTGAATTCGAGTAGCAACAAGTTCTAACGGGATCTTGTTTTGCGACTCGAACGTGCATTTTGCGAGCTGGAGCTGATAAGCTCAGGGAAGTCGAACAGGGACCGTGGTCGAGGCCGGGCGGGTCGGCGTCTAAGAACAAATTCAACGGAGGAGAGTGCCTTAGCTAGTCCGCATTGGTTGCATGGTCGATCGCTCTTTGTATCTTTGATGTGGATACACCATATAGCTTCATACAAACGATATCGTTTAACACCAACCACGCGGTTTATTTCAATTTACAAAGTGCCCATTGTGCAGTACTCAGTGCTGTAGAAGTACGAAAATAAAGTCCGTGCCTCAATTTGAATTCTATCGCATTTGTAGATAAACGCGACAATGTTCTGTGCGGTGTACATAAAAATAACCGAAAGTGTTTTGACCGTGCGATAGCAATCAACAACAAAACAGCATCAGATAACACAAAAAAACAACCAAGTGCAAATTATCATCCCATTAATCACCTATGAATGTATGTGCCTTGTCTATTATTACCCTACCAGACGACGGCGAACAGTGATTTTTAGTTCATATCATTTCGGGATCAGCCTCACCAATCCATAGTGAAAATGGCGCGGATTTCGTTTCGCGGCCGTTTTGTCTAAGTCGGTCGGTACTCGTATTTCCGTGCGAGGACGAGAAAAGGTTTTGTCCAGTGTCCACGTCAGGAATCGATAAACCACGTGTTGGAAAATACCCCAAGAGTTGCGGGGTCGTGGGAAAGAAAATTTGTGTCGTGCCGAGAAAAATGTAATTGAAGTTAGTTAAAGTTGCATGCGACATAGGCGACTACTCAAAGTGACATCAATCGAAACGGCTAAGGAGTTAAAAACTGAAGTGTCTAAGAAGAGGAAGCTGACGGCTCGGAGAGTGTCGATTTTGGCTAGAAGCGGGAATCTCGAATGACAGGTGATGTACGATTAGACGCTTGAGTGAAGATAGGCACGTGCTGGCATTCTACGACCAAGGTACCTTTATTTACTATGTATCATGTTTTGGTTTTGCAAAAATCGTGACGACTACGGCCACGCTAACTCGTACTGACCAGAGACAATCAAAGCAGCATTTGAATTCGGTTCAAATATCGATAATGTGAAAGTTCCTGCTGTTAGTTTAACGCGCTATGAGATTAAACCTCATTGGTGGAGAAGGTCTGCACACAGGTAGTTTGGAACTGACATTTTCTGGAGCGTCCGCTCTGGAATCGAGAGAAATGGTTACTTTTGGTTCTTAAGCTGATCCAGTCGATTTATTTCAACGTACTGACAACATCCAGAGAAGTGTAAGAATCCGTGATCAACGGGAACTACGATGCATTAGACGCCGACATCAGCCTGGATTTGTTTCGCTTTCGCCTGGAATCGTTTTTTTGTTAAATGCAAGCGGTATTTTATTATGATGAATCGTTTTCGTTAGTTACAATGAATTAAACACAGATAAGAGCAGAGATCAAACTGCAATGTTGAATGGATAGGTTCTTTGAACTAGATAATATCAGAAAAAAAAAATTAGAAGTGAATTTTGTTACAAATTTAGTCAACTTGTTATTCGATACACAAGGAAGTTCCAAAACTAATTCAACGGATTACTTATATTGTGTCATACTCTTAAGGAACACACTACTTTGGTTATAGCTTAAGTTCAAGTCTTATTAACTCGGTATATGAGAGTGTCTGAACCTCTTAATATTTTTTTTTTCTTCGAATTCGATGGTTCATATTGTTGTTCGGTTTAAGTCGTGGAAAAACTTCTCTGGTGTCAGTTCGATAGTTCTGCTTTTTATCAAATGTTCATTTTTGTCTGAGTTCCTAACCACATTGAAAGATGCGTCAGGAAAACTGAATGCAATCGCAAGGGGGTATCGAAAGTTAATTTGCTTCATTATAGTTGATGCCAGTCTCTGGTAAATTCGTTGCCAGCCATTGCCTTTTTTTTACTTCTTTCTTGGTAATATCCTCCATTTTGTCAGCTAGATGAAAACCTGAGTACTGTGTAAACAATTTGAATGAAATTGATTAGTTCGGCCGTTGATTAATTATGCACAACGGGGTTGCAATAGATTTTGTATGCGGTTTCAGGTACGTTCCAACTTTAGGCACCTACGGACTTCCAGTTTTAAGGTCGCAGATTTTGGTGTTAAGATTATTAAACCATTTGGGCGGTATTGTATTACACTACCCATTCTTTAGCGAGCCTAGTTGTTTCCTATCCTGCTGTTTCCATACGCTATTATCGATAGGACCGTCGGTTCATCCCTCCGTACCGTAAAAATATTTCGCTAAAATTTTGATTTGCTTGAACTTCGTTTACTGGATGCATAAGCGATCATTATTCCGAATTATGTGCACACCCTGAGCGGTTGTTTCAAGTATCTTTTATTAGAGATTTGTTTTCAGGAATACGCTTGTTCTATAATATGAAACCTAAATCGATTTGAAGAATTGGAGAGGTGATCTCAATAGTGAAGTTTTGTTGTGTAAGTTTTTTTTAGCAACTTTATCCTAAGCATACATACACTTTCCTACGCTCGATTTTCCCACTCGTTAATCTCGCGTGTCCGTTTGTGCATGACAATAGCCACTGTGGATATATTAACTCGGATTTTTCAGACTCCTGATTGATGATTTTTGTTTTGTAATTTTCAACATATGCCACAAAAACCCCATTCAAATATATTGTGGACGTGTGAAAAAGAAAAAAAAAGGGAGAACGAATGTAAAAGCAAATCATGAATTATTATTAATAAGCTACAGCCAAAGTTCAATGAAAACCTAGTATAGAGTAGATAATGCAAGATTAGCGTATACTGATAAGAAGTGAAAGACAATATATTAATTTGATAAAAATGAATTAATAATTATGTATTGTTACCGTTGAAGAAAATATATATTATTGATAATTTATAGTCACGGGAAATTACTATAGAGAAAAAAAAACAGGGAACGAGATATTTGAGTTCTCCAAAGATGTCAAGACTTTAAGTTAGCTGGGTTAGTACCCTTCAGGCTGTAAATGTAAAATTGACCTTTTTTTGCCGTAGTAGTTATATCGCTCCTTTATCGGCTATGAAACTAAATTAACGGATTGTAAAGGATATGCATAGGTATGTAAGAAGTTAAGGGTTCGCGGTATGTTTCTATGATCTAAGAGTCGTAACTAATCGATAAATATTGACAAGACACCTATATGTTTTTGATTGAAAAAAAAAAAAAAACAATTCCCTTAATTTGCGTGTAGAATTACGAAGAATAGCTTACTAAAAATAAAAGTAATTATGAATTGTTAAAAGAGCATCTAAGGCCTTCTTATTGGGCGAAAGCCTAAGAAGTTCTTTCTTCATTTCAGGGTCTGTGCGTGGCCTGGCTGGCCTATAATGAAATAGTTTCTTCATGAATTTTTTTTGTTCAGTTCTTCATAAGGGAGGGATACTGGCCCAAACATAGTAGTTTCAGTATTTGTGTTAGATTTTTTTTTAATTTTTGAATATTGGGGGCCAGTATCAGAGGGTGGAGGACCCCAGGCCATCGGGGTCAGGGCTCCACTAACATCGGGGGCCCGGGGCTGTCTGCCTCACCCGGGTTCCTTGTAAAGAGAGGTAGCCTTTTTTCCTATTTTCCCGTTTTAGATTTTCAATGTTCTGGCTCCGTGCGTTGTCACGAGCACTGGGTCTGCTTAGTCAGCCCATGTTGCAGAGCCTGGGTGGTTTCCTTTACGGAGCTATGCCCCCTTTTTGGTCCCTGGGTATTTTATATACCAGTTTGCGGCTACGAAATTCATGACGGATGAATAATACGTAGCATCCCGTTTCTTGAGAGCCAACCATCCCCATTTGTCAAGAACCCACCCCAGCCGCAGCGAGCTAGCAAAGCGGCACCCCAGCATCCGTCGGGGTTGGTTAAAGGGTGCTCCGCTAATGCGGACGAGGGGCCTTCACGGCCATTTCTAGGGCACCCTGCTCTCGGGGCAATTTTTTTTTTGTTTTGCCTCTTGAATGGCATTAGCCATTTCCACTCTGGACCTTAGCACTCTTGGTTCTGGACTTCGGTCTGGTTCTAAGTTGTGCTAAGGCCACTCCCATCTTAAAAATCGCTACACACGTGCGAGAGATCCACCAGCCAGGGCTCACCGAAGTATCGCAGTCTGGTTTTCCCCAGTGCCGGGCAGTGACACAGGAGATGCTGGATAGTTTCTGAGACCCCCGGCTCTTGACACCTTCTACAGGTGACGCTCGTTAGGAGTCGCATTTTCATAGCATGTGCTGCTACAAGACAATGACCAGTAATGATACCAACGAGTTGGTTGGAGTCAATCCGCGTTAGCTCGAGGAGGTACTTGGTCGATGCGAGATTGGATGACCCCCACATGATTTTGGTTACCCTGCAGGTCTGAGTTGCACCCCATCTGCGCGTCGCACCCTGCATCATTTTGGAGTCGATTGAGTACTTAATAGTCTGGATAGGATTAAGGATGTTAACCGCTCCCAAAAGGGGAAGACTAGCCCCATACTTATGTAATTATTTTAAGTAATAAGTAATTATTTTCACTCAATTTGAAGATAAATAAACTGATCATAGGAACTTTTCCAGGAAATATTTAAAAATGTTCGGAAATTTTTTCACATCTTTAGCGGGGAAAATGTCAAATTCAAAGTCAACCGTTGGGAACATCAAAGTGCAAAAAAGTTAATTTTGCAAGCTTTGGACTGCAACCAAACCAACAAATGGAAAAACTTGTTTCGAAGATATCATAAAGGTCGTGCTATGTTTTTTCAACAAAGTAGATCAAAGGAAATGCCTTTAAATGATCCAACAGTCCAATCTAATGCGATTGAAGGTTTACATATTCTATGCAAGTAACGACTGACTGAAATCTTTTCGCGTTGGAAACAGCATTCAGTTCAAAACTCTGTGTAGGGAACGAGCGCATGTCAATCAAGGAGTGGTTGCTGATTGGAAACATCACCTTTGCAATGCATTATACGACTATCCTCCAGAAGATCAGTTCAATATAGACAAAATTGGACTATTTTATCATCAGCTACTGAATAAAAGTCTTGTTGGATAAGGTGCAGCATGCAAAGACGGAACGCTTGCGAAAGAACAACTGAGTATTTTATTTTGTTGCAGTAAAAGTGAGCAAGACCAAGGATTTTCCGCCAAAAACATAATTTATGGCAAAAATTTTCCGGTCAAAGGGGCACAACAAAAAAGCGTGGATGATTACACGTATTTTCGAGAATTGGCTAGATTCTGTCAATCGCAGTATGCGGAGAAAAAATCGACGTATTATTCTTTTGATCGACAACGCTTTAAGTCACACATCTACGAAAGAATATTCAAACATATCAATCAAATTTTTACCGCTTAAGGCGGCTTTAGATATGCGGTGTTTGTCAAACACCTCCTATTCGCCAAATACCGAACACCTAGTCAAGTAATTTGGCTTGGTGCTTGCGGAATGACAAGCACAGTGAATTAGACATTCGGGCATTGCCGAATGTTCGCCAAAACTGGAAGATGAACAAGCTGCGGGGATCTGACACAGTGCTCGTCGACTTTGATTCGAGTTGAAAGTTCGACAAACTACGGGAATAGCGAGCACCCGAATGTTTGTGCTTGGCCTAGGGCAAGCACTAGGCGAGCAACCCAACCACACATGCGAAGTTGGCCAAACTAGGTGCTCGGTATTTGACAAACACCGCATATCTAAAGCCGCGTTTAGCCTTACTTCAGAAGTTCAACCGCTAGACCAGTGCATAATTGAGAATAATAAGGTGAAGTACAGTCAAACCAAGACTGCAAGAAATCTATCTCTTGCAACGCCAATAACGGATAGATTGAAAATGGATCCAATACAACGGGCTATCGCATTTTATAATTCGTTGCCGAACTCGGTAAAACCGGCGAAAAACATAATAGAATTTAAAGTATACTTGAAATAACACATAAAAAAACCAATCCTTAATGAAGAATTTACCAGAGTTTTTTGTTGACTTTTTGCTGGACACATGTCAATGAGCACAAACATATCAATTAAGGTATCAACTGTAAATAAAATTGATAACGATTGTACTTTCCCTTATACCGATTTTCAATTGTCTGGGAAGTACTAGGACGATATGTTTAATGATGCGATGATGCACACGGAGAGAGAATGGAAGGAAGAAGGGAAAAAATGCTTTTATTACTCGTTTCAAAAACCAAAAAATGCCATTCAGAAGCTGATTTTGCAAACCCAGTAATGTATTGGATGCAATAACATGGAACGTTACAGCGTGAAATGAAATCGAGACTACAACAATACGAAAATGGGTTCACCGTGAGACATCAATGCTAAAGCTTCAGATGGGTCTGAAGAAGAAGACGGATCTGAAGAATATTTTATCTATCCTTCTATCACAGTAACCGATGCTATTTCTCATGTAAATGAGATTCTTCTCTATGCTTCTATGGACCAGCCCGAATTGATCCAGGATGTTTTGAGTATCCAGAGGAAAATCGAGTAGCATACCGAAAAATCTAAAATTGATAAATAAAAATCTGAAATCTGAAAATGAAAAAAATGTTTTGTAGGTTTTTTACAAGAACAGCTTACGGAAACTATACAACATAAACTTTTTCGTATTATTTTAAATGTGCTAAAATTATTAGATATAATATATAAAGCGTATATGAACATGTTTATGCTATTTCTGATATATTTAAGGGGTTAGTCAACTGTTAAACTGTTCAATATGAATTTTTTTTTTAAACAGCAACCAAAAAAAACTATTCAAGATATCGATTTGAAATTTTATATACATCTTTATTGAGGTTAAAAGTTAACATTTTCATGGGAAAAAATTATTAGGAAACAAAATGATTGAAAAAACGCGAAAAACTGGATAACCAATGTTCAAAAGCATACCAAATTTTTTTCAATCGCTTTGGGGCTCTAAATTTAAGCCCGTGCAGTCTTTTATACTGAAAACTAATGAAATATTTTTGGTAATTTGTTCACAGATGCTTATTTTGTCCAGGAATTTACGAGGCGCAATATGCTTTATTTTTTCGGCGGTGCTGCGGCGATCCATTGGGCCGGTGGCCATTTTGTTTTCTAATATTTTTTTCCAATGAAAATGTCAACTTTTAACCTCAATAAAGATGTATATAAAATTTCAAATCGATATCTTGTATAGTTTTTTTTTTGGTAGCTAAAAAAAATCATTTTGAGCAGTTTAACAGTAGACTAACCCCTTAATGTTCCTTGTTAGCATATGAATAAAAATTTCTAAACATAAACAACGAAAAAAACGGGCTGTCAATTGGATTTTCTCAAGGGATCTCTGGCCAAAATTTCCGGAGCTGCCAGTGACCAAATTTCATAGATTTTGTTCTATTTGAATCTTATTAAAGGTTAATCCAAACTTATACTAACGTATTCCTACTTAAAATTAAACTTATCTAGAAGCTAGTGCTGTGCTTATTATACTTAAGTATAGCAGCTTGTTGCTTTGATTTCTTTAATCGGGTCAACACTTGTTCAAATATGTAGAATGGAAGTTGAGTAATAGAAGGGTTTACTGCCGATCATTTTTAGGCATTTATTCTAGGCGATCTAGAGTCTGGTTTTGTGACATTCTGCACAAATCCTCCAAACCGGTGCTCAATACAGAACAACTGGCTGAATTTTCTGCTAATCAATTAATATTTTATTGCTGTGTGATAGTTTTATGTAAAAGTTATCGATGTGCTTATGATAAAGCTTCATGGCCAGATAAAAACGTGTTTCTTTTCCCTGTCGCATTGAACCTGAATTTGATTGCGAGAGAGAAATTTTGTTCACTCTTCGAACTTGATTGAACCTATGTTCAAGGCTGCTCAGCATATTATTTCTCAGGCTTTTTCGCAGGATGAGAATCCTTTCACGAATTACTAAATACTCCTAAAATTACAGTCTCCCTTTCTTTGCCACTAGCGTCTAATCTTGTTTCACTGACGGATGAGGCGTTTTATTTCCGCGCCAATTTCAAATGCATGACTTTGAATACTTTTATTGGGTGGGTAATATACCATTGCATTGTGAGGTTCTCAGTAGTCACATTGTTATCAATGTCACTTAAACTGTGTTCGCCAAGTGAAATGTTGGAGTTGAGATACTTATTCCAGTCATAGACTTTGAAATAGGTGTGTGTGGGAGTTCGGTAAGAGGCGTGAAATAGGTGTGTCCTTGCAGTTTGTTTCTGTGCCAACAGTCAAGTTATGAGTGAGGGGAAGAGAATGCTTGAAGTGTGGAGGTATTAATAGTGAAGTCTAGGACACACACAGTCTCTCTTAGCGACCAGGAGCAGAATGGATGACGAAATTTTCACCCTGTTCAATATCAAAGACTATTTGTAAACACTTGTTAGGTGTACCGCAGTTCCAGAGGCTATGTCGAGCATTAAGATCGCCACATAATAAGTGCCTTTGGTTTTCGTTGGCGACGAGGATCATGTCGTTTTCAATGATTTTAATTTAAAATTGTTCGGTTTAGTTCCTGGAAAGTAAAGAGCGATGATTTCTATAAATATATTTTCTATTATAGACGAACTTGGTGCTGGATGCAGATTAAGCGAAATAGATTTATGCACTGCAACACCGCCTTCAATTCTATCAGTTCTATTTTTCCTAAGCTTCTAACCATATCTCAGTAATAACTATAACTGTCCGGTTTTTGACTAGCTGCAATAGGTCTCCGTCCACATATTTCGAAGATTTCGCGCATTCCATTAAATAATATTGAGTTTAAGACGTATAGCTTCAATCTCTACGCGTATATAAAAGCAGACCGTTGTTCAAAACGGATCTTGAAACATAGAACTCATAGAAAGCTAGAATGAAAGCATAAAAATTCTTGCGGATTTTACTGACTATCCATACTATCTTATCGACTTACTTTTTTCATTTATTATGAGTTCAAAACGCAAAAATTTAAGATGTGGGGTTTTAAAGTTAATAATGAAAATAGAATCAAATCAAGCAGTGGAAGAGCAAATGGAAGTAATGATCAAAAAGTAGATGAAAAGGTGGTGACCGCAATAAGTTCAAATATTGAAAACTGTAAATGGCATCAAGTGTTCATTTTCTTGCGATTCGATGTGGCAAATGATAAGAAAATCTAAAATATCTTTCGTTATACTTCTGTTGGGTGTTAATAGCATTTTTCTTTTTCCAGACGGCTATGGCCAAGACAGGACGCAACTTTCGTGAAACCTCTGCCGTCAAAGCCATATTCAACCATCCCATTGAATTAACATTATACTTGCAGTAGCTATTAATTGCAAGGATTGAATAGTCAATCGGCTTTATCTGCAATGCTAATGCAGAATTATAGCACTTGCGCAAGTTATACTAATATATTTTTATTATGAAAGCTTGGTTTTTTTTGAGAGATTCTTGCCAACGACCAATAGTGTTATATGTGGAACGAGCTCCTCTCCTTCAACTCTGAAAATCGCAACAAAGAACTCCTTTCTGAGACCAAAATTCAATAGCCCAACTTGGTTCGAAACAACTTTCGTCCATACAGACAGTATTGACAATTTAGTTACGGCATTGTTGTACAATTTTTTTAACAAAAGAGTGTACTAGTCAATATTTTCATGTAAAATAAACATTGATAACAGAATCTAATTTGATTTTTGCTAGCTTTCAAAGCAAACTATTTCATTGAAAAACCAATATTTCTTATATTTTGAGTGTGATCTGCCCTCTTCTTCAGTCAGCTACAACTACAACAGTTGCAGTAGCTTCTAAATAAAAAGTGACAGGAGTCCTTTTGATTTAGACACAGAAGAAAGAGCAGATTGTCCACGAAATATCGATATCTGTCAAGGAATTGAAATAGATGTAGTTTCTAAAGGAAACAATTTTTTTAAATAAAATATTTTACATTTGCCATTTTTAGTTGTGAAATTTGACACGCTATATGTAAGATGTTATAAATTAATTTTAATTACAAATATTATCACATTGTTAACCGTGTACGCATTCGTATTTCTTAGGGATATGTTTGCATGAATACGATGTCCAAAAACACAATTAGTAGCCAATTATTTACTAAACAACAGTTTCACGTAATATTTGACTTTATTCCGTACGCAAGCCACGCAGTGCATTGCTAAGTGGGGCAACGCGAGGCATTTGTTAAAAAACGTTTTTGCTTAGCTTATATCAATAATATAATACTTGAATGAAATTATTAGTAAAATATGCAACTTTTTACCTCGTCATTTCCAGAAGGTCCGCCGCAAAATACTACAGCTTCAAAAACCACTTCTTCCGAATTTGGTTGGTCCGCTTCATCGGCCATCGTGTTAAAAATCGCTGCTCCTTTCTGCTTGATACTGATTTATTTAGCACTTCCACTCGAAATTTTTCGTTCTTGATGATCAATTGAGCCTTTACACCCCGCAATTTATGCGATTACTACTTTACAGTATTTTAGGAAAAAAAAATAATGGAGTAAATTGATAAAACCACCCGCCGATCAGCGTCAATTCGAAGTCAACACAAACCAAGCCATTCGGCAGAGTTGTCAGATCGTAGGGAAAATTGAAAAAAAGATGTCTGCAGTCATATGGCAAAATCATCCCTTTTAACGCCTCTTCGGTTCTTCTCTACAAAACAGATGTCATTTTTGAAATTGTCTATGGCTGTCCTTTTCTATCGAGGTAGAATTCACTTAAGGGTGGTAGATGAGCATTTCTTCACTCGTAAAATGTTTAATTTTGTTAGGTGGTGGTATAATAACTAAACAATTGAGCCGTATTTGACTTGATTATTGTATTCAACACGGCGTTTCATTCTTTGTAGTTTACAAATTGACTCTATTTACTCTATTTAGAGAAATATCGAAGGATGAGCGAACATAATGACATTTCGACAATTATAGCAAACTTAGCACTAATTGTAAAATTTGCCTCACTTTTTCCCGTATCTCCATGTGATGTCTCCACTTGGAGAAGCACGACATTTGTCTCTCCCGTCTCTCCATATTTTTCACTGCTCTTGATTTGTTGTCAAAAATTGAAAAGCAGCAGCAAGATGTCAGCTGTAAACAATGTGAATTTTCTAATACGAGCTGCAGCTTTATTTCCATCCAACGGCCATGCCAATCTACTACTCAAATCACATTATCTGTAAGTAAACTTTTATATTATCTTGACAAACTATAGCAAATCGTAAATTGTATGTGTCGTCAAATTATAATATTCGTCTTCACCATTGTAGAACAACTTCGCGTGAACTGGCTGCAAGAGACTTGGATTTGCCAAAGAAAGAATTTGGTAAAACGCGAATATGTCAGAAATGTTCGGCTGTTTGGTTGGATGGAAATTTAAAATTGAAAATTCAATCGAAAAATTTGAAAAGGCCAAAACAAAAAGGTCTAATTACAAAATTAGAGGCTGGTGAATCGCTAACAAGACGACAGAAAACCAAGGCTAAATGGCTAAAGAATAACTCACAGAGCAGAGTGGTAAGTACTAAATTCAGTTGGTTGTTTAGTTGTAAAATTGGAGTGGGTGTAAACAGAAGATGTGACGAGTAATTTATTTAGAATATCATAGTTGCTGGAATAGATTTCCAGCGAATTGAAATTGGCAAACACTTGTGTACTGCGCATAATCAGATCAAAAACCATTAGAACTAGGTCAAGTATTCCATCTGTTGGAATTGGGAAGCTAGCCAATATATTTTTGGTTTTTAAACAATTTCGAAACATAGGCGAATGTCGTGGTTTATGCTCCTAAATTAAACTTCTTATGTAAAAGCTCGAAAAATGTATTCTTTGTCCCAAAGCTAATCCTTAATCCGATGTTTTTTCAAAGTTATATTCTAAGGTGTCTTATTTGCATCAACCAACGGTCCATTAAGATGTATATGCCCTAATTAAGGTATATGTGCAAATAACTAGTACCCAAAAAATGCTTAAAATTGATAAAAAGAAAATTTTACCCTCAAATTATTTATTTTCTATTATGTTTCAGCTTGTTATGTGTTAAAAAAAATAGTTTGCAACAAAAACTGAAGATTACACTTTGGATATTATTGCCCTAAAATATAAAAACATTTGTCACATAAAATAAATTTTAAATTTATCATTTCTTGGATTCTGAGATTTTCGCATTGATTTATTTTTTGATTCAAAATGTTTTTTTTACTCATATTATTTATGTAAGCTTGTCGTACAGATAATTTTGTTTATAGTCAGCAACATAATGCGCATATCGATGTTTATATCTTGCGAAGGCAAACACAAGCGCCAAAATGATTCGAATAACTTTAAAGTAGATTCCTGAGGCTAATGGCTTTTCGTCTTAATCCTTGATGGCAATAGAGATTAGAACAGAAAATAAAGCTTAAATAAGATTTGTCTTTTCCAAATAGCATCTCAACGTGAATTTCCTCAAAAGCTCACAAACCGGGAATGTCATTGATAACGAGTAATGCTGGCCGATTATTGCAATATCCACGATTTGTAAAAAAAAAACTACTTTCCGCGTTGAATCCACTGTTGTCGAATCACCACAATCATGACAAAATATTTTTAATAATAATTCATAGCATGTATCTTAAAGACGTTAATGAAGCCAAAAATGGTAAAATGAAATTTCAAACTTATTTTTCATTTTTTCTTGATGTGGGAATACGGCACCATCTGCCATTATAATATTAATTTGAAACAAATGAGTAGAGTCATCATTATCGCCGCTACGAGCGCAGTCTGTTTCTGGTCTCCTTTTATAAATATTTCCATCGGTCCTGATTGCGAGCCGATGTCATCCAATTAGGCACTCCTAAGCTCCGGGCGAAAACGCCATTCGTCCAGAGCAGACAAGGCCTCCCCAGCTGTCGTCTGCCTTAAAATCTGCTGCAAAGAGTTCTGCGAGTGCCTTTTGCTGAGCCCCAAGTCTCATATGCACGCGAGAGTGCTGGCAAGACGATGATCTTATACAGTAGAAGCCTTGATGTTCGGGATTTAAAGAGCCTTGACAGACAATAGTAGACTTCGTTGGATTTGAGCAGCCGCCCGCGAATTTCTTCCTCCAACTTGTGGTCGGCTGCTACAATTTCCCCAAAGTAATTGAAGGATTGCACTACTTGAAATTCAGATTGCACTACTTCAATTCAGTCTGGCTAGATTTGTTGACGATAGGTTTGATGATAGGATAGGACTGCTTTTTTCGAACGCCAGGCTGAAGAGACTGAAAGCCACACCATCTGCTTGTCGAAACCCATTGAAAATGTTGAACGATCTGAATAGCAATCCGGCTAATTTTACATCGCTTGCTACATCGTTCATAGCTCATGGTCAACCTAGACAATCGTGTCAGTTTGTTTCGGATGCCGAATTCTCTCGTGGTGTTATGCACTTCTACTCTAGCTAGGCTGCCATAGATGGTTTTAAAGTCTTTAACTAGATAGTTCTATGGAATATATTTCCATCATCTACCCATGAGTAAAAATCTGATAAATTTTTGATTTGCCGGGCATGAAGCCAGAATGATATTATCCGATGGTAGCTCTAGATATGAGGCTATCCGCACTTGGAAAATGGAGGAGAGTATCTTATAGGAAGTACATAACGATGTTATACCCCTATAGTTGCTGAACATTATTACATCTCTCTTATGTATGGGAGATATTATACCTTTGCTCTCATGCGCCCATACATGCAATATAAATTCTTGAATTGCTAGATGTAAGTGGGCCATCCATATTTAATCAGCTCAGCTGGAATGCCGTCGGCTTCAGGGGCTTTGTTCAATTTCAGTCGACTTATGGCTCTTTGTACCTTTTCAATGCTTGGTGGCGACAGCATAAGGTGTTCTTCTTGCATTAGAGGAGACTCCGATTCTTCGTTGAGCTGACCGTTTAGTAGTTCACTAAAGTGCATCTCCCATCGCTCGAGAATACTTTAGGACCGATGAGCAGAATACAATTTTTGTCCTTACAGTACATGCAGCGTGTTGTGCACTGCGTCATGTTTCGGACTATTTGGTAGAGCTCCGCGCCTGTTGCGGACCTCGATCTGTTGTTTCTTTCTAGTTCACAGGTCCAATCCGACTCTAAGACCAATGACAGACACGGCGGTTCCAGCGAAGCGTTTCCCGAGAAGAAAACCAAGTCGGTTTAGCCGTGCATTCATTTAGCATTGTGATGACACACACCGCGGTGCGGATCGCCTCTCGGTTTCGGAACCGAGTCGGTAGACAAGAGAAATGACCCACCGACTCGGTTCTTCGAGCATTTTTCGATTTGTTCATAGCTGCGAAATCCGATCGAGCTGAAATTTTCAGGATGCATTGATGAATGCATGGTATATGGGAACGTTGATTTTTGATAAGAACGTTGATTTTTGAAAAATGGCTAGGATACAGTATTGGAAAATGAAACATTTGTGGGCACTTAGTTTCTAAAAGTAGGTAATTAGTTTCTAAAAGTAAGCAATTACAGAGATTCAAAGAAAATAAGTAATAGAATCACTTTGCGCAAAATTCATATACATACATATATACATAGTATGTATACACGACCACTTTTTTTCACAAGCATCTATATGGTACTCCAACGTAATTTGTAATTGAACCGACTTAATAAACGCTTCTGAAAACCGCTGTATGTGTCAACCGACGCGCCAAATCCAAGCGTTAAACGCTTCGGTGGAACCGCCGAGTGTGTCATTCACCTAAGTTGGCACCTCGGTACGTTCGTACCGTCATCAGGGTCGAGTAGTGAAGACGATCCATCAACGCATGGTCTGTCTGATTGCGAGTGGCTCAATTAGAGGATACGCAGGTGGCCTGGACCTGGTACTTCCATGCTTCTAGTTCTATGACTCGAAGACTATTGTCATTAGTGTTCTCATGAAAACTATGGGTGCCTGTGTAGTACCTAAATATCGGCTCCCGACCTATTTTGGTGTTGAGATCTCTAAGGATGACATCATATCTTGGGCAAGCATTGAGAATTCGCTCCACCTGTTCATAATATGCGTCTTTTTCGTCGTCGCAGATTCCTCCGTAAATTTGTGAACGTTTATGAGAATGGTGTTTGCAAAATTGCTTCGCACGCGAAAGGTGCATAGTCTTTAATTATTAGTGTTTAGGCCGATGATGGTAGACTTAATTTTTTGGCTGGCCAGGAAGCCTACCCTGAGCCCATGGTCTTTTGGATGGCAACTGTAGTAAAAGTCATATTCTTTCTTTTGCAAAAAACCATTACCAGTCCATCTGATCTCTTGTATTGCTGTTATATCAGCCTTATGTACAGACAAGGCATGAGCAGCCCGAGCTCTGTAGGGTGATCTAACGTTCCATGAGAAAGTTCTCAAATCGGTTAGCCGTTTTCGTTCCATTCAGTTTCGAGGCTAGTTGTTGGATTAGCGATGAGAACGCTTCAGAAAGCTTTTTACGGGAGTGTTATCGGTCTCTCGCCAACCTTGCTTGGAAGGAACTAGAACTCATAATATTCGCCAATCTTTATTGAAAGAAATATTTCCCGCAGCCACCGCGAGGATGGTAAGATCAGATTTCGATCAGTCGATAGAAATATAGAATTAATAACCGACATAAAGCAGCTCATTAGCCTTCATTTAACTTCATTAGAACGTTGGCCAGATAATCTCGAATATGAGTCGTTAATGCACTATCAAAAATTGTGTTAATTGCATGGTTGTTCATTGACTTCTTGGTGGAATAAAAACCTACAACAAACACCATGAAACAAGTAGCGACTGTGAAAGCGCTATACAAGATATCTGGACGGTCTACAAAATCTCTCAGCTGAAGAACAAAACAATTATTAATTCTTGAAAAGAAATATTCAGGTTGGAAGAATAAAGTTGCATCTCATCGATATTTCAAACCAGGCGACGAATGGGTTCGATATTCTACAAATTCGCTGCAAACTCAAACTAAGCCAGAAACGGGGCCATATTTTTAGGTGGCACGAAAGTTTTGCTATTGATATTCTAATTTGGCTTTGTGCCTTTGTATGTCCTAAATATATTGAATTTGGAAAAGTCCAAAACAAACTTTAAACGCTCCTCTTTACTCTTCGATGAGATGTGATTTTATCGACTCGTCTATAATAATTAGCTCTCTGCAGTACTCGCTGTATAGTATCCGCCCATATTAACCTTCTTGAACTATCCTCAACAGCAACAGCTAACTTTAAATTTAAAGCCCGCAGAAAATAATTGAAAATAATTGAAAACATTTAAGCGCGTTTTAACTTGAAATTGTGAAACTGTATTTTTGTTTCACTGCTGTGTACGAATATCTAAGTGACATACATTTGCTAACCTCCTTTTTATAGCAAATAGCTAACGTTTATTGGAACAATCTCAAAAAATTCTACCTAAAACTTACGTGTGCACGAACAATGTATATGAAAAAAATATATTCCACATTCCAAAACATGTAAAAAACATAACCAGGTATTTCTGCTCCTTCTATTGGATTGCTGAAATTATATTTGCCATCTTCAGTATTTAGTCAATAGATAGACAATTCCAATATTTTGGACTAAAATCGCCTACGATTTGACTGATTGTCATAACTACCAAATAGTCCAGAATTTTATTTTGAAAATCAGTAAAATTATGCTTTAATTCACTTTAAATTATTTCTTTCCTGTTAACTTGCATATTCCTAATGTAAAATACCTGATCTGCTTACCTTAGCTTTGTCCTCTGCCATGCCGTAGATTCTCTTATGCAACTTTGTATCTGTATGTGAAATGTCGTTCGTTAGAAATCTAATTTTCGAGATATAATTTAAAAATTAGAAATCACACCCTGAAGTGGATTTAAATCTCTGATCCCTATTCCAAATCCAAACCTAAAGTATTAAAGAGGTTGTAAACAACAAATACTGAGCATAAGTAGGGCAAATCAGAGCTATCTCACAAACGCGTTCAAATCGCACTACTGATTTACTTTCTTTTTACAGGACATCACCTGTTTACTCTGCAAACACAAAACTAAAATACATCTTGAAAAACCCAAAAAAGAATCCACTTCACAATCATCTGCACCATCAACAACGCAGGATATTTCCGAGTTGTCGTCGTCGGCACGAAAACCGAAAAAGAAAAGGAAAGACAAATGTGCTGGATTGAATCCAACTTTAGTTGCTCATGCTTCAACTAGTAGTTGTACAACTAATGTCGTCACCACCACCACGACTCGCACCATTAAGCATCCCATTTCTTCTGCCAGTACCTCGACTAGTAGTCCGATTCAATCTTGCGCAAAAATCACTTCTGAAACATCAAAAGCTAAGAAGTCTAAAAAGAAGAAATCTGAATATCAAATTCTCCCACAATCGAATAATATCAAAAAGACGAAAAAGAAATCGAAAAATCAACAAAATCAGCCAGCTAAGGAAGTATCGAAAACGCAACAGAAAAATACCTTGCTTCAACTGGCGCAACTTTTGAAATCAAGCGCTAGTTTATCGAGTAAAAGACCAAATCCTTTAGAAAATTTATTACGATAGTTCTTTAAAATCTTCCTACCTAAGTAAAAACCGTTATTTTAACTGATTCGATAGAAATATAAAAACAAAACAAAAACAGTTGTTGTAAATAGCGATTCACAATTGACTAAATATACTAAATTAGATTATAAGGTTTCTTCGTCGTATGTGTTTCTGAATCATGCAATAAACGAATCACGTCAGCACAAACATCTTTAGTTCTTCTGTTCTCTAAAAATCAACCCTTCGATTTGCGACTCGCAAAACTTTTCGTCATATTATAGATATGATCGGATCGTATGGACAGGATAGCGCACGTATGTTCCACTTGGATGCTTTGAAAATATAAAGCTATGTCATTGGGATTTGTTCCTTGACCACCTGTTAGGATAGAAATGATACTAAAATTATATCCTTTTTATAAAAAAAAACCAAGCAACTTCAAAATGTAATCTATTTTGCCAAACCACGAAACATCAAACCAGGTTAGTGTGATTAAAATGTTTTCAATATCACCGTGTGTGTAAAACTGGGTACTGAAACTGAAACGAAAGTGCATTATCATGTGCATTGTTAGGAACAAGTTATAGCAAAGGAAAAACGAGGACAAGGAGCAGCGATATGCTTTCTTATTCTTCAGGGATACTTCACACAAATTTCGTTACTATAAAAACTTTTATTCGCTCATTGTCAAACATTCTCTACTCGTTGCTCTTCGAGGGATTTGTGCGGATTTCGCTACAACTAATAGGAACTTCTTTCACATGATGAATTCGGAATTTGTTGTTTTTCGGCTAGGATTTCATAAGGAACTTAGGATCAACTTTCTGGAATTACATTCATATTGTTTTGGACGTCATTTGCTTTTCTTCTTGAAACACGAGATATTTTCGGATTGTTTGTAAAGTTGTAAGTTTAGTTGTTGGTGTTGTAAACCATATTCTAATTTGGCTTGTTTCTTTTTTAATAGGTTTAAATTGGCAAAAGTAAGTGGCGAAGAGAAGTTTCTGATGGCACGCGAGGAATCAGGTAAGATTTTAGCGATATGAATTTCGTATTTAGGTATTTAAAATAAAAATGCTCGAAGGACTGACATCATCGTCTCAAACAATTTTGCAACTTCACACAGAGATGAAGAAATTAACGATGAATAAAAAGGTCTCTTCAATGTTGGATATATCTTAATCAATCAGTCAATCTACTGCAATTTAAAATATTAATTATTAATTCATTTATTCTCATTAAAATTCTCTAACCTTCAATACCAAATATTATTTTATTTTATCTATTTTTTTTTCTTTAGAAACTAAGAATATTTCAATTTCTTAGGAAATATTGATATTTTGAGAGTAATCTGCCTTCTTTTTCAGTGTCTATAAGTCTAAAAATTAGTGTTTAAATAATTTCAATATTGTCAACTGAAAAATTGCAGCAATTGAATTTTGTTTATACATTGTTTGGAAATTGTCTTTATGAGAAATGAAGTACCGCATGGGGATAATATGGCCTCTAAGGAGTATTGTAATAAAATGAGGGGAAATTAAATGGCTTTAATTTCCACCTGGTCTGTTCAAAACGAAAGCTTTGCTAGCTAAGCTCGTTATCTAAGTTATGTGTATAATTGTATAATTGAAACCTTCTCGTTCCATGGAAAAGTAGGGTATTTAAAATTATTCTTAAGCTCGTGTATCGTACTGGGAAGTTATCTGAGGAGTTGGATCTCAGTAAAGATCCGACCCTCGGCGCCCTGTAAGGTATTCGAGTTTCATCAAAGCCTTGCAATATAGAAAATTTTGTTATGGTAAATAAAACTTTTACAAAATCAATATCTTGCCACTCGATGGTTTTCTGAACTCTGTTCACTGGTGAGAAAAAGTTCTCCAATAAAGTATCTTTTAATAAAAAGAACGATCTAGTGAAGTTTTTTATTAGCTTAAAACCTTCCTTAACTCTCAAAAATAAGAAAAAAAATACGACAGTTTATGAAGGAGCCTCACGGGGGACGATTACATATTTTGAATTATCCCCCTTGTCTAATCCGAATTGAAATAACGTATTGTCGGAGTTTAGGAGGATCATATAATAGCTAGTAGATGCAGTTAGCACTACTATTCGGCCATTACTTTTATGTAAAATCAGTCTAGCTGCCAGATGGACGTCGCATGCGTAATTTTATTTCGTGTTTCGTTAGCTTATCTTTTTACTACAAGCTTCTGAAATTGGTAAACAAATTGCGTGATAAATTGAAATATGATGGCTATAAAGCTAAACGAGGTGGAAGATGTTCGTCCAAAAGCTGTATATGTCAACCTCCAAACCGTTATGAAGCGGAGGCACACGATCCCGCCAAAGGCATCATCACATCCGCTAGAAAATTAAAACTAAGTGACAATCCTCGTAATATCGATATGCATCCTTCGGTTATCGTTTCATCAATTTTGTGACTGTTTTTCAGCAATTTTGTCAAACGTGAAGTGTAAAGTATGCGACTTAGGTGTCACTTTTACTGAAACCAGTATAAGCGACTCGGTTTTGAAATAGTCGTATCTTATGAAAAGTGTACGAAAATTAAAATTTCAATTCGTCCACTCATCAATAACAAAGCATATAAAATCACTAGAAGAATGATTACACCCATGCGACTGCTTGGAGTAGATTTACATGGAACAAAAAAGTTTTGTGTTTTTATGGGACTTGGCCAATATTACAATCATTCTATGATAAAGTAGTCAAAATTATTTCTGATGCTACTGAACGTGTTTGCAAGGATATCATACAACATGCAGTAATAATAGAAAGAGAAGAATATACAAGGAAAGGTTTACAAATTAAATTGGTAGTATCGGTGGAGAAAATTGGAATTTTCATCATTGTTCATTGTTTATCCGTTTAGTAATTTTGATCGGATGGAATACTGTCAAAGTAATCGATACAATTATACAATCTAATAAAAAGTGGCGCTGTGGAGTATGATGAGTGGCTCGAAATTCATCAAAATAATTATCAAATAGATCACACGGTGCTACAGTTATCGGCATGTTTCCCCACTCTGAAAGTTTACATCATGTAAAATACGGCTACATTAGAACTGGCGATATTGAAACCTTTACACGAATCATAACTTTATTATACAGAAAAAAATGTATCGATCACGTGCAGGAAAAAATAGGCTAGGCTACGCGGACCGCCGCGAAAGAAAAATTATAGAATGCATTTATCGATGAGCTTTCAGTTTACTATGGCTTGGTTATTCGCAGGAATCCCGACTCTGTAGAAAATATGAAAGATAAAATTTGAGCGACGTTATATCACAAGCTGTCAACGAATCTAAATCCTCAACACAGCAAGTGTCCATCTTGCAAAAATGCATGGTGTTCGTGGCAAAAGGCAAGCCGGCTCTGACGAAAACAGTTTTTGAAGCAATCAAGCCAATCTACAACGAGTTGAGCAGCGACAAACATTCAAATCGATGCTTAGCTGGTTTCATTAAAAATAGCGATGAAGGTATTTTTAAGAAATATTTTTTTAAACCTTTAAAGACTTAATAAAATACTTCATGAGAAAATTCGACAACTATCACTCTACTTCTAAAAAACCCCAAAAGTGCCTTTTTTGACGCGTATGGTGGCTTTACCCCTTCATGAAAGTTTAACCAAGAGAAAGAACATTTTGTTCTAGGGGATAAACTTAATATCCAGTAGGAATTAGGAGTTTTGTACCAAAAGGTGCCAACGAAATTCACTTCCGAACAAATAAATGTACAGTAAGAATATATCATTAGAGGGCTAAAACGGATTATCATACTTTGATTTATTAAGTACAAATTTTGAATAAATGCTTGCCTATTTAATTGAAAGACGATTTTATAAAACATAATTTTTTCTCTAAAATGATTGGGGGTATTGTTCTCAGAGTATCTATCTACCTACACTGACCATCGCTTTACGAGGCCATCATTTCGTCTTTAGCAACTGACCAACTTGGTCAGCTTTACTTGGGACGCTCGTAGTGCATATGTGACTTGCTACTTAGCGGTCTGTTGGAATAAAGTTAACCTATTGTAAATAGCTGCAGTCTTAAATTATACAAATAGAACTAAATCAGTGCTTTCGCGAAGGTCAAAGTCAGATTTAGTGGAGACTAGTTGCCACTGACTCGTAACCTCAATACACTACAAAAATATTTTCGAATAAATCGGTAGATTCGAATCGAAATATAATTGTTTCCACTAATAAAATTATGACCACAATTCAATGATTTCGATTTCGTGAGAAAAATAACTTAAGGAGAAATTACAGTTTCTTGAAATTTGAAATCACTTTCATATATGAAAGTATATATGAATCGGTTCCGGAACTCTTAAGCTTTGAAGTAATTGACAGTGTTTCTGAAAGTGCGTTTTGGCCAGCTCTAGAGTATTTTAAATAAAAGTAACGGCCTTTGTAGTTGTTTATCAGATTACATCATATTTATAAGTACGCCAGCTACTGTATGCTGTGTTGAGTAGAGTTTGTTAATATCGTTTACATATAGAACGCGACAAATGTCTAAATCATCCTCCGAAGACTTGAACAGTGAATGGAATTCTAAAAACACAGTTACTAGAAAAAATTTGTCTGATCAGTTGAAGTATTTTACATACCTATACTTCGCTCCTATTTTAGGTCTAGTTTAGTTTTAGTTATAGTTTATAGATTAGTTGAAATATTTGATATACTTATACTTCGCTAATATTTTAGGCATAGATATGTTCTGAAATATCGTGGATAGTGAAAAATAGTCTAAAGTCTAAGTCTAATAGTCTAAAATAATATTTACAGTAGCAGAAAATCCCAAACTAATTTTAGTATAGACCAATCGGAATTGTAAACCAAGCATATGTAGTTACATTCGAAAGTAAAATTGGGTAAAAGTTTGTAGAATTTAGTTTTTGTTTGCAAACGTTTATAATGCAAAAATAAGTTCAAAATGTCTCTCAATCAAAAATATTATGATATCCTGTACTTAAAGAAAACACTTCTCTTTGCATATGCAATTTTCTATGTTCAAGAAACATTGAAACTCGAAGCGCCAGTCTATGTCAGTTAAGAATAGCTATTCTTGAGACAATATATTAGTTATGTTGACCATACAAGTCTTACTAAATATTTACAGTTAAATTATCGTTCACTTCCTTACATAAAAGCAGATATAATTATTTAAATAAAATTCATCAGCAAGAGAAAAATTTAGCGTACCTAGAAATTATGTGTTGGATGATTGATTGTGTGTTAACTAAGCTATAAATTGAACTTATATTTGACGAATTAATTGGCAGTCATAATGCCATTCTAATTCTTTTGTTATATACACTATTATGTAAGAAAATGGTAGATAAATAGACTGAGTAGTTCACGCCATCTATTCAAAAAAAAAAAAATCACAATCTCCACCATTGTAATAAGATTTAACAAACACATAGAACAAATCGGGTTTTACAGCAGCCATTGTCTCAATATTGGTATTGCTAACAGAAAACATGCATTTTTAAGCCATTTATTCTCAAAAATAATGCTACAAGTGTTTATGATTATTTAATTAATATGTATGCAAACATATTTTGAAGTGAAAAATTATGTCTAACCTTCTGACACATCCCACGATAAATTTCATCAGTATCCCATGGTCCACGTTCTGGCAAGGGTAATCCACGACGACGCAATTCTTGTACACAATCAGTTAAATCGAGTATAGGCAAAGGATCGATATTTGCTTTCCATACTTCACTCACCAAGTATTCGACATAGTGTTGTCTGTTGTAAAACCCGAGACGAAAACAATAACGTAAAGAAAATCAAAAGAATGCCATCACAACGGAAACAACAGTTTTTTTTTAGAAATTAATAAAATTTACAGCAAAAAATGACCAGGTATCTTACAAGAGATCTGTGATGGGATCAATATTGTTTAGGGTTCACTTTCGAACTTTCGTTCACTAAAATTTTTATGTTCCGAAGTATATTATGACGAATTTAGTTAGTGTAATATTCAAGCATGCGTCACTACATCACAGTTACTTGTTGTTTGTAAGCCTCACCTTCAGAAGTTCATTTCTGTATAAACCCTCGACCAAGCCGTATGGACGAGGTGGCAGACGTTTATTGGCACGTCTTACCACAATTTCGAGATCATCAGTCGTTAGAATTTCGAGAGGATCGATATTATTGTCAAAAATTAAGAAGGTCAAATATTCTATATAATGATTTCTGTAATTGATGCACGAGTACATTGTGTAAGATTATAGATATGGCAACTCGTAATAAAGAGTTTTAAAAGGAATATCATCTAGGACTATATTTTTTGGGATATGAAGCAAATAAAAGAAAGAACCGGCAAGCCTTACCTGCAAAGTCCTGCGTGTCCGTCTGGTACGTCCCCATTACAGATTGTATCGACTAGACCTGTGGGAGTTTCTTTCTGCAATGGTATCGGACATTTTACCACAGCTTTTGCTCCTTCCGAGTTCATAGTCGGTAATGCATCTCTGGGCTCTGTGTCAAATGGCACATTAACCATTTTCAATAAATCCTGCAGTTGATGAGGTTCCTTGTCGCGCAAATAAAACAAACAGTTACGAGGATGATGCGAGTGTAAGCCCAGTTTTGCACAGTATGGCGAAACTTTGCATTTGGCACCCATCATAAATGGTTTACCACAGCCATAACAAAACTCATATTTGCATTGCGAACATGTAAAATGCATACAGCCTCCTCTGAAAGTTTACAAGTTCAACTTGATGTGTGAATATTAATACGAGAATAAACGTACCTGGCTAAAGAAAAACGGTATTTACATTTCGGACAGTCGATGCCATGAAGCTTCAAATGCAAAGCAACACCCTCGGCTTGCTTTTCAGGATCGTTGCACTCTTTCCATTCCTGGTATTTTTCACAGCTGATGCCTTCATGTTGCTTTTCCCACTAAAACATCAAGAGGTTAGTTGTGTCTTACTAAATGGATTGCGTTCGACTACTTACCGGCTTGCGACAATTAGCACAAGTTACAGACCCACAATCTGGGCAAATCAGTCTTTTTTGTTTAGGTCTCGCAAAGAATCCTGACGAACATTGTACGCACCATTTGAAATTCGGATCTTGCATCAAAGTGCGATCGCGTAGTTTTCTCTGGAAGAGTTCATGAACCTCTTCCTCGACAATATTTTTCAGGAATATATCCAAGTTTGAAAAGTACTCGAGGACATCATCTTCGTTCATTTCAGAATCATGAAGCTCAGGTAATTTGCAGTATGGGCAGTTGCAATCTGTGATGCTGCGGTCGGTGATCTAGAAAGGAAGTCTTTGGTGAAGCAATATTTTAACAGAGAAGGTTCAGTGTTACTTGTATTGTGAAATAATTTTTAGCGCAATCTTTGCAGCACTGATGAGTACACTTCAGCATCGATACGATTTCGTTCATCGGAAATGTTCCCGTGCAAAGCTCACATTCTTGCTGCAGCAACGTAATGGCATGTTCCAAATCAACGCACTCCTTGACAGCCCAAAGAGCTGCTTCTGGCTGGAATTTCATAGCTATCAGTTCGGCAGCCAGTTCTGCTTCAAGCATGTTGGTAACCCGCTTTTCTTCCATAACACGTTTGATGATTTGCTGAAACGTATTAGAAAGACAATCATTATTGTATTAGAATGATAAAGTGGCAGGGTATTTAGTTGCTCATACTTCTTTCGACTCAGGCTCTTCAATTGATTGATAAGTTTTGAAAACTCGTCCTGGAGCACTTTGCTTTCGTGTTCGCTGGATTTGCTCCTCCTCTGATGACGATGTTGGATTGTCGTCACTGAAGCAGGTTTCATGGTATTTTTTCTTTGGCAGTTTATGTTGCTTCGTATAAGTCGCAGATGTAGGTTTTGTGTCCTGCGGCTTAATCAGCTTACTGATGGTCTCTGTGACTGAATTTATGACTGATTTTCCAATTATTTTCGGTGGAACGAGTTTGGAGGGTTTTAATGCTCGCGATAGTTTTGGGAGATCTTGAACTTGTTTATTGAGCAGTTCCTGTTGGATAGCCCGAATCGAAGTAGTTTTGATAGAAGTAGTAGGTCCTGTTAGAGATGTTTTCCGTACTGGAATTTTGTTGGGTTTTGGAGTAGTAGCGGTGGTGGTTTTCGGCTTGATGATTTCAAGTTTCGCCGTAGGTGTTTTGTTTGACGATTCTTTGGGTGCTTGGTTTGGACTGATCGAAGAGGATGGATCCGTTTTCAGGATAGCTGTATTGTTTTGATTGGAATGAATTTGATTGCTAGTTGTTGGCTTTTGCGTTGTTAATGATGATTTTAAAGGATTACCAATTTCCTGCTTGGTGTCACTAGTAAATGAAGTAGTATCTTCGCTCTCTGACTGATCCGCATATGGAATTGATTGGTCATGAGATTCTTCATATATAGTTCCACCGATTTGGTCTGATGTACTTGTTTGAAGCACTACTGGCTGAGGTTCAGGTGCCATATCATTGCTAGGACTATCAAATGTAGGCATTGGAGCTGACGAATTCCTCATAACAGTGTTTAGTAAATTACTGATAAAAGATGCTGCTTGTTTCGTGTGATTTTTTCCAGGAATGTTATTCTGATCTTCGACTGAGGATAGAGTTACTGTAGTGCTGGTTGGCTGATTGATTCCTACTGAAGGTTGTCCAATTGCTGGCTCAGTTGCAGCTGTATTTAGTTGGTCCACTGGATTTTGACTACTGTCTGGTATATTTTTATCGCTCGGCTGGATTATATTTAAAGAATATATCTCTGCTGTAGCATTTTCAGACAAAATTTGCGTTTCTTGTGTTGTTTGTGTTGATGTCGTCGGTAATTCAAGAGTTTCATGACCTGCTACTATTTCAAGTAATTCATGCGCTTCATTTGAATCTTGGGCCTGATTGTTGTGTGATGGTAGCTCTGTATTTGAAATCGTTTGGCCCTCTAATTGTTGGTGAGTTCCTTGTTGAGACTCATCTGATTCGGCTAGAGCTATCACATGCTCTTGAGTTGACTGCATTTGATTTGTAGTTTCATGTTCATTTGGAGCTCCAGTTTCGGTCTGAGCTCTTAGAACCTGTAGTGATAGCTCTTCTGTCGTTTCATTTTGAGTTTCACTTGTAGGTGTCGTATATATTTCTGTTGTTGAGTTTGGCTCTATAGCTAGTCTTGTTTCTTGCCCGTTGGAAGACTCAGTTCTTTCTTCAGCAGATTCGATAAGGTCATCTCTTTCTTGTGGATTTGTGCTCTCTGTTGTAATAGTTTGACCGTTTTCATCCGCGGTACTGAATGAAGCAGTTGGTGATTGGTCTGTAACAATAACATCACTTGTGGTGTTTTGTACAGGTTCTTCTTGGCTTTCATTAAATTCATTTGCAGTATTTTCATCAGCAATAGATAATGCTTCGAAATTTGCGTTTTCTCGACGAAGAACCGGTTGCTCTCCTTCAGTTTCTGGCTCTTGTTCATCTTCAGCTTCTGGAATATCATCTATAGATGAATCATCAGTCCAATTACCTTCTTCGTACTCATTCTCATCTTGCTCTTCCGTTATTTCCTCTTCATCCAGCTCCTCTTCGTCGGAAAAGTCTTCCTCGTCTCCTTCCTCTTCTTCAGACCAGTCATCCGAATAACCCTCAGAATAATCTGTACCATCATCTTCAGACACAAATGATGCTATATCCGAATTGATTTCCTCCTTCATTTGTTTAATCAAACGTTGGGTGTCTTCAACGAGAGCAGATAGGTTTTGTTGTTTCGGAGACTCTATGGTGGAGATGTTTGGTTCTGTTGATGTTGAAGATGCAATGGTGGTATTGAGCTGAAGCTTTGGTGAAAGAGATGAAAGTGTATCAAGATCGTCTAATGATTGAAGCTGAGAATTAACTTCTTCTGGTAACGAGGCTATTGGTTTAATATTTAGTGGGCCAAAATGAGTTTCTTGTATATTAGCTTCAGTAGTGGCTGTAACAAGAGGGGAAGAAGAGTTCGTTTTAGTTTCTTCCGTGGCGGTAGTTTGAATAACTTCTTCCTTGTTCATAGTCGAATTGACCTGCTGCACTGCTGGGTTTTTAGCTATTGCATGACTGCTTCGAGTCCCTTCAGAGTCTGTAGCTATACTATACAACTCGTCGTCTGACGTTTCATCTGCTGGGTTGGTATGCCCACTTTCTTCAACACCGCTGAAGAGTTCTTCATACGAACTTGTATCTAAGTTAACAGTTGTGTCATTTTCTGATGTGATTTCAGAACTTTTGTCAGTGTTAGTAGAAGTTTCTGGAGTCTTAGCTGCATTATTGCTGGAAGTTTCGGCAGTTTGAATTTGTTGATCATTTGATATGAAAATGTTGTTAATAGAATCCATTGTTTTATCCGCTTTAACTGCTGAGCTTCCCGAAATTATTTTCAAAGGAGCTGTCATAACGTTCAATAAGTTTTCATTTGTTGGTGTAACCACTGAAACTGCAAGTTGTGTAGTTTGGGTTCCTGAATGACTTTCGATGCTGCTAGTTTCTTGCGACGACGATGGAAGTGCTGGGACATTCTCTATCGCATGAGTGGCTGCAAGTGTTCGTTCAGGAGCATTTACTCTAGATATATCAGCTGAAACATTTACTTGTTGCGAACCGGCTAGCGTGTTAGCGGAAGTTTGCTGATTGGTGGAAGGTTGTGTTTGTGGTGTCTGGAGTACTATTGTTGCTGTACTAATTTTTGTTAGGTTCTCTTCTGGTGGAATTGGACTTGTAATACTATTTGTTCGACTTCGAACTGGGATTCGAGACTTTTTCGATTTTGGCGATGACTGTTGCGAAGAATTGGAATTTTCAACCAAAGGCTGAGTTGACTGGTTGGTAAAAGTGTTTTCTTTGGCTTCTTGAAGTGAATCAATAGTCATATTTATGTTGGGGATTTCAGAGAGTGTACTACCATTCATTGGTTTTTCTATTTGGGTTTGACCAGAAACTTTTTGTTCTTCTCGTGCTGTTGTAATGTTTACTTTGGCATGAGCCTCACTTCGAGTATCTGGAGACTGTGTTGACTCCCTAGTTACCGGTTTAGTTGATTCACTGCTAGAAACTTTTGCCTCGGCAGTTTGAGGTGCATCAATAGCCAGCTCTTCAGTTTTTTCTTTTGCTATTTGACTCGCCTGTTTTTCAATTGAGGATTGATTCGAAACTGTTTGTTCCTCTGTTTGTTGTGCTTTCATTGGTACCCTTTCTTTACCACGAGTTCGTGGTGAGCTTGCATGCAATGAGTTATCCACCGTATCACTTGCCAACGGTTGCATTCGAGCGGGACTTTTCTTGGAAGGCTGTTGTCTTCTGGTACCTTTTCCATGTTTTTGCTGACGTGTTTGTTCCTTCTTCCTTGAACTTTCCTTCTCCGCTTCTTTGAAGAGTATTTTTACATGATACACATCTACACTTCTAAATTCTTCCAACTGATTCTCCTCAAATAATGGCTGAGCGTCCTTTTCCTCCTCATGCACAATCTCTTGAAGTGTCTGCGCCTCGAAGAAGATTGGTGGGGAAGTTTCACGAACGCTAGTGTATCTAAGGTTAGGTGTAATTAAGACATCCATAATGTACTCATCTTGACTGATGGGCGGAGGTGGGGGTTCTGCAACTTCTGAGACTATCTGTACAATTTCATCGTTATCCTCTTGTAGCTCTTTCTCAACTTGCTCTACAAGATCCGGTATGATGTCTTGAATGTGCTTCGACACAAAATTCCTTATACTGATTTCTTCCGAATTGGATCTGGCGATTTTTTGTGCATGTACAATTGGGCTTTTCATCACGATTCGATCCAAGCCCGGTAGTTCCGGTTCTATTGACTCAGCCCGTGACATTTGATTTGATAGTAGATTGCCAAGCATATTTTCGATATTTTTAAGCATATTATTATTTTGTTTGGCTTGATTTTGCTCCATATTTCCAATAAGTGTTTCGATATCTTTCAGGAGATTTTGGTTGCTGGTATACTGTGAGTCTCGATCGCTACCATTTAGTTCGGCGAAATGTTCCTTGTTTTCGTAGCTAAATGTGGAAAGGCTGGACAAAGATGCAAATCTGCCAGATGAAAATTTCTTTGGTGGCTCGTTGAATTGATGATGTAATGGGATTATGTCTGCGTTGGCATTTAAGAATTCTTGAATAGATGGATTAATTTCTGCAATGAAATGGAGAGAAAGATTTATGATGTTGCGTGAGTCTTGATAGACTAAGATGTTAATCGCAGGGCTCGATATATATAACAGGAAGGCGTTACAATCATTGCTGATCAATATTAGTTATGGTAGGTAAGGCACATCTACTATTCAATTCCTAATGGTTTAATCTCTTTTTACATTGCAGAAAAAATACAACTAGTTGGGCTCAAAATTGTTGTGTTGTACATTACAATGTTTAATAAACTGGACATTAAAGCGGAACTATTGGTGATTTGTTTCTGAACACAACAATATACAAAATTGGATTTGACACGTTGCAGAATATTTTGCGGGTCATGTGCTGTGAAAATCTGATTTGAAATGTGAAATCCAGTTAGGAATATTTTACTTTCAATCGAAAATAAAAATTAGCTCATTGACAGCTCAGACTATATTATTTTAGAAGTGGCATACTTATGGTTTTTAGCAAATCCCAAGAACATGGAAACAAAAAATAAACTGACCATCTTTTTATATTTTATTACATTTCTCTAAGAAACATGATAAACAGTAAATTAACAAATCGAGCACACAAAGCAAAAACAAAAACAATTCAAAGTACAGCAAATTTAGCGTGTTCGTTTCAACGACATTGTGTATCCTTATGTAACTAGGAATTAACTAAGAATACTAACCAAATTTAGTTTCATCTTCATCGTTGTCGGGGCTCAAAGGATTTCCACTTTCATTTTCGACTCCGGCCGGAGGTCCCCAAATTCGCATTAGAAACGGTTTCAGTTGACTCTTACTCAAATCGATAAGAGCCAACTCTAAATTGCCATGATGTGCCGTCAGGGCCGTAACGATATCTTCTCTGGAATAGTTCCCACGATCCGCAATTTCACGATATTTCTTCTGACGTTGTTCGATGCACTCAGTGACTGCATGCCAGACATTGCCCCTGTGAATGCGTAAAGCCTCCCGAGCCTCTATTGTAGATATTGTTCCGATTATGTTTTCCTTGCGCTCTTGGCCGTATTTCGTGGCCAGAGTCTGTACAGTTTTTACGAGCTTGGACCAGTTTTCCCGTAGCCAGCTTATAGGATGTGTGTCACCACAATGCTTGAGTGCAGCTTGAAGCTCTTCGGCTGTGTATTTATAGTGCTCAGCTTCCTGAAAGTATTCAGGTGAAAATAAGTACGGTAAAATATTTAAATCTTACTCTTAAAAGTAAGGCAAGCTCTAATTCAGAACTTTTCAAGGTTGTCGAATCTTTACGTCGTGGGCCGTAAGGATCGAATTGGGGCTCGTGATAGTGCTGGAAACACAGTGAGTTAGATTATAAGAGAAAGCAATGCAATGTTTGACTTGAAACTTTAATTGCAAACGACTACTGTATATTAACAATACTCACTCTTTGCAAATTAAGTAGATCAGCTGTCGATGATTTCCTCTGCAAATATAAATCCTCCTTACGCAAGTCATTATGGCTACGATACCGTTCACTTTTCTGATTAAATTGTAAATCCTTGAAATACTGTAAGCTACGATCCAGATATTCTAAAGTTTCGGCATCCAATTGGCCAACACCTGGCCTGTATTTGTCCTGATTCGGAGAGAAAGGACTCATGGCGCGCTGAGGTGATGGTGGTAGGCTCTGAAAGCATAGCATTAGTTCAAGTTACAGATTTGGATTTTAAATGAGCGTGATATACTCACTTGGCTATCGCTCACAAGACTCTGTCTGCTGATAGTTCTTGATTCATTTTTCCGTGGTAGGACACCAGGTGTCGCAATCGAATACGATCTTGATTGCGATCGATAGCTAGAACCTTCACTATCAAGCTGAAGTGGAAGCGCTTCGTATGTCTATAGTTTGGCAAGAGGTCATATCAATTTATGAAAATTATGGAAAACCTATCTATGGAGTTACCTGTGTCGAAATGCTTTGGGGAGGTGGCGAAGTACCTGTCGAAACTCCCGTTGAGGTCTTAGATTTCACTTCTTTCGGTGGTGATGGTCCGCACGCTGTCGATACCTTATGGCTTTTAATACTTAGTTTGTCGTCATCTTGTTTATTATCATAGTTTTCTTTTGAGCGATCGTTGCTATTATCATTATTTGTGACAATGGCCAGTCCATCTCTTTTATTCGAAGGCATTGCTCCAAAAGCTGCATCACTTATATCATTCTCTACTGTTGCCCAAATATCCTCAAGGGACATATTATTGGGATGTCCTATAAAAATGTGTTAGTTTTAACCAATTTCCATCATGAATTTCTAACAAACATACTTTGAAAATCATTTCAATGTCACTACAATAGATAAATGTATCAAACTACATATGTACAAAACAGCTCATCTTATCTTAGAATTAGGAGAAATAAAAGTATGTTGTTTATTTTTCTAAATTCATGCTGGTTTATGGTCCAACTCAACTTGTTTGTTGATAAAAAGTTTTGTTTGCGCCATCCTGAGACATATTTCAGTTTTTTCTTGGATGTAATGCGAAGGATGCAAGCTTATTTTGGGTCAACAATTTAGGTACATAACAAACACTAAAATATATGATTTTCTGCTTTTATTGGAATCATTTCATAATGCATCAGGCGATGATAGGAGATTATATCAAATGACGATGATAAGTGTATTATATGACAGTTTTCTTGATTGCATTTGTAGACTATGTAACAATGTATTTTAGGGAAAGGAAACCGTATTTAAAAAATAACCGGGCTACACTACGTCATATATTGTGAAACCAATTTGCACTCAGGCTTTATATTCGTTCAAACACATTTTTATTCATTTATCACATCACTTTGACTTCGTTCCAGGCCAAAATGTTATTTTTCTTTTCATACCTTTCTTTTTACTACTATTCCCTCTGGGATCTTCGGAATCTTCTTCCGAGGCCGAGATTTTCATTGAACTAGTTTTTTTCGTAATCGATCTGGTTGTATCGGACTGCTGATCGTGATCCTGTTTTTTCGATGACTGGGCTTTTGCAGGATTATCTGTTGGAGGAGATTTCGGCTCGTGAGTTGGTGTCTTGCAGCAAATAGCACAAATTCGAGTGTTTGCTTCGTTCAAAAATGTGCAAAACTCGCATTCCCATTCGTGATTAGGAACTGAAGGTGGTGGGCCTGAGGGACTGCCATCAATAAAGTCGATGTCTTCTTGATTGTTTGCGTTTTCATTTGGTGGAGTGTTGCTGGGAGGCGTGCTTGAAATAGCAACTGGTGAATGCTCTTTGGGTGGAGGTGGTGGTGGACGACGTTTTGGAAGTTCTTCTTCATCGTAAGAGGATGATTGTATCGGTTTCGATTGAGAAGCACTTTGGTTTTGCTTGGACATTCTTTCCTGTATTTTAGCTTGCACTATTGCTCTTGTTCCGGGCTCTGATTCTGAATCTTGAGTCATAGGTGAGTCAGAAAGAGTTTTCCTTGATAATCGATCGTGTGGAATTGTCGTTTGTGCAGCGGCTCGTCGTCCAGGCAGCCAATCATTATGCAACGGTTTGCTTCCTGATCCTGTTCGGCTGTCTCTACTATCGCGCCTTGTTCGTTGCGATGAACGTTGCTTTGAATTGTTGACCTCTTCACTCTCATCCTCCACATCGTAACTTTGCGAAGTAGATGATATTTTCCGTTGTCGCCGGGAAGCGTTAGTCATTCCTGATTTACCAGATCGTATCGATCGGTGATCATCTTCAGAATCTTCATCATCGGTTGCATCGTGCTCAGCATAGCTGTTTCGTTTCGATCGTATCGATTTAGCTGATTTTCTTGATTTGATGCTCATAGCTGGTGAGCCGGCACGGGACGTGGCGCGAGAATGCGCACGTGATCGCGGTGGATAAACCGGTGGCATCATAGCTAGTATGTTTAAAGTAGTGTTAGAATGAGTGATTAAAAGTTTTATGTTACAAACCAGTATTCATCATTGGATAAGGATACATAGGAGGCGCTCCCCAGTTAGCCCATGTCGGTGGCGGGCCATGCATTGGATGCTGATTCGGAAAATATCCGCCCGGTGGTAGATTGAGACTCATGTTGGAGCCATTGAAGTTGTTCATTCTCATGTTGTTGTCGGACCATTGATCGGGTCCAGATTGGTTCCACCCTGGCTGACCGTTACAGTTTACACAGTTCAATTGTGCCATGGATTGAGCCTAGATAAATGAAGGTGCTATTACTTGAAAGTTTTCATTTTAAGTTTATATTCACATACAAAGCTGACTAAAGATAATTATTTTATTAGAATTGTTTCATTAATTTGTGGAAAAGGTAAATCAAAAACTCCTAAACTAAAAACTAGTGATCATTGAAATAGTCATCCTCAGATGGAAGAAGCATAAATAAGCATAATAAAAAGCATAAATTTGTTTAAAAAAACTCCAATGACAGAGAGCTTGTGTCTCTGAAACAGTGATTGAAAGCACAGTTAATTATTCATTAAAATTCGGTGATATACAAGGGTGGGCTATTAAGTTCGCAGAATAAATAGGTAGGTCAAAAATGAGAGTAGGTTATTGAAACGTAATGAGTTCAGAGACTCATCATAAGTATAAATAGCAAGTTTTATTTCAATCGAGTCATTAGTTTTTGAACTATCGAATACCATGTAACTAAATCTGGAAGAAAGTGTCAAATATGGAGAAAATCGAGTACCGTGCTGTTATAAAGCTCCTCACCAAACAAGAAAAGTCGCCTCAAAAACAACAGCGCTTGGAGTGCTGTCACATGTTTTCGGACCTCTATAGTGAAGATAAGGATGATAAAGTATTTAGTCGAATCGTTTCTGGAGGCGAGACTTGCATTCACCATTATGAGCCTAACACACCACCGCCTAAGAAGTTGAAGGTGTCCCAGTTGGCAGGAAAAGTCTTGGTAATCGATTTTTGTGGCTCAGAAGGGATCCTGTCGATCGATTTTAAAAACAAAGGTGTCACCACACCCTACGCTTCGATTCTAGAGCGGTTGAAAGAAGACACAAAAGAAGAGGACGAAGTGGGCTTCGATATTTTAGATCACCCATCCTATAGCCCTGACCTGGCTCCCAGGTCAGGGCTGTAGGATGTTACCTTTTCCCAAAATTGGAAAAGGAGCTTCGCGGGAAGAAGTTACCTAACGATGAAAAAGTGGTGGACTCAGTTTCGACTTACCTCTCCGGCAAATACAAACCATTTAAAGAGGTGTATACTAATTGAAAGATCTGAAATATGTATTAGAGTCGCAGTCGAATATATTAAAAGAGAAAAATAAATTTGCATTTTTATTTTGGAGATTGTCTTATCCCTCACTTCGCGAACTTAATGACCCACCCTTGTATTTTTTTTTTATAATTCTTTCAGTATTTTATGGAGAACTCAAATTAAAAAATTCCAAAATAATCGCTGGAAATGAAAAAAATTCTTATACTAAGATGTAAAACATTTTTTTTTACTGCAAAAGCCACGGTTAATTATTTTTAAAAATTCGATAGTATATGCTTTGTTTTAATGAAAATTTTTAATTACATTTAAACTTCAAGAGGTAATTTTTTTTTACATACTTGTTGCATTTGCTGATTTGGTATCCATCCAGTAGCTGTAGTAGTCGCAGGAGGATATCCTTGTCCCACCTGATTCAAATTGAAAACGGATGTACTCATAGTGCGCATTGGTGGATTCGTCTGTGATTGGTGACGTTTATCCAGCTGCTGATGGTGATGATGATGTTGTTGCGGGAAATGAAAATGTGAAGCATCGAAATTATTATGGGACGTGGGAAGATTCAATCCAGATGATATGCTACTGGAACGATTTCGATTGGGAGAGGGTGGTCCTGACCACTGATCAGATGATAGGTGTGACTGAAGTTGGAGTTGTTCGGGGGGTAAATTCTGGGACTAGGCTACGGTTCGTAACTTGAAAAATTGACTAACCTGAGATCCATTGAAATTCGATAAACCGCTCAAACGGCGAGTATCAGAATCATCACCAGGCCTGCCGTTGCGCATAGTTTCCTGATGTTGGCGGTATCGTTGTTGTAGTAATGCCATTCGATCAAGAGTGGCACTGGCTTTGGATTTGATTTTTTCTAGAGCTATCGATGGTGGCCGTTGAATCGAATCGAATGCTGACGATCGCAAACTATTGGGTGTTGTCGGTCGTGGTGAAGCTGTAGTTTGACGGAAGGGCTCTTGATTCGAGGGTGTGTCTGGCAGTGGACGATTTGTGTGATTCGATGTCGTTCTTCGCAGCTGAGCGACGCGATCGGCAAATGACGACGATGGGCTAGATGGGCGATGCGGACGTGTTGAAAATCCACTTGATCCTGATCCAAACCCACCCATGACCTAGGAAGAAAAGTTTAATTATGGCTCTAGGAATACGAAGGAGCTGGATATGTTGAGAGTGGCTTTCGGAGTTGAATTTACTCACCACTTTTCTAATTTAATATTCAAGCAAAACCTAGTTGTAGTGATTGTATATATCTTTCGTAATAAGTAAAACCATTGTACTTTCGCATTCAAGGAATATTCTTTTATTTTTACTGTTATAAGTATGGTATACACGGTTTCTTCTAACATTTTTTTTTTGTATTAAACTGTCGCATTTAATTTGTATGAATCTCGCTCACGTATTTCACTATAGCAAATTAAAGCGTAATGGTGGTTTTGTATTTTAGTAGGTACATATCCTATGGCTCTAAAAGTTAAATCTTTCATCACACATGCTTATGAGATGGAATATGGGTGATGCTAACATGACTACGAAGCAAAATGATGCGAGTGCTTTGATGAGAATTTGTTGTTTACTGTTTTCAAATCGGTTAATTTAATACTTTGACATAGAAGTGCAAGTGCACCGAGGTGATAAGGTCAATCGCAATAGTTTCCTTTTTTTTCGAAACGTAGCCAAACATTTTTTTTTATTACTTTCCATACTTTTTGAAGTACTTTTAAATAATTCGTTAAATTCAGTTTCTATGGCGCAGGTGACTAAATAGATAACAAGAAAAACTTGAACTTACGTCCTAGCTCGTTTGTTTGGAAAGGACTGAGGACTTTGATCACTACCTACGGCGGAGAATGTAAGGCAAAACATCTAGGCACAAACATACTAAAAGAAACACTACATAGCAAAATGCTTGCTGATGTCGGAATGAAATATCAAAGCGCACATGTATATGTTTTTACATTGAAGGTATGAATAATGTTATTATGATATCGTGATCCAATAAAAATTTTAATTTCTCATAACAACAATTATAAATAAATTTTCTAATCGCTTTACTACATAATATATCACGACGATAATTTTCGGTAAACATATCAAAAATGAATAATAGCACCATAAATATCAGAAATTTGAATATAAACAAGCATTAAATATTTTCCGTTGCAAACATTTCAATAATCGTTTTAATTCAGTTATTGTTTTAAGAAATTCTGCAGAGTCGTACCTGTTCCTTGCGTAGTGGCATCGGACTAGGCATTCCCTTCTTATTGCGTCTTGGTGGCGGCACGGGCGGCGAATGAAGTGATTCGGATTTGGGTGGTAGAGGCGGTTTGATGGTTTGGAGTTTTTCAATAGCCTATAAGTAAAAGAACAACATTTTTTGAACCATTTTCAATGAGAAAGGTTTATGATTGATTACCTTTCGTAAATGGGTTTGTCGCTTGGGATGCCTGTGAAACATGTCATCACAGGATGCACAAAAATAATTTTGAGGACATTGTTCACATCGAACATATGCCGAATTGGATCCGCATAAAGTACATTTGATTCCATCGGTTCGTTTGACTTCTAGAATTAAATAATTTTTTTTTGAATTTTTCATCACTTATCATTAAGCTTAGAGTACCTGAAACAGAAATGGGGCATTTCACGTGAAGCGGACAACGAAAAAAAATCGAGGTTCTGGATTTCGTTCATATTGTGCATAATGGTACTTCTAGAAGATATGAATGTGGATGCAAAAGTTTTTGTTTCTATGAGGTTTAGTTGCCGAGTTATGGGCTGCTGAATAATTGACGAAATTGATAAAAGGTTTTTTTGAAAGCGGATTCTGAGATTCAAAACAAAATCTAAAAAACATTAAACATAATGATTAGTATAGAAAATTAGCTGTTCTTTTTAATTTTGAAATTAGATTTGAAAACCGGAAGTAAAAATTTGTGTGAAACCGGAAGTAACAATTTCAACTCGTTTTTTGAATAATTTGGACCAGGTTAATTTTGTTTATTTTGGTAACAAAACAAAGCTTGAAGTATACTTATTTGATCATAAAAGTTTTAGAATGGGATGGCCAGTAGTTTAGGAGGTAGGTGAATTTCAATACATGCAAGTCGCATGGAACGTGCTACCGGGAGCTTGATTATGATAGCTAGTGAATGTGAAAGCAAAATATTTGTAGTAAAACTGTTATATATCACTTGTATCACTTGTATATAGAAGATAAAATATTAAAAATTGCTAAGGCTGATTTACTTAGTGAAAAAAAGTTACTTGTGTATGGACAAATGAATTTATTTCATAATTTTTACAATTTCACTCTCGTTTCTTAAGCTAGTTCTTTTTTTTAATAACTAGAGGTGTTTCTACGATCAGTTTTTTCCTGTAGATTCGACATAATCTCTTTTCTGCTAATATTCTTGGATTTTTTCTTAGGTCTTTAGCCTTCCGATGAAACGTTAAATCGAATGGATTGAAACATCGATAACCGAACGGAGACATAATACACATAATTAAGACTCTTTAACTTATCAACGAAAGTAATAGTAATTGCAAGCGTTGAACAGTAACCCGAAAAATAACGGAAAATTTGAGTTGGCTTGGTGTCAAATATATAATATACGCGTAATATATTTTAATTAGGTTTTTATGGGAAAATAAAACCTTTTTCAAATAAGAGATGGCGCTATTAATCACATTTCGAATCAACTTTTGTTTTCGAGCCAACTAGTTGTCCTAAGGAAGCTCTCGGTACCACGCCCCATTCGACTTGTATATATTGAAATTTACCTACCTCCTAAACTACTGGCCATCCCATTCTAAAACTTTTATGATCAAATAAGTATACTTCAAGCTTTGTTTTGTTATCAAAATAAACAAAATTAACCTGGTCCAAATTATCCAAATTACGAGTTGAAGTGTCTACTTCCGGTTTCACATAAGAAAAAAAAAATATTTTTTAAATCTAATTTCAAAATTAAAAAGAACAGCTAATTTTCTACACCAATCAATATGTTTACTGTTTTTTAAATTTTGTTTTGAATCTCAGAATCCGCTTTCAAAAAAACCTTTTATCAATTTCGTCAATTATTCAGAAGCGCATAACTCGGCAACTAAACCTCATAGAAACAAAAACTTGTGCATCCACATTCACATCTTCTAGAAGTACCATTATGCACAATATGAACGAAATCCAGAACCTCGATTTTTTTTCGTTGTCCGCTTCACGTGAAATGCCCCAAATTTCAATTGAAGTTTTTTTACCAAACACATTTTTATGTAAATATAAAACCTCCTCACGATCGAAACTACTGCAACCAGGGTAGCTTTAAAGTATCTTGATGAAAATTCGTGTGAAAGCAGAGGGGGTGGGATGTAGGCTAAAACTGGAAAATGTATGAGCCTACAGTAGATTGAGCTTTTCCAGGATGTTCGAGTCATCACCAGATGTTCCAGTTTGCACTGTTTAGTTGGATTGGACCACTAATCTAGGGAATTTTCTCCTAGATCTAGGGAATTTTTACATCCATCGGGAAAAGCGGTGGAATTTTATTATTTATTATCACAATGACTAAATATTCTGCAAGCCCCAATTTTAACATTTGTGATTAAATTTTAGAGTATTTAGATATATGGATTCAGCATCAACCCAAATGACTGCGTTCAAGAGTTTCTACATACAGTAGAATCCGGTTATAACGACGGCCAAGGGACCGGTGATATTACGTGGTACTAAGCGGAAGTCGTACTAAACGAACTGACAATTTTAATTTTTGTTTTTTATTCGAATAATCACATATGTACATAATGTATTTACATATTAATATTTATATGACCATCAGAGAAAAACGTACATAATGTACCTCTCTATATATCTATATAACTGACAACGGAATAGCTAGTGCAAAAAATCTGTAATTTTTGTTTGTTTTTGGTTTCTATTTCTATAGTAAGAACTGCATTAAGGACTGCATTAAGCAAACGAGACATAATACTTTTCATAGTGTCATCATCAAAATTAGAATGCACAAACACATTCAGCACTTCTGCCGCTTTTAGAGCTTCAGATACACTCGGAGTGGTACAATTTTCTTCCAAGCCATCGTCATTATTATCGTCACTATCTTGGCTGTTGACCATAACATTTTGTAGAATACTATTTTCGTCAGTCGGCTCCTCACACGTTGCGAGATCATCATCAACAGCAGAATATTGTTCAAGTTCTTCATTTCCTATGGGCAGTCCTTTATTCAAAGCTCTCGCCCAGACAGACAGCGGCACATCATCATCATTATCGTTTTCGGCAGCAACACTGGGACTGTCTCGGATAAATCCAGCGTGTTTATAACAGTTGAAAATCGTCGCTGACGTAAACTTGTTCCAGGCGTCGTAAATCATTAGAATCCATAGGTTGCAATACAGATGTTGTATTAGGAGGCAGAAAAATGAAAGTTATGCTTCTCAAGTCACTGATTGAGGGATGAGCTGGACAATTGTCAACCAGAAGCAGTATCTTTTTCTTCTTTTTAGTCAGTTCACGATCCCAATCGCGTACCCATTTGATAAAAATATCAGATGTCATCCAGGCTTTTCGATTGCTCTCATAATCTACCGGCAGAGATCGTACATTTTTAAAACATCTTGGGTTCTTTGACTAGCCGATAATTAACAACTTCTTTTTTATCGTGCCACTCATGTTAGCTGCAACCATCACAGTTATTCTGTCTTTCGAAAGTTTTCCTCCCGAGCATTTTTCACCTCTAAATTTTAATGTTTTATCTGACGTTAGCTTGTAGAATAATCCAGTTTCGTCTGCATTAAATATTTCGTCGTCACTAAATTTTTTGCGCAAATTAGGCCAAACTTTGGTTTGTCACGTGGTCACATCGCTCTGTTCAACCGACAAAGACTCTCCAGCAATTTTTCCGGCGACAATATTGTGTCTACTTTTGAAACGGTTAATCCAACTCGCCGAACAATCAAAATTAAGAATGTTTAGCTCTTTAGCAAAAAAATTTGCCTTTTGTTGAAGCATAGGCCCATTTACGGGTATACCTCGATTACGTTGCAGCTTAAACCATTGTAAAAGGGCCAAGTCAACTTGTTCTTGAGACGACACCCTCACGCGTTTAGGATTTAAAACATTCGCATTGAACATTGGTTTTATTTTGTGTTTATTTTTCTTTATTGTGGATATTGTCGAATGATTGACACCGAATTCCTTCGCAATCGTTACATTCGACTCGCCAGCTTGTAAACGTTGTATTATAACTTCAATGGAGAAACTTTTTCGTTTTGTAGAAGCCATTTTGGTACGCGTACTCGTTTATCACCCACAAATTACTGCCGTCAAATAAACAGTCGCATTCCAAACAGCAGCGCGCGGGCAAGGGGGTGCGCGGGGCGGATATAAGTTATAACCTTGGATTTATTTGTAAGCACGTCAACGCTCGTCGTCGTGGTAACCGGACAATTTTGTGCGAAATTCCGTCGTTAAAAATGGTCGGTCGTTGTAAGTGGAGTCGTATTAAAGTGATGTACTTTCATAGTGGCTCATATTAAAACCAAACATATGCCTATACTTTCGTCGCTAAAAACGGTTGGTTGTTTTATGCGAAGTCGTACTAAGCGGGCTCCACTGTACTTAGAATGCTAAAAAAAATATTTTATTTTCGTGATGTACAGTGTACCAATAATTTCTTCGTACAGCTGCTATTTGAAACTCAAGTGCTAAAAAACAATAAATTGTTGCAACAAATTTGAAAAAGTTTTAATGCAGATTTATTCATTAAAGATTTTTATTTACTTTAGAAACAAAAACTAATAGATTTAAATTATTCACTACAAAGTTATTAGCTAAAATGAAAACAAAGTCAACAATTTGCCTCCAATAAAGTCTTCGTACACTTAAGAAACAGTTTATGAAAAATCTTAAAAACTATAGATAGATTTTTTGTTATTATTTAGTTGGGTAGCCTTTGTTTTTAATCACAGCTTTAAGGCAGTGTGGCATCAATTCTACAAGTTTTTTTGCATAGCTTGGCTCTATATTTGCCCTTTCTTGCTGAAGAGCCTGTTTCAACTAAGGTTTCGAGCTAATATGATGAGTCCTGATCCTTTTTTTCCAGCATGTTCCGCATGTGCTCAATGGGATTGAGGTCAGGACTTTGCGGCGATGTTTTAAGCAAATGTGGAGGACATCCTAGTATTATGGGCCATGTACTTAGGATCATTATCTTGTTGAAAGTAAAAATCCTTTGATTCACCCAATTTTTCAGCGCTTGGCTCCAAATTTCCCTTGAGATTTGCAATATATGCACGATGATCCATGATTTCTTCAATTATTTTTAAGTTTCCAATGCCGCTGGCAGCCATACAGCCCCATGCCATTCGAGCAAATTTTCACACAAGCATTGTAAACATATTTTTTAGTGACCGATCGAAGGTTTTTCCTCGCCGATAAATATTTTCCATTTAATAAGCAATTCAAACGACAAACGAATTCACGAATTTACAGTCAATGTAAATATGAGTGTGAAGTGATTAGTTCCACGACTCATTTTATCCTTGATTTAATTCGGGTGATTATCCAGCGCTAGGTAAACTCAAAGTTCGGTTGAGCATGAATTCGAAGTAGGGACCCCCCATACTTTAGAACCCGGTGCTCTACCCACTAGACTATACGAACAATTTAAGTCAAACATTTTACATCGACATTTTTTTTGAGAAGCCGTCATTTTATTACAACTTAATATTTTGCTTATAATACTGTTGCATTTGCACTAAACTCTATCAGTGACACAAATAACGAGAAACATCGAAAAACATCGTCTCGAACTATCTCCAGACCAAAATGAGATACATAGAAAACCCCTATGGAAAATCGCTTTGTAAACGCCGATGAGAAACTACTAGAAGCCAAGACACAAACAGATTCCTATACGGCAAGAAATATCGAGAATAGCATAGAAGCATGCAATCACAGGCGTCCATTCTAAAAAACATTCATATGGTGTTACAAGTCAATTCAAAAAGTCGATTCAAAAAGTGACTTTTAGTGAAGCTACGGACAATGAATTTGTGTGAAACGCAAAAATTCGTATTGTGCGCGCTTGGTAAGAAGTTTGGCATGCTGATTATTGTAAGAAGGTGTGTGGGCTAAGTAAAATTGTGAGAAGTTACGTGGACTAAAGAAAGAACAGAAATTCGAACAGCAGACCATGAAACTGAATCAGCAACTCAAGCAGGGAGCTATGAACATCAGCCAGAACTATCAACAGCATGCTGATGACAGTAAGAAACAAACCTATAGATATCAAGGAGCAATTGTCCCAACAAGCACTGGATATCAAAGAACAGATAGAACAGAAGCAAGCAGCAGCTGATGAAAATCAAGTAATAGTTTCAGTAGCAATTGGAGCCTCAAGCTGAAGAAGTGAAGCAGCAGCTAGACACTTAAGCTGTTGAAGTAAAGCAGCAGTCCGACAAGCAAAGGCAAAAACTGGTAGTACTTGAGGAAGAAACCAATTTACTGAAATCGGATTTGCAGCGAATGAAAGCCCGAGGAACTGCTTCAACTGAATGAAATGTCAGTAAGGCACTGAAAGTGGGGAAACTTCTTCTTTAACGGGCAAAATTCTTCTAAATCCGACCATCTACAAGAAGCAGTTTGAGGTTATTGCAGAGTACAACCATTACACCGATCAAGAACGTGCGATCACATTAATGCTAGTAGAGTGAAATTCGGTATGAAAAAGGCAAAACTTCGGAAAAATTTGGTGTGAACCTTGATACTGGCGTTTGTTCAGCACGTTATACATTTTATACGGGGTCAAAGGTCATCAAAAGTGATTAAAAATAGGTGATTGTCACTGAGATATTTACGTAAAATCACTTTTGGTGACTTTTGATCACGTAGAAAATGTAACGCACCACTCGAATCGATGGGGACTTTTGAGATTTTGTTCATTATTTGTTCACTCCAAAATCCTACTTTCCCCCAATTTATTCAAAGCTTCATTTCACATTACCTTGGACTATGGTGTCATTGAGGAGCCGCAATGAAAGTACTTCAAACCATTCCAGCGAACAATAACTTCAGATATTCAAACAGATTGATGAGTGCTTTTGGATATGAGATACAGCAAAGACCACCGAAAGGAAGTTCATCGTCCACAACTCAGAACAAGTGTACGGCTAACACTTCAAGTGTAGGACTAACAGAATATTGGGATGAAACGGAGAAAGATGCTTTCATCCATGAAGTACTTCAACTAGCATTTCGTTTGGTTGACAAACGGTCGTTGAAGCAGTCTTTGCCCTACGATTTGAACTACGAATTGGCTAAGAAGGCGTTATGGAGCAAAATTAGAGTTTATAAAATAGAGTAATTAATTGAAGTACACCAAGAAGAAGAGTCAATATCTCCAGGGAATCAATGAGAAGTTGAGCCCCTCAATGTTGGAATTGCGGAGAAAAAGGACACTTAAGGGGTGATTGTCGCCAAAATTGGAAATTGACGTATTGTCAGGAATGTGTGCATCGAAGAAACTTCACCAGCTAGCGGAGTTCCCCAATGCTGGAACTACGGAAAGAAAGAACATCTGCTCCTATCCAGAGATATCATGTTCACTACAAGACGCGTTTTTTTAGAAGAGCACCCAGAGATCGGCTGTAGTAGCTTTCTCAAACTAAAGTTAAAAGTTATCATAATATTTGTATAAATTTTTACGTCAATCAATCAAAATATCTTTCCAGGAAAAATTCTTGAAACATTGCCATTGTCGGCATCGTGTCGTGACAGATTATAGTCCCTTAAACAAGCTATCTTAAGCCAAGGCCCTCTAAATCAGGTCGGATTTAAGGAAAAATCTTCAACCACTCCCCACAAACTCTTTTTTCTACAGTTGAGAGAAGGTCCGACACTGAGGACTATAAAATAAATCAGAAATATCAGTGAATCTGAAAATCAAGAGATTGGCACACGCTTGGGCATTTCTTTAGCATCAGCTGTTTTCCAAAACGTATCTGGCCTGGTTTAGGGAGGCTTGCCTAAATCCATGCGTATGTACCCAGAAGAGAAAAAATTGTAGGCAAAACCGAAATTATCAGAAATTTGATTTCACAGTTTAACAGCTTTATATATTTCTCTAGATAGTATAGTACATGGTACCTAAATACGAATACTGCACAAAAATGCGAAGGGAATTTTCCCGGAAATCCGGGAAATTTTCTTCTTTTTAGGTTGGCGCTTTCGTTTTACTGTAACTCTCTCGTCCCATGAGAATTTCTTAGCCCCTACATGCTGCCGGTGTTTTCTATGAGTTTTCTAGGGGTTTTTTCGTTCTATTATTAAGGGGTAATACATTGAAATGTTTTCTATCGTAATGGTTCGAGCCAGTGTTGTGAAATCGTGGGAATTTTCCCATTTTGTGGGAAGTATCGACCTTTAAAACTTGAAAAAGTGAAAAGGGAGAAACTGCTTCAATTAGAACAAAATCGTGGGAGAAATGTGGAGAATTTATTGTATGCACATATCGAATGGAGAGATCTTTTTTTTACCGAATGGATATATTTAGCTCTTTCAAGTGATGAAAAGCAAAGATCGTTACAGATAACAGTAGAGGAGTTTTGAAAAAAAGGAAATTGAATAGAAAATGCATGTTTCCTCATTTGACTAAGATTTCAAAGTATGCTCTAGTTTTGCTGAGTCGAAAAGAATATTCTCCATTGTAGCCGACGTCAAAACTTTAAAGCGAAGCAGAGTAGGTGAAGATTCACTGAACGCAGTTTGTTTCATTCGTTCAAATTTTCGGTCTAGAACTGTTTCCTGTATTGATTTCGATCGTTCTGATAAACATTTCAATTTACACAATGCACAAAATCTATTTAATTAGTTTAAAAACGAACGCATTTTATATTGCTAACGCAATTATAGCCAATGAAATGGTTTTTTCCTGAAATAAATATCTGTCTTTTTCTTCGCTGTAATAAATCAAACATATATGTATCAAAAATATATGAAATAGCTGTTTTTTTCTTAGAAGTACATATTGGCATTAGCGCTATTTTGATAAATAAACATAAATCTATGGTGAATTGCTCACACATTGTCCGTGCGGAAAATTTGTGGGAATTCAAACCATGTACAGTGGGAAAAAGTTCCCTTTTCGAGGGAATTTCGGTCACGGAAACCTGACTACACTGATTCGAGTCGATGCCTCCCGTTGGCTGATATTTCAGTAAGTTCGGGTAATTTCTTGCAAGAGGGGAAATTCAGTCAAGGAAAAGTTAGGGAGTAGACCTAATTACATAAAATATTAATCAAATATCAAAGTTACATCAAATATCAAAATTTTTAGTTAGACGCAATAATTAAGAACTTACCTGGTGTCTTAGGTCGTAAAGGTGCTGCATTTGAATATTGCTGACCGTTGAACTCGATTACTTCATAGTCCGGTTCCAATTGATTCTTTTTCGGTGGCAAAGCAGGCGGTTTATCCTCACCTAGAGGCGGTGCAGCAGGTGGTTTAGGTCCGATTCGATCGTGTGTTTCATTCTATTTGTAAAGTAGTATAAAAACAAAACAACATTAAAATTGATTACTCATTATGTTTATTTACGACACAACATCCAATACAAACACTGTCCGATTTTCAATTTGAATGAATGCATGCATACAAAACACTGATCCTTTTCTATACTACGTACCAGCCATTGTGGCATCGTTCGACCACTTTTCAGTTTCGGCGATGTTGCAGTCGGCAATCCATTTAAATTCTATAAAAGAATTTGTAAATAATCGGTTTATTTTTCGTTAATGAAAATCAAATTGAGAATTTTGAGAATCGTGAAAATTTAGTACAAGTTTCTGATTGATTTATTGAATTTTGGCGAGCAACTAGAGACAAACAGCGGCTTCAAATGAGCTGAAAACGTACTGACGGCAAATAGTGCAAAGCAGATTTGAGTGGAACGTGAGGAAAATTATTAGCAAATAGTAATTACGATCGGAATTTATTGAATTAGTGCACTGAGTTTCCTTCGAATATGTGTAATGATGGATCAATAAAATCTTTTTCGTCGTGGCTTTTTAATAATCACGAACTGGCGTAAACCTATTACCATTTCATTAGAAAATTCTGCATGGCAATCGCTTTGGATTGCATATTTTCATTATAGAATAATAACTTTTAGTATCTGTCTGGAGCAAAATTTATCGAGAGATTGAACCTGAAAAAATGAGTGGGATTGGAACAAAGACATGGGGCAAACGTGGGTGGAGCAAAATGCTTGATTTGCGAAAAATAATATATTACGAGGCGAATTTCGTAAAGATTATTTTTAGATATTTATATGATTTGAATGTTTTCGTTTGACGTAATAATTATGTGTGATGTTTTTATTTGAAAACTTAACGAGATTTCTTTCTGTTGTTTTGAATACTACTCTACTAGCTTCTCGTGAAAACTGTTGTCGGCAGTTCGAGATTGCTTCGAGAAAATTGAAGTTTTAGATTGCTCGATTTATAAAAATGTGGCTTAAGCTAGTAATTGTGTTAATAGTTTTAAACTCTTTTTTTTCAACAGTGCTTTGAAGGAAAATAAATTCTGAAACCAATCTGGCAAAACAGTCGATAGAACTTCGGAGCAGTTTGTCGAACTAAATATTATACAAAAAACATTTATTAACATTTTAAGAAGTTTATATACATTGTGTTATATTTGCATTTCACTAGGCTAAATGAAACTTCATAAGGACCTACGAATTGATGCTACTGTCTAAGAAATCAGTAGCTCCAACAGCAACAGATATTGCAGACCATTTATTCTTTTTCTTAGTAAGCTAGCTGAAAGAATTCTGACACAATAGAAAATTCAGCACCTCATAACATGCAAAATAAGAATTAAAACCTACAATCCATTTTTGTTAATTTTTGAAAGCTTGATGTTGCAATAGAGTGTAAACATTGTTTTAATAATTTTTGGCCTTATTGTTTGGTTACTTAATTTTTAAAACTATGTTTGCGTCTGATATCAATTTTTTTTTTGTTGTGCAGAAAATATAATGACTAAATATTTGCGATTGAAAAGATTGAGGAAAATCAATCAGACAATTTGGGCAACTCAAATGGAGTTATAGTCTATAAGCACATTATTTGGGAGTTATTATACTCGAAAGGCACGTGTATTTAATAGGACAGTGAGAGGGTATGTAAAGTCTGGAATCAAAATTTTATGGAACATACTACATAAGCATTCTTTTGGGATTGATAGTCATATTTCACAGGGTTATCTGCTCCTTATTTTAGGCTTATCTTGCTTTCGCTGGATGTGCGTCTTCTGTATACTGCATCAAATTTCCGGAGTTGATATTCATCTAGTACTCACCATAAGACATAGACTAAAGCAAGAGAGGGATTTTCAACCTAATAATAAAATAATAATACAACGGGAAATGCCAACTAAAGTTCGATGTAGAAACGCTGATAAGAATCTACTAGTACACATAGCATATAAAGATAAACAAATTCCCACAGAACGAGCTAGGTCCAAATAGCCTAGAAGCATACAATCAACGAGCCTGGAAATATCCAAGCGACTATAGATACCCCTGATGTGAGATTTGGTAGTCAGTCTTTGAGAAGCGAATCAACTGAATTACACGGCGAAGTAATTTCGAAGCGAGCCATTATTAGCGTGATTGTTAAAGTTTATACGAGTGTTAAATGAACTGGTGAGTCTAAAGTGGAGTGAATTGTTTATAGTGACAATTATTGCATAGCTAACCCGCAGCTTGCCATAACATACCTGGGTATCATTATTGGTGATAAGGTGAGCTTCTGGAAAAAGTAGGCAAGACGACATACGTTGTTATTCAACAGTCGCTAGAATACTACCCAATATTGGCCGCCCAAAATAAAGCCGAAGGCTATTCATTTCAAGGGCTAGGCAATTCTACGATAACCTTTTTAAGGTCTAGGAGATGAAGCTGGTAGAGAGCTTCATTCACAAATTTACGGGCCATGTGAATTCCAGTGTAGAGTGATTAGTTCCACCCATGATTCACTTTGCTCCTGATTTAACTCAGGTATCTGTTCAGAGCTAGGTGAACTCAAAGCTCGGTGCGCGATCACTGATCCGACCTAGATTCGAACTAGGGACCCCATACACTAGAAGCTAGTGCTTTACCCACAGCAAGGACGCCAGAACCGAAAAATGTGTGTCACTTTGCATACGACAAAGTAGTTGGGAGGAGCCGCAAAAATGGGTTTGGACCCGCAGACTAAACCCCAACGTGTTGACATTAACTTCAAGGAGCCACTGAGAAACGAGTTATGACTAGACTCAGTTTTTAAGCGGACATATTGGGTATCGTATTTGCCTGAACCACACGGTCCAGTTTGTAGAAATGTATCCGAAGATGTGAAACACGCCATGCTCAGTTGGCCGCAATTTAAAGCTTGCAGAAGTACTCAAAATACGGCACTAGGCACTAAAATATCAGCGGAGAACATCCTACACTGTATGCTGGAACCTCAAGCTACAAGGGATGCCATTGAAGCAGGACTGAAAAATACACACCCCAAACTTTGCGACGCAAAATGAGACAAAAAGAAGGAAAAAGCAAGGATCACGAGAAACAGCTAAGAACTGATCGATCCCTGAGAAGTAATGCTGTATGAATAGTCCCGTGGGGAGTGTGAAAGAAGAAAGAGGTGGTTTTAGACTGTTAAAATCCAACATGTTTGAGGGTATTAAATAAGAAACACATTTTTTTGTAGATGTTCATCTTCCAGCAGCGAAAAAAAGAAACCACTAAATTTTAGCTAACATGGCGATTATTTTACTGCGGCGACCTTATCCAAACTAGTAGTGAGAACATTAACTAAACTTTTCAAAGCCGTAGTGTAATAAATGCTTCCTGATTGTTTAAGTTGATTTTGAGTTTTATTCTCAGTTTCGAGTTGAAACAGAGCTCAATTTTCGATGAAAATCAGATCATAAAAAGTTGAAGTGGAAGCACGGTATTAGAAGATCAACAGGTCTTGTAAAAGGCTTATAATTACGCTTCTAACTTCATGTCTAGAGAATACATACCAATTAAATTATAAGTCGAATAAATGCGCTAGAAGTTTAAGGAAAAGTTAGGAAAAAAACCCACAGTGGGCGCAAAATTCTGTTACCATTTTCCAGCGATATTCCTTCAAAGCGTTATGTGAAAAATCGAAAGTTCAAAGAAAACTATTCAAAGTATAATATTTATTGATTTGTATTGATCCAGATCCCGACGAGGATCGCGTACGGACAGGGGCGGATTTACCACTAGGCCCGGTAGGCTCGGGCCTAGGGCGGCAAATTTCGGGGGCGGCAAATTTTCGATTTTTTTTTGGGCGGCAGTTTTTTTTCTATCGTATATGTACATATATCTGAGTTAAATGAACCTAACACCTCAGGCCAACCGAATTCTCTAAAAAATCAATGCAAGCGAAAATTCACTTCTGATGATTTTTTTCGGACATTAAAAAGTTTGACTTATCGAAATGCGATCACGGTAAAGGACCAAAAATACTCAAAAATATCTAAAAAGTGCCTCGAAAGTTTCTGAAAATACCTAAACAGAGCCCGAAAAGACCTAAAAAGATCCTAAAAAGAACCCAAATAATACCTCTTCAATTTAGGAAAAGCTTATCAGAGGTAAATATTTGCGATCATTCATTTTTCAGAGAATTTGTTTTTATTATTATGGAACAGGGTATATCAACTACATGCAATATTCTTAATTTTTGACGTGTTTTTTTCAAATTGTACTTCATTACGGAAATTAATTTCTATAAAAAAAATTAAATCTAGAACATCATAGGCCAAAATATCTCGGGTTCATCCTTAATTAATAACATTTCGAATATTAATGCATAGTAGTCGAGTTCATAGTTGATCTCCAGTCAAGTGCGGAAGCAAACTTTGAACGGAATAGTAAACTTACTTATAAAAATATGAGCGAAGTAAAGGTGCATGTAAAGGTGTACACGGTTGTGGACTGTTAAAAATTGGTATTTTGGGGTTTTTTTTTGTTTTTAGGTACTTTTATGTTCTTTATCGTGTGTGTATTTTAATAATTATTTGCGTGGCAAAGGCGCAATAATAGGGAATTTTCACGAACGAACCGGTGCCAGTTTTGCTCTGATATTCCTATTTTGTGAGCTCAGGCGCAACGATAAACAGCGAAGTATTCTAGGGAATCCAAAAAATCGCGCATTGTTACATTTAATATAATTCACGAAAAGGGCGGCAAATATTTCTGAGGCCTAGGGCGGCGAAATTGTCAAATCCGCCCCTGCGTACGGAGCTTCGGGTTAATCTGGCTCTGAGTAAAATCATTTTACAATCGTAAAAATTTCGATTCTGATAAGTGAGCTTTTCCATATATATATATATATATATATATATATATATATATATATATATATATATATATATATATATATATATATATATATATATATATATATATATATATATATGTATATCATCAAAAAAATTCAGTGACTATTCATCGGGAACGCGCTATACATTGATGTATATCTAGAATAGATCCAGGCTTCACCAAATGTTAATTATTGATAACCCTTTGGCGCTGGCCCCTATTTTAGTTGTATTTTAAATATGCCTATTATACTGTCAAAAAATAATTTTCTAAAAAACTAAGATTGCGAAGTGAATTTCGAAAGTGTTTTTAAAAATAACTTGATAAGGTTTGGAAAATTGTTGACCCTGTGTGTGCGCTGGGAGCCTAAAATGAGATCTGGAAAATTTGAATTTTTTTGAATTGTGATAGCTTTTGACAGAGATATTGGATCATGATAAAACTCCCTGAACATATTCATCTTGCTAAGTTGTATACTTATGGGGCAATTCTGTGCCAGTGGTGCCATCTTGAAAAATCACTAAGAAAAGTAACTGCTTTTGGCCCTATATATTCTGATTCAGAAACCTTATTTTGACCAAATTCACACAGTAACTGAATCTTACTCTAAGCCACGTTTGATAGAAATTTGGTTGAACAATTAGATTGGAGCTGCCAGATATGGTGATTTTGATGTCTTTAATTTTAAAAATTCACTCAGGAAAATAGAGCTCTTTGCCCTATAGCTTCCAGTGCAGTAATGGAATCATAAAGAAATTCATATGACAAATTAAACTTATTATAGACAATATTCGGTAGAAATCTAGTCGGAAAACTAATGATAGGGTTGCCAGCTATGGCTGGTTTTGTATTTTTTTGGCATATCTTTAATAAGTGATTTTATAATAAAATATTCAAATCGTAGTGATCTCGTACTGAAAATAAGCAACATATGCTAAGATCTAGAGAATTTAAAAAATTTTGCGAGTGGTAGCACTGAAGTTTATTGTATCTTTTCATTTTTTTAACATTTGCCATGAAAATAAGTAAACAACGTTTGAATTTTCTAAGGTCAGGATATTGTTCGGATGGCAGTCCCAAATACCTTTCTATCGCTGTAACTTTCGATGAATTCGTCGAAATTCAATTGGCTTTGGGTCTATTATTACTAAGGATGTATTGGTCTTAAGTGGTAGAATACTCGTACACACTCAAAACCTGCACAAATATTTTACTGTTCTTCGAACATCAGTGTTTTGTTCTGATGCGCTAGGGTTTTTTTTTATGTATCTATCTATCATTTGTCTACATTTTGACTAACATTTTGACCAACTACCAAAAACTCATCATCTCTATTGTAAAATTGTATATATTTTAAGCAAGCAATATAAATTCTTGAAATCTGAAAAGTTTATACAAATTTTCATAAGCCAACGCACTCTTTCTCCTTCGAATATCTTACTATGCGAATAAATTTTGGCTAGAAAAATCATCATCGCTGCCAACTTAAACATCAGAATACTAGCAACACTTTCAATATTTATTGGCGAATTTCAAGTAAAAAATGATATTTGCAGCTTTCATCGCTATGAGTAAAAATTTAGAAGTGAGCCTATTAACATATCGGAAATAATTTTATTTCTTACAAAAAAAAGTTCAAGTGGTATGGAAGCGATTGTAATTTTGGAAAGCATTTTCGAGTATTTTATACAAAACTGTGAATGTGGAGAAATCTACTGGGAGGTGAATAGGTAGTGTATACTAACATTAATTTACAGACGAGTCATGTAGATGTTCTGAAATGTTATTTGAAGGCAATAACATACCTATCACTTGGATGGAATTTGCAAACAAAGAGCATGCATCTACGAAAATGTGTGTATACACTCTTAGCATTGCAAGAGGTACCTACCAAGAAAATAATAAATATTGCTGGAAACATTCTAGTCTGTAATTATCAGATAAAATAAATGAAACTTATTGAATTTTCGAGCATTCTTACATCCATTTAATTATTTACTTTTTGTGTTGTTTAGCTGCGAGTGCAACATCAGGCTTTTAGCGTTCGATTTGTTATGGAAATTATAATTTTGTCGTTCATTAGCTGGTGGAATCTAAAATAATAAATCCAATTTCTAAACCAAAAGCTATAATGGAATTTACCAGATTCGACTTTTCCTGGCTTTTGCCACTAGAGTAATGTCTAGCCAGATATACATACACAGAAGAAGGTAATAGAAATATTCGATATTTGTCAAAAAGTTAAATAATATTTAGGTTTCAAAGAGCAAATTAATCTTCTCTTCTATAAAATATTTGTGACCTTGAGACATAGTATAGTGGCAAAGACGATAATTTATAAACTAATTTTTTTATAAACTAATTCACCTTTGTGTGTATATAATACAGTGGAAGACATTCGTATGTGCACATCTGAAAATGTATTATGATTTGTGCACCACTCTAGAATATTTTTAAGAAAACCGTTGTTTCCCTACGTTTAGAATAGCTATGGATAAATATTACTCGACAATAAAATTAATGCTATTGTTAAAGAAAATGCGAATAAATGGAGCTCAGTCCTATAGTAACAAATTAAGGGTACATTACAGCTTCCCGGGCTGTCTGGATGACTCCACCCTTTTCACTGCATGACATCGAAGGCATTGACGGAGTCATCTTTAAGCAGAAGCTAGTCTGGACAATTGATATCTTCAAGCCCTTCAAGTCCCCAGGTCCTGATGGAATTCTATCGGCCATGCTTCAAAACACAGGTAGGCTCACAGTTCCCCAGCTTATACAAATTTACAAAGGTTACCTAGTGCTAAGTCACGTACGTGCAGTCTGGAGGGCCGCTAAGGTTGTATTTATACCCAAGTCAATCACGCGTATATAAAGGACTATAGACCAATTAGTCTGACTTCTTTCCTGCTTAATGTTTTCGAAAAATAACTAGACCGCCATATCAAACAAAGACTTAGATCTCAAGCTCTATCGAGAGCCCAAAATCTTTACAAGTAAGAGAAATCCATTGAAATGGCTCTTCATAGGGTAGTCCTCCAAATAGAAAAAATTACAAAAAATACGCTTTGGGAGCCTTTCCATTACATTGAAGGCGCTTTCAATAATGTGAATACAACTGCCATTACAAGAGCCTCCACGCAACCAAGACCCATCCTGCTATTTGTAGCTGGATAAGCAATATGCTTAAGCAAAGGCTCATACCAGCGGAGTGGGCGGGGCCGCAAATCATAAGGATGGTCCACAGAGGCACACCGCAAGGAGGAGTTCTATCCCGTCTCTTGTGGAACCTGGTTACAAATTCAATTTTGCGAAGGTTGGAAAGCAAAGGACTCACGGTTGTGTCCTATGCTGTTCACATTGCGATCTTAGTCTTGGGTAGGTTTCCGCATACTTTTGGTTCAGGCAATCAGGTTAGACGGTGCCAGGTTAAGTATCAAGCTACAAACTAAGTACTTGAGTCTTATTCTGGACAGCAAGCTCACATGGAAGGTGAATTTAAAGGAGAAAGTCAAGCGGGCAGGCAACGTGATTTACGCCAGCAAGATAGTGCTGAATAAAACGTCGGTCATAAGACCTGCTTTAAGGCAGTGGATCTACTTGGTGATAGCTAGACCGATCCTTGCTGATGAATACTTGGTCTTGTCGTTAGCAGCATGGCAAACACAGTTCAGCACTACAGGCTCCTTCGTCTGCTCTGACCGTCCTGCTTCATCTCCCTTTGTTTGACCTCTTTGTTAGAGGCACTGTCGCAAAAGCTGCTGTCGGCCACAGCAGTATCGAGCCAAAATAATTATTATTGCAGGAGTATTGAGAAACCAGACAGCGTTGTTTCGGTGAGCCCCGGCTGGTGGATCTCTCGCACGTGACGGAGCAGAGGTTTAAGGACATCCTTCAGCTCGGGGCCTTCGATGGCCGCTTTTTTTCTCCTGGTCCACTTATCTGGTATCACTATGGACCAAATAGGTCTATGTGTGGCCTTGTGCCAGCCAGTGTAACCTAACCTAACCTACAGGTTTCTGTGAAATCACATTGCATGTGTTTTCCAATCTTCGCGAGATGTAGTATCGAAGAAACTCAAAGGAAAGCCCTGATTAACTGCCGTTCACCGAGAAAAAAGACTGCGATTTACTAAAAAAATTATGTCTTGGACATCCAGATGGAGAAAAGTAATTTATCTGATGAAAAAAATATAATTTGGTTGGTCCAGACTACTACAATTGTTATCGGTATAATTTGAAAAAAAAACATGACGTGGTCAGAACGAAGTGTAGCTTCAGTCGGGGCAGCTTTATGGTTTGTGGAGCATTTTCCTGTAAAGAAAAACTTTTAATCTGTTTTATAACTACTCGAATGAATTCCAAGATGTACACAGATCTCTTGAAAGACGTTTTGACCAATTATCTGGATAGTTGCGACGAGAAAGATGTAATTTTCCATTCATGCTTCGAGGTAAAAGATTGGCTTTTGCACACTTGACTGGCTCGCTTGTTGTCCTGACTGTAATATTATTAAGAACCATTGGGAGATTCTCACTTGAAAAGTGTATGGAAATGAAAGTCAGTTTGATAGCGTGAATGCCTTATAAGCAAGAATTTGCGCATGCTGCCTTAAAAATCTAACAGATAAGTGCGTTCAGGCGAATGTCTAAGCATAAATTAGAACTTTGTTCTTTAAAATACACAAAAATAACACAAAAACGCAAAAATGAATTCAAATCACGTATTACTAAAGAAAGCAGTATGTATTTATGTATCTCTTTTAAAAGTAATCTAGCGTTTTTTGAGACACGATGTAATGCAATCCATGGATAACTTTTAAATAGAAAGTTTGATTAAAATTCTGATCTGAACAAACTCTGAATGTACTATCCACCATACATCAAAAAAGTAATGAACATCATCTTGATGCTTTGCCTAACTTGACGCGTCTTTTTCAGAAGAGAGATCAATTATTTTTTAAAGCAATAAACATTGAAATATTATTGATACCTTCCAGCAGATCAATGAACTCGACTTTGCTCCCTAAAAAGTCCTATCGTTTCCCCGATTCTATGTTCCTTAATGAAACCACTGCTTCTAATCCATGAAAAATTTGCGATCTCTTTGCAAAATACTTTTCTTGTTTGTTCCTCAACCGCATTTTGATCACATCATATGGATTTCTCCATGTTGTTTCGGCATCTTTTGCTTTCATTCACACCAATTTTCTGAAAATGGAGTTCTTTTTCGAGTGAATTCGGAATCTCGAACCTGTTTCATCGTCTTTGTGTGCTCTTTTGTCTGATGCTTATACTTTTTAGCCCGACCTTCTCCTCTGATGTACTCGTAGTCTAGTGAGAGCTCTGCTTATATTACATCAATCCAAAAATCCAATGCCTCTAGGCTGCTTTTCGAACTATTGTCTCAATCCTTTTCTTCCTTACTTTGGTAAAGTTACTGGAAGAGTTGCTTACAATAAGGGGCTTTCTATTCTCCATCTTTTTTTGTTGGCGAGGAACATGGGCTCATCAAAAGCAGATCTCTCACCTCTAATCTCACAACCTCCACGAACTGGATTGCTCCTACTTTAAACCAATGTTGCATACGACGAAGTTTTTAAATTTTAGATTTTACCAACCACATGCTTCTTCTTATGAAGCTCGGAGGGTATGGCTTAATATCGTCGTAGTTCTTATTCTATGTTTTTGTTCGCACCTGAGCTGTAAATGCCAGTTCAGGCAGCTCTTCTCCTCTCTGTTCTCTTTCTAGCGTTCCCTAGGAACTTGGTCTCTTATAAATCTTAGTATTTAAGATTTTTTTCGTTCTTCTTGTCATGTGTTGAAAATTTAATGATAGTATTTCTCAGTGTACAAGTGGACAAATTTTTGATAATAATGCTAAGCTAGAAATTAGGGACAGAAAATTACCACTTTATGTGATACAAATGGTAGCACTTTATTAAATCCCTCACCTCACATCACAGGCCTTGTTCGCTTCATGACAGAACCTTTGCATTTTGAACAGGTATTTGAAGTCAATTTAATTAATTTTGTGTTGGGTATTTAATAGTCCAGACACCCTGATTTAGAGCTTTTTAGGTTCTTCAATCAACTATCATAGGCACACTCCCTACCAGTTCTACTCAGTTCACAATAGTGTAAACACTGGTAAATACAAAATAAAAAAAAAAAATAAAAAAAATATCATTAACATTAAACGGTTTATTAAATATTTTTTAGATTTCTGTGAGAACGAAAAAATGAAAAAAATTAATATAGCTCAGAAAATTTACGCAAGTGTGCTAAATCACATTCCGCTTCCTTCAAACTGTGCAAAACTAATTCAAATCGGAAAATCGTGTTCTATCGGTTCAACCACTGTATATACAATTTTTGTATTCGCTAGCTCTGCCATACGTCGTTGCACTTTGACCATGAAAATTTAAATAAATGGAATTGAAATGAAAATTCAAAATGAAGTGAATCACACCTAGTAAGCCAATATAGTTCGAAAGTCATTTGGACATTTTATCTTCGTGAAATAGTGTTGTTCCAAAGCCCACAAATTTTTAAAATCTTAGTTATGGTTAAATAAATTATGTTAAAAGATTTTCATCCAAATACATTTATAGTTAAATAAAAATGTCAAACTGATTGCAAAAAGTTGAAAAATTTCTCATACAGTCGCATCAATTAAAGTTTCAATATTTGTACCATCCAAGCATTTGACGATATTCAGGTGAAAAAATGTTCGCTACAGCAAGCTATCAAATTCCACGAAGATTGTGTCAATTAGCTGGAAAAATAACAAGAACTTTCGCAAAGTATAAACCTGGTCCTACCGCAAAATTCACTCATTCAGCTATTCCAAACAAATGTATTAACGTTCCCAACTGCTTCCTGACAAAATATCAAAATTCCGCAAAAATTCAAAGTGAGTCGCATAAATCAATTAGCACTTCGATGGAAGATGTTGGAAATCTTTTACGCCAAATGAACAACGGACATTCATCGATGCAACCTTTCCACCTGAGTGTTAATGAGAATGCGAAAAATCAGGTTTACGCTTTATTTTCGGGACAGATAAGCCGAAAAAAATTTAGCAGTCGATGTTTTCCCGAAAAAAAGAGAAATTGCTTCACACCTAAAAATCCATGTAGTTCGAAAAAAATTTCAAAAGATTGCCTAATGGTAAATGGGAGAAGAAAGAAAGATTCAGAGAAAGCTAAGCGTACTTGTGTTAGTAGAGAACTTGAAAAAAACCAATGTATGCGTCTTCCATTTAAACCTTTTAATCCACCACTGGTCGTGAGAAAGCGAAAGCGAGATGAAAATTGTGATGATTGATTGTTTTTTTAGTTTTAAAGTATTAAATATTTCATAGAAATTTGTAAAACTTGGCATAGTCATAGAGTTTTTAAATATAAGTTAAAACAAGAATGCGAATTTCATTGAACTGAATGAAATATATATGATTGGTCCAGTGAAATCCGACACAAAAAAGACGAAACTTCGGAAAAATTAGGGGAAAGCTGAATTTTGTTGTGAACCTTGGTATTGGCGTGTTAAACAAAATATGTATCGAAAATCCCCATCGATCCGGGTGCTGCGTCAATTTTTATACGGGGTCAAAGGTCACCGAAAGTGACCTTTCCTAAATACCCCAGTAATGGTTACGTCTTCAGAAAAACAATGTATGACGAATTTGTAGCTTAGAAAATTTCCAACAAAAAAGATCTATAACTTTTTCCTGTAACGATAACCGTTTTTGAGGTATATTGATCTAAACATTTGTTACTAACAGCATCGTCTTTCTCAACGGCATGTTAATATGATCCGATTTTGATTACGACTTGGCATGTTTGTGAGATTGTTCTTCTATGTTTAATATAATAATTTTTCCGAAGCACCTTGTTAGATTTCCCTGGACTAGATGGTGAGTTTCGATTTTGAGCTCGACGATAAGATTGGTATGCTGGAGCAGCTTTCAAGAAGAGTCTTGCCTTCGCATTTGTAGAATTCATCGCTACGCGAAATTTTCAATTCCATAGTAGATGGTGATTACGGAATGTTTCATTTCGCTCCTTTTCAATTTCTCATATTGTTTTGCATATATTGATTAACGTATATGTTGATTGAGGATTGCCTATTGTGTTAAACCACAAATAAAGGTACTCATTGGACATTAGAAATTGTATTTGGAAAAGGTGAGAAGAATGAGATGTGATAGCTTCCACCTTCTTATAAATCATCACCCATATTATGAGTGTCGAGTCGATGTCGATTATATCGACATCGACTGCATATCGACAGATATGCTATTGTGAGTGTCGAGTCGATGTCGATAAAATCGACAGTTTTGTCGATTGCAATTTGCTTTGCGACGTGACATCGACAGGTAGTTGGACATATGCAAAATGTAAGTTATTTTCTTGGAATATTCCAGTCGCTTATAAAATAATTATTAAAGGGTGAAAATAACAAACGCCAAACAATTTGAACGTTTGGTATCTCTACCTGAGAATAAGGAAGAGCTCGAAAGAGGATTCGTTAAAGTTGGTGGGTAAAATGGCGAAGTGAAGGATGGATGGAATAGTTTTGCAGAAGAGCTAAATAGCATGGGTCTACTAGTAAAAGTTATAAGGGGTTGGCAGAAGGTTTGTTATTAAGATATCAAAATTCTTAAACTCGTATAACCTCCTCAGGTGTGGATCGATTTCAAATTTAAAATTCACAAAAAGATCATAGGAATGGTGGACCGAACAAACAGGTTTATTTCTCTCCTCTTGAAGAGTGTGTGGTTAATTTACTGAATTTAAATGTTACGCTTAATTCCACTGGCTGTGAATTTGGACCACCGCGCGATACGAGTGTGGAGCCTGCATCGTCGATTTTACCTTGTTCCACAAGTAATCAGACAACCTCAGTTGTAAGCGCTGTACCACCAGCTACCATAGATGCAACTTCTTCAATGGAAAGAAAACCTCGAGAAATTAGATCTTCCAACGCCGACCAAAAGGAAAGTAGACTCCGACTACTCGAAAAGCAACCTGAGCTACAGGAAAACATAAATAAAAATGTCGCAGAAAGTCTGCATTTAACCAAAAAAAGTTATTACCTCAAAAAACACAACTTAAAATTGCGAGAAAAGTCCTTACAAATAAAGCAAAAAACCCCGAAAATTTATGAAGAAGATCCGAGAGCTAAAAAATACATCGTGCGCCAAAATTGAAATTAAAAAAAAAGAAATGTATGAGCTGCAGCTACAACATTTTAAATCACCCACAGATTTGTTACTAAATACATGAAAACGTTAATTTATTCTTTAGTAAAAGTTAAAATGTTTTCTTAGCGTTTAGTAAAAATGCAAATGTTTATTTACTGTTTATTGAAAAAATAAAAATTAACTGTTAGTATTTTTTGCATCGCTATACTAAGTTCTACCGCAAAGATTGCATTATTCGTCGTCAAAAAATAAATCAAAACAATTCATTTCACAAACTTTCCAAAAAAAATAATAAATTATTTTTAAAAAAGTTTCACTTGACAGTTGGCGGATGCTAAAGTTGTTCAAATTGGCAATTTCGTTCACAATAGCACTCAATTCAAGCATTTTTCTCGATTTCGATATGTCAGTACTTATAAGTCGTTTCGATCGACTCTCGCAATACCAAAACGCCATCGACTCGAGAACTTCGTCGATTAGCGACTAGCGATCGACTCGACACTCACAATACGGGTGAATGTGTTAAAAATATGGTTTTATATGTTATAGAAATTCACAATACATGCTTGTTGCTGACCTTTTCTTTGAATTTTGTAGCGATTTCAGCGCTGGTAGGGTTGGCAGAACATTTCAATTGAACCGAAGCCCCGAGAAGAGAGAGCCGCCCGAATCGAGTGGGTGTTCAAGCATCTCGAATTCTGTTTCTTTAATTGTATCCGTTGCAACTGCAGCCTTGTGAGCCGGTGCGTTGGTTTGAGGAAACAGAACTCCAGCTCGCAATTGGCCGTGTCTTTTCTCCTTCATCGCCTCTCGCAATCTTCTTATTTGGTCAGCTTAGTAAGAGCCTAATAAAGTGGCTCCCTTTCCCAAATATTCCACCATAATAATTTTTTCAGCGTCCCAAAAAACTGATGCGTTAGCCTTTCCTGCCGAACTCGACACTTTGAATTTCTTCGGCGTCGATGAAGAGAGTCGCTTTCAGATCATCGATTGCATTTTGGTTTCTGTATCAAAATGGTGGATTCAGGTCTTGTCCATGGTCACGAAATTTGGCAGAAAATTCTCATGATCTACCTGAAACTTTTCGAGATTCATCCTTGCTCTCGACTCGTTTCTTCTTATGCTCGTCCGTTAACATTATCGGCACCCAACGCGCATAGACCTTGTTCATATGTAATTTTTGGCAAAGATTTTTCGAACACTACCATATGAGATCCCAGTGACCTCAGCTACATGCCTAAAGGGCACTCTTTGATCTGTCAACACGGCATCTTCGACTTTTTTTTACGTTGTCTTCGCGGTGTTTATCTTCAGTGGATGTTCTTCCCAGCTTAAGCTCCTTGGCCTAGCGTGCAACGGTGGAATATGGAGGAGCAGAGTCCCCTAATGTTTCCACCATGTCGCCATGTATGCCTCTGGTAGAGAGTTTTTTCAAACAGGGATACTTAATGACAGCTCTAATTTCGTTTTTCCCCATTTTGATGTTCTCTCTTCGACTGTTCGTATTCAAATGAATGTCGCTCTCTGGAATCGACACCTATTTATATGTTTTTTTCACGCTGACTTAGTGAGCATATGTAGTAGTAAAGAATTTTTTTTTTGGAATTTTATCCCAACTGGAAATAACCGATCACCATTACTTGTTGATCCACCCTCATATAAATATACATATTATCTTCATATTGAACCATGTTTATTTCAATTAAATAAGAAAGCATTATTTAGCATTATAATTTTGCAAGATCTAGCATTATTTAGCATTAAATAAAATTGAATCTAGCATTATTTCAAAAAAAATAAATGGCAGCACTGCTCCCCTGGTCTTGTTCGATAAGGACTTCACGATCTTTCGTCTCATAAACATAAACACCCGGTGTATTTTTGAGATCAAATGGCAACCCACTAAACCCGTACTTCACATTCGGGGCTAAGACTGTAGTTAGTTTTAGGTACATCCTCATTGGGGATATCCTCATGTTTGTTCATATTGATTTGATGAAATTCTGACGTTACGCTAAGTTCAAGGTGGTAAAATAATTTGATTTTCCACATCTTGCAAGAGAGCTTGTGATATAAGCTGGCCATTCATCTTAGACAGCCCAAAACACTAACTTAATAGTCCTACAAAAATGGAAACAAATCAGTTTTCTAAAAAGCTGTTTTAACAACTTTTTTGATTGAATGTGGTGGCCCACAAGGTTCTATCATAGGCCCAATTCATTTTAAAAATTTGCACTGCAATACTGGCTTCATCATCCAATACTCACATCTCCAGTTAGCCTCATCGGAAAGTTCTTGAGTAGAATGTGAAACAGCGGGAGTATGTGATTGTGACTTAATGGTATTCTTCTTGCTCTTACAGGTTTTTCGTGTTTTTCTTTTGAATGGAGGCAGGATTCGAATCATTGACATTTTTTCCTTAGCTTGTCATTTTTTGACTACCCATATTACTCGCTCTCACTTTCAATTTCACCCAGTCATCCATTAATTGAAGGAGTTTTGATGCCGGCGGCCTTTACACTTACACACCGTGTGGATAAAGCACTATACTCAGGAAGTATGTGTACGAAACACTGTTGGCGATAGGCTGTTTGAAAATCATAAATAGTGCAAAGAGATCGGACATTTCTTTATATACCTGATTTAGATTAGATTAGGACATTTCACTTTTTGTTACTGATAAAAACTAACTACCACTAATTAATACGATCGTGAGGCTTGACAAAAACTATGTACATATATGCTCAATACAACCATGTATGTTCACTCTTTTCAATGCACTTTTAATAAGTAATATTGTTAAAACTATTAACAGGACCATACCTTGAACAAAATCTGATCAAAAATACGAAACTGGAACAAATTCATCCAACTATTCTAGAAACTATCATAAACCTACTTTTCATAATACCATCGGAAACGAACGAGGACAAATCAATCAAACAGTGGACTATGGTCCAGGGTATTTTTCCTCGTTTATTTCTATCTCAGAAAAAAATCTTTTCCTGAAACACTGTGCCAAAATGTGCCAAGTGTTTTCGGTGAGCGAACGAGAGCGAATGAAAGAGAATGTGATTCTCAATTTAGATGCTGCGCCACTAACATTACATCCGAGAGGAGGCCTACATGAGTTTAATTATAGAAATGTCGCAAATTCAAGTGGCAATTTTAAAAATAAAATTAAAACGAAAGTAGAAAGAAAATGCGAAAATCAGACACGTTTGCAACGTTTGCACGATTTTCAACGTGACGTGTCTGATCGTTTTCATTTTCAAAGACGACAAAATCCATATGGTTGTGATTGTATTGGCATGGATTGATGTGACGGCATCAAATAAATCTTGATTTATGCGAAGAAGAATTTCGTTGAAGGGGACAAGATAATCTTTTCGATAAGTCATAAAATGAAAATACTTACACTCATCTTTTTAATTGAAGTTTTAAAATCCAATCTAGATCACTACATATCCCCGGGATCAAGCACAATCCAATTTTCCTATTTTTAACTTGGCTGTGAGATTTTCGAGTGGTGGTGAAACTGTTGCTCGAAAACACGGAACTATGTGACACTTTTTTCTATTCTGAATGCACTAGTGAATTTTTAAATATTTTGGATATGTATTATTGGGCTAAATTTGTATCTTTTTTTTTTGAATATTGTTACATAAACTAGTTTTGATTTATTTTCACTTGAAACAACACTATTCACTGCAACTTGAAATTCACAAATATAACGACACTATTTTTGAAGAACGGTATTATGCAATACTTTCCATTCTATAAATTCCGATAGTGAAAAGATTTTCTAATCACATAAAATATTCACTGAGAAAGATAATTTTTTGTCGCTCCACTTAGGTGAAAGTGAATTTTTTTCTTGTCTTTTTAATATAGCTGGTTCTATTTGGAGTACACTAGTAGAACTGGGCAAATAGGATTCATGATGATCGTCTTGCAATTGGACGGTACTGATCGTCGCGGGAAGCTCAAGCTTAAGATACTTTCATCGTCCGAAACTCACTGAATCGATGACTTGTCGAAAAAACGATTTTCCACTTGATGAAGAAGAATTTTCCCCAGTTTCGAAGTCGACATCGTCGTCTGGCTAGAATATATTGTAAATAGTATGAGAAGAGAGAGAAAATAGAAAATTTGTATCTTAATCCTGTATGTTACGGAGAGCACAAAATCTGAGATGTTGAAAATTTTATTGAAGAAGAATTTCATTTAGATTAAATTTCGTTGTTTTGTTTATGTTTAGGGCAATTTGTATTTTGAAATAATTGGGGAAGCTACCAACAGATACGAGTAGTTTTGTTTTTATTTGAGAAAGTTCAAGTTTTTATGTATGCGTGAGTTGGTCTGCGGCCAAAATTATAGGGATTTAATTTGGCGTCTGCGATTTGATGGAGAAATTATAGAAAATGAGAATATAACTGAAAAGTTCTGGCCTAGCGAAATTCGAAACTCCAATCCAACCCTTAATTACTGAAACAAGGAACATTTATATCCGTGAAATAATTTATTTTCACAAAATAGTACAAACAACAAATAATCTAGTTTTGAAATCCGATTTCAATACCTCAATTTGAAACGATCTTAGTGGTGCCAAAAATTTTCAACTTGGACCCGAACACGTTTCGAGCAAAAGTTCAATCGGAATTTAGACGATGTTTGAATCTTATCTTCTGCCGCTGTTCATTGTTAGTTAGCAAGTCTAGACCAAGTGTACGCTAGGTGAATTTTGTTTCCTCATTCTCGAGATAGTTTGAACGTCTGAAATCCGCAATTGGACATTGATGTAATCTATTTGAAATTTCAATGGGATACGGAGGTAGCAACGAGTATTTGGAAATGATGACGTAGGAAGTGTTTGTTCTCCGTATATTTGTTTGCGTCTCATTGAAGAGTATATTTATTGCAAATACGAATAATTGGTTCAAGCTATGCAGATAAATTTCACATGTGAATTCCAAAAATAAATCTAAAGATTCCGAAGGAGCATATTTTACGGAATCGTTTTATTTTCAGCAGCTTCCTGTTTATGTGATGAAATGACTTCTAAATATTGATTTCAAAATGTTCTGTGGAACATATGTTTGCTTGATTATTTGGGTCACATATTCATTTTGTTGGACAAGCTTATATTTTGCATGAACAGTAATAAGAAGTTCGAATTTTCATAAAAGTTTTTCTTTGGACTTGTTTTAATCCTTGTACAGATAACTAGACTTTCATGGGCTGTAAGGCTAAAAAAGGAATATGTAAGGGTATGGACGGTGGATGTGGCGATGGACGACTTCGCTTTGTCGAGTGGTATGTGTGGTCTACTACTCTAGCTTATTTTGCTTGATGAACCCAACGCCATTTTGCAAAATATCGGCAGTGAGCCTATCTGTTACGTGAGAAAATAAAAATAATTTGTTTTGCAGACCCAAATTTAATTTTAAAGGTTGTCTTTCAATCGCCTTTCGCCTTACCAATCAGGGCTCTTTTTTATTGCTTTTCTTCTAAACTTAAATAGTGAAATTTTGAGTTGATAAGTCGACTGTAATTATTTTTAAAATTATATGTGGGACATCTACTATACACAATTCTATATTTTGTAGTTAAAATCTACAGCTAACTTTAGTCTGTTCATCTGACTAGAAAGGTTGTGGAAAAAGGCATGTCTTTTGGAGAAAAGTGATCATAATATTCACTACTGCCGCAATTAAAAAAACGCTTGCTCGGCTCAAGCTATATATCAATACAATATAGAATCGGCGAATAACGGCTTTACAGCAATTTATGTAAAAGGCTATCCAATGTATGCACAAAAGTCAATCACGTACATATGAAGGAGTTTACTACTGATGAAAAATATACCGTTCCCAAAAAATTAGGGCGAAAAATAATGCTCAGTGACTTAAAAACAAAAAAGAATGATAATGGATTAAGGGACATACAGTACAGTTCAATATATCTACCTGGTTAATATACGATCTTATTAATAATCCAGTATAGAATCGGATTACTATCATTTTCCTACTGTATCTCAAGCTAAAACCAGTGCAATTAAGCGACCATTGAAGAAGCACATAAATATACCAAAAACAACACAGGTAGAAAGAGACAACATTAAGATGTTAAATGCTTAGAAAGAAGATAAAAAAATCGCTCTAAATGAAACTTGTACTCTCGAGATTATTTTAAAATATGTAAAAAACGACGCAAAATAAGAATGAATACACGGTCTATACAATACTTTATTGCACTACTCTTGCCTCTTCTAACACGAGGTGCCTCTAATTTTCGTACAGTATAAAACTGTTGTCTTAGAGTAAGTCAAATTTATAAATTGTTTTTAATGTGCATCAGTTTTTTCCTAGCTTGCGAAAAAAATATTTTAATAAAGATACCGATTTTTCCCAGGCCCGTAGCCAGAAATTTGGTTTGGGGGGGGCCCAAAACATAGTTATAAATTTTGTTTGAGGAGGAGGGGGTGGAAATGGTTGATTTGTGTCTTGCATTGATATTTGTTATAACAGTTGGACTCATTAGTGAAAAACTGCTTTGTTGTTATCAATATTGTCACTGTAATTTTAATTATCAGTCACGCACATACATATCAATTGTCAAACAAAAGCGCCAATTCAGTAGACAAAATTTAAAATTTTAACTTTCGCAATTTCTTTGCTGCCATAATCTCGAGAAGTTCATTCGGATCGATACTTAAGTTCCCATGAATTGACAGTACTGCGAGTGCACTGAGTCTTTCATTGTCCGTTGAGTTACGTAAGTAAGTCTTGATTC